>JAKSZT010054356.1:621489-1077001 GCA_026826555.1 Tolypeutes matacus | reverse complement strand
ATATATATATATAGTGATTTAGAAGGCTAGAATTATGAGGAGGTAGAGAAATAGTAGAGAAAGGTCTGAAAGGAAAAAGTTAATACTAATAAAAAAAAAAAAAAGAAAAAAAAGAAGAAAACAAAATAGTTGTGATAGAAATTGACACCCTTAAGTTCTGGGCCTATGAAAAAATGTTGTCTCCAAGAGCCGCAACAGAAAACAGAAGGCAGAAAGATGCAGGAAGGATAAGCGATAGTTTGTAATACAGAATCAATATATACAGCGAGTTGGAAATTACTGAATAAGAAGCCCAGCAAATAAGTGACCAGCTGGCAGCACGTATTTAAAAAAAAAAAAAAAAAAAAGAAGGAAAAAGGAACGGGGGAGGAAAATGGGAATAATAGCAAAGACCAGAAAGTAACAGAGAGAAACCAAAGATCCACACAGGCAAGCAGTCAAACAGAGCTAAGGGGGGTCAATGATTCTCCTAGGGTCCACGTGGATCCTTCCTGCCTACTTGTGTTTATCAGTGAATTTCCCCACAGGGTTCTATATGCAGGTCCTGAAGCAGCTTTTAGCTATTAAACTAAATTGAAAAGAATTTATTTTTCATTTGTTGAGGTGACCTCACATTTTTTTTTTTTTTTAGCCAAATGCAGGACCCAAAATAATTCCTCCTCTAGACCAACCCCCTTACAGAAGGGACCCTAGCTGGGCCCGTGGAAATTAATCAAGCACGTCCCACTTTCCGGACTCCCCAGGTTAGCTGAAGCTCTGATGTTAGTCAGTGAGGAGTGCTAAAGACGGCGGATTCCGCCCCTTCTGGCGCCAAGCTCCAGCATCACCAGGCTGCTCATTAAATCAGTTTGAGTGCAGATTCGTGTCTGCTCACAGCCTAATGCTGCTTCAGGTCGGCTTATCTGCTCCCCAAAGCTATGGGGCGGTGCAGGCAGCCAGATCGATGTCTAAAAATATAAAATACCCTTCCCTGTCTTCCAACTGAACCCTCCCTTTTTTGGGAAGTGTCTCTTCCTCCTGGCTCCGCATTGGCCCGGGTCTTATCCCTGGGTGGCTAGGGAAATCAGCTGCGTTGCCCGACCAAAATCCCCCCTCCGGTTCACTGTGTGCTGATTAGCTCGTTTGCTCTATTCACACAAGGTCCAAGGGGCGCCAGGCAGCCAGATCCCCGGAAAATAAAACTTTTTCGCCCTGCCCGCGGCTCAAAATGGCCGTTTTATTTTTTTTTCCCTAACCGCGGGCCTGAGCCGCCTGTGCCAACCTCCACCGGCAGCCTCAAAACTCACGAATCTCCACCGTTCGGTCCACGCCGCCGATCCGTGCAGATAGATGTCCCAAGTCTCTCACTCCACGCGTGCACAGCACAGACCCCCAGGCAGGACCCTGTCCCCAATCCGCCTTGCTTTGGGAGCTTGCAGTGTGCGCCCTCCTACACTAACCTACTTGATTAACTTTTGATTAGGACTTTGATTTGGCCAAGTCTATAGGACATTGAGTGCCTACCCCTTTGGTGGGTGGGGACTTAAAGAGAAAATGACAGACACAGAACAGTTTTATTAGTTTTTGATGCTGGAGCCCGAGGAAGCAAACACAGAGAGAAGCAAATATATGAGGAAGGAGAGAAATCTCCATTAGATTCAACAGAGGCCCCGGGAAGACGGATGTGCCTGAGAGTCTACAGCTGACCTTGTGAAGAGAGCATAGCAGCTGAGCCCAGAAAGAAATGAGCCTCAGGGAGAGAAAGAAGCCATATGTTAACCTACAGCTGAGAACAGAATGAGCTGGGAACACAGAGCCTTAGGAGGAAGAGGAAGGCTGAACCCCTACAGAGACTGGTAGCCATCTTGCTCTAACAAATGGCAACAGACTTTGGTGAGGGAAGTAACTCATGCTTTATAGTCTTATGACTGTAAACTTCTATTCCAAATAAATAATACTTTATAAATGCCAACAGATTTCTGGTACTTTGCATAAGCATCCCTTTGATTGACTAACACAGGGTAGAATTGCATATATAAGACCACTTTTCTTTGGATCTGAACAAATGTAAGTTAATACTACAAAATGTTAATATCAGAACAAAAAATCATTATAATAAGTGTAGGAGACCAGACACATAGTACTACGTTTTGTATGATTCCATATATATGAAATGTAAATATAAATCAATTTATGAAGATGAAATGAGATTAGTGGTTATGTAAAACTGTAGAGGAATGCTAAGGGGTGTGGAGTCTTTCTTTTGGGGGTAATGAATTTGTTTTAAAATTTTTGAGATGATGAATGTATAACATTGTGATTATGCTAAAAACCACTGACTATATACTTTGGATTGAATAGCCAAAAACACCATCTATGTATAGTAGGGGAGGCAAAGAGAGATTGAGAGGTGCTGAATTTTCTTGTGTGTTTGTTTTTAGTTTATTAATTATTATTGAAATAATAAAAAGACTCTAATATTGATTGAAGTGATGAATGGACAAGTGTGCAATTATATCAAATACCATTGATTGTACACTTTGGATTAATTGTATGCTTTATTAATATGTATCAATAAAATTGATTTGTTTTGAAAAATCTGTAGATGTGCAAAGATATTATCTCAAATTTTAAGACGCAAAATTGTGTGTAATAAGTGATTTAAATACCCCAAGAATAAAGATCAAGTAAATAAAAGCAAATTAATGTCAAACAATATAGAGATAAAGATAAAAATTACAACAATTCAATTCATAAATAGTCTAAAATAGAGATTATCAATAAAGCTAATGTTTGTTCTTTGGAAAGATTAATAATATTCAGAAACCTTTAGCATGCTCATCAAGAGAAAGGGAGAGAGAAAACACAAATTACAAATATAATGGAACTCTGATATGTTGCTGATAGTAGTGTAAAATTCCACAAACATATTGAAATGCTGCTTAATCTTATTCATAAAAGTATAATCCATAAACTTTAATCCATCAATTTTAGTTATATATGCTAAGTTACAATACCATAAATTTGCATACCTAGCACCAGGGATTCATCAATTAGATCTAGTTTGAGAAACATACCTGTAATTACCTGCATGTGCATATCCTTACACTTCTTGCATGCATTGTCTTCCATGTAATCAAATTCAAAGAGCAGTTGAGTAAATTAAACTCAAAGAGCAAAAATAAATCAACCCTGGATTTTCATAACACTTTATATCCACTTCAGAGTCAGACATCAAACATACATCTGAAGAGCATTCTCACTTTTGGCAAAGGTCTTTCCTCTGAACTTTAATCAAGAAATGCAAGAAACCCCCATGTCACACTTACAGAGATATATGCATGATAAACACACGAGCATATATATATGGATATATTTATTTACTATAAAAATCCAAATATTTCTTGGAAAAATAGTACATTAAACTAAATCATCTGGATTATGAATACTGAAATAGTTTGAGCTAATTTCCTTTGCAATAATCAGAATGTTTTCCATTATATTCCAGAAACTCCAGTGTTCCTATGGATATGTTATTACTTAGATATATGAAAGGCTTTAAGAGGTGAAGTATCAAAAGAGGAGATTCTGGCATTAAAGACAAACCTTCCGTCCCTGTAGTTTTTTTTTTTTTTTTTTAATTATTATTTTTTTTTATTGTGAGTAAAAATCAAAATTTTCACAATACATACCAACATTTGAAAATGATATATAAATATATATGCATATATGTGCATTTGCTTACAAAAATGTTATTTATGTATATATATAAATATATTTTAAGAGGTGCTTAGATACCCAAAATATTACATGGAACCCACAGGGATTCCCATGTTGCCCACCTCCCACACCTCCCACCACATCCCACACAAACATCTCCCACAAGTGTGGCCCACCATCCTCAATGGACTTACACATCTTGGGGCCTTGCCAACGTCCCTGTAGTTTTTACCAGAACTCCCCCTGGCTGTGGAGCAGAATCATGTAATCAAGGAAGTGCTGTTGGGAAATAATGGAGTCATTCTGCTGATAATGATAAGTTCTTAGACAGGGAGAAAGTCTGGAGAAAGGGGAACCAAGGGAGAGTGAGATTAGTTTATGTGCTTTATAATATATGTGAGGGCCAGGAGTAATTGGGATAGTAGTGTTTCCTTTATGTAAAAAATAAATAACAAAAAGGATATCTTAATAGGCTGATGGTTTGCTGGATTACATTCCACTGATTTTCACTTGAGGATATATGTTAAAGATTATGGCCTTTCAGAGGTCACTAATTCCATTATTAATGCATAATTCTTGGTGATACAGGAAATGTTCCCTGTATGTGAGAACAGCAAACAGTCAAATAAAATGAAGGAGAGATGTTATATTTGAATACTTGTTTGAAAATATAATTTTGAAAAACACACGTTTTTTGCACGGTTAAGTTCATTAAATGAAGGTTTTAATTTTCTTTTTTGTGAACCATGCAATACAAATAGCGTGGTGATAAAATGTTTCATGTTCCAAATCTTACACTCAAATCTTCAAACTTTCCCATATTGTGTTGTTATGGATTTCAAAAGAGAAATTAAATATGGAAATAATTTGGTACCTTTATTATTATTATAACAAAATAGTAATTTGTCTGCCTCTTTTCTACTCTGAGAGTTCTAGTTTTATCAGTCTCATTATTTTTTCTGATCATTATCATATTTGTACAGTGCCTACAGAATGATTGTAACTTGATTTATTGTATGTACCTGATCTGAAACTTTCTGTATTTTCATTATTTTCCTTTTTGGATAATCTTGTTATTAGACGCTTCTCCCTTATGATTTGTGCTTTGTTTCCTAAGAGTGATTTTAATAAATTTTGTTATTTTTTTCCTAATAATATTTTTTTTTTTTAAAGATATTTAGATTGCATAAATGTTACACAAAAATTTTAGGGATTCCCATATGCCCGACCTCCCACTCCTCCCACAACCTCCCACATAAATACCCTTCATTAGTGTGGCACATCACCTGCAATAGATATACACATCTTGGGGCTTTGCCACTAAGCATGGAGCAGAGTTCACATTGTAGACCACCTTCTTTGACACACAGTTCTGCATATTATATGATGATATAAAATGGCCTATATCTGTCATTGCAATGTCACTCAGGATATTTCCCAAGTCCCCTAAAAGCCTCTGTATTACAACTGCTTTTCCCTATCCCTGCTCCCAAAGAATCCGGTGGCCACTGGTTCCACATTAATGTTTTAATTACTTCCATTGCGTGAATCACAATATGTCTATAATAGAACACCAGTAAGTCCACTCTAGTCCATAGCTCTCCCCCCAATCCTGAGGCATCTGAGATGGTGATGTCCACTCAACCTCCAAGTGAGAGGGAGCTTATATCTCATGGATAAGATGGATGGGATTATCCTGCATGCAGCTGCAGACTCTCTCCATTCCCTGGGATGGCTGTTGTCCTTCATCATCTCCCCACCAGGTGTCCAGGGTGAGTCCATTGAACTGTAGACTAGGAGTTGCAGCTCCACCGAGATTCTGGGCCCAGATGGCACATGGACAGCCCAAAGACTTTGGTCTCTGGAAGTACATCTACAAACTCCAGCAACACATATAGGTTTGAATAGAAGGGACAGATGGAACATGTGCAGGGAAAATATATTTGGGTCCAACTCTCACTCTCAGGAGCAAGGATTCCAAAGTAAGACCCACTGATAAGGCACAAAACTCTGGGACTATCCACCATGATATAGGACCTGGGTGTCTCTAGAGTGCTCAGGAGCCCCTCTGTTTAGGGTATATCCACATTGGAAGCCTATGAGGTCCTATTGAGATGGGCATAAGCGTTACCTCTGGGATGACCTCCCGACTCACTTTGAAGTCTCTTAGGCATATGAACTCATTTGTCTTTACCTTTTCACCCTTTTATTTGAGGTCTTTTTCCAGTCGTATTGCCCATTGGCACTTGTTAGTAATCCCTCATTGCCAGGGAGGTTCATCTCCAGAACTCATGTCCCACGCTGGGAGGAAGGTCATGCATTCATATGCTGAGTTTGGCTTAGAGAGAGACATACATTTGAGCAAAAAGGAGACTCTCAGAAGGCAACCCTTAGGCACCCTATAACAATAGGCTAAGTTTCAATTTCAAGAGCAAAGACTCATAAAGCTAGTCATCAATAACAAGAGCCCATCAGCGGATCATCCTCCTTTGCCAGACACTGCTCCTGCACTTGGGGGACTGTTGCTGTTCCCTTGAGAATGTGGCAGAGTTCTCCAGGATGGGAATTCAGTATTCCCTCATTTAGTTAGTGGATCTCCACCCACTGTGACCATGCCCTGTGAGCATTTGAATAATTTTTATTCATTTTATCTATGTTCAGGTGAACTTCCTCCCATGCACACCCCATCCCTGACAACCCCCCCAGCAATCCTCTCCTGCCCCAATTGTAACCCTTCTGTGATCCAAAGCTTCTTTAAAGATGAAGCCCAAAGAATAGCCAAATACAATTAATATGAAGATGAAATATTAATCATGTTTAAATGTAAGAGACAAAATACACGAAAACTTAAAGGGGAACAAAAAATAAAATTAAATTAAAGGATAGGGTTATTTAAAAAATGAGAATAGAATTTTAAAAAATTTAAAAATAATTTTTTGTGACATTTTGCCTTTTATCACTACAATATCTGGTGTCAAGTCTGTACTATGGCACCTTCCCCCTCTCACTCCCCAGTGTCTCATCATTTTTCATTTAATTTTCAAAGAAGTTTTAGGTCACAGCAAAGTCACACACCGAATACAAGACACTCTCATATACCCAAACTCCTCCCCCTTTCCTCACCCCATATTAAAACATTTTTGTATGTGGATGGTAGCACTGTTATAACTGATATACAGATAGTGAAACATAGCTACTAAACACTGTCAATGGTATACAGCATGGTTTACATTTTAGATCATATACTTTAACAAATTTTGATGATATTTACCATGTCCTGTGTGCATCACTGTAAGATAATGAAAAACATTTCCACTGACCACTAAATACCCCATTTGATCTATTGTGTTCCTCTGTCCATCCCCCTGGGGTCCATGATACCCCCTGGCTTGACTCATTGGATGACAAGATTCATAGTTACATGGAACAAGAAGTCATGACACCCTGGTTTGTCCTCCACTCTTAGGAACTGTCCTTGCTCTTAAGAGACACCTACTTGTCTATTTCTGAGCAAATCGGTCCTCACAAAGGTGGGAGTCCATCTCGTTCCTTATCATTGTGTGGGTCTCCACCCACTGATGCAATACTTTATGACACAAAGAACATACACACACTCCCTAGAAACCTGCTCCAGATGTGCCCTGCCCCGAATACCACCACCCCCAACAACACCCTAAAGCAGTGACACTTCCTTGTCTTATTGCCATAAGAGCATTCCCACCTCTGTACTTTCAACCTCATACCCACAAATCCCAAGTGTTCACCTGGTCCCTCTCCCATCTCTTCCTTCAGTATCCTGGGTATTCTAGCCCACCCTTCCCAATATACCCACCTGTCGACCCTGCACCACCCAACCCAATATATCACTACCCTCCTGTCCTATACCTTCAATATACAACTACACTCTATCACTATATCATAGGTTACGTCCATATGGGTGATGGCCCACAATTTTCTTTTCTCTTTCTCTTTCGTGCACACCTATCTTTCAGACAATAGTTCTCAGAGACTGCTCAATTTCCTTAATTCATATCAGTGAAGTCATGTACTGTTCATCCTTCAATGCCTGGCTTGCTTCACTCAACATAAGGTCTTCCAGGTTCATCCATGTTATCGCATGTTTTAGCACTTCATTCCTTCTTACAGCGGAGTAATATTCCATTGTATGTATGTACCACATTTTGTTTATCCATTAACCTGTTGAAGGGCACGTGGGTTGATTCCAACTTTTGGCAATAGTGAACAATGCTGCTATGAACATTGGTGTGCATATATCTGTTCGTGTCTTTGCTTTCAGTTCTTCTGGGTTTATACACAGCAGTCGAATCACTGGGTCATGTGGAAGATCTATAGTTAGTTTTTTGAGGAACCTCCAAACTGTCCTCCACAGTGGCTGGACCTTTCCACAATCCCACCAGCGGTGGATGAGGGTTCCGATTCCTCCACATCCTCCCCAACACTTACATTTGGCTGTTTTTTTAATAGCTTCCATTCTAATGGGTGTAAGAGGGTATCTCATTGTAGTTTTGATTAGCATTTCTCTAATAGCTAGAGATGTCGAGCATTTTTTCATGTGCTTTTTAGCCATTTGTATTTCTTCCTTGGGGAAGTGTCTTTTCAGGTCACTTGTCCATTTTTTAATGGTCACTTGCCCATTTTTTAAATGGGTTGTTGTTCTTTTTATTTTCCAGTTGTAGGATTTCTATATATATGCAGGATATTAGGCTCCTATCAGATATATGGTTGCCAAATATTTTCTCCCACTGGGTAGGCTGCCTTTTTACTTTCTTGATAATGTCCTTTGAGGTGCAAAAGTTTTTAATTTTGAGGAGATCCCACTTATCTACTTTTTCATTTGCTGATCTGGCTTTCAGTGGGAAGTTCATGAAACTATTTCCTGTTACAAGTCAGGTAGTGTGATACCTCCAACTTCATTTTTCTTTTTTAATATGTCTTTGACTATTCGGGGTCTCTTACCCTGCAAAATAAATTTTGTAGTTAGTTTTTCCAATTCCTTAAAAAATATAGTGTTGATTTTTATTGGGATTGCATAAAATCTGTAGAATAGTTTGGGTAGGATAGACATCTTGATAACGTTTAGTCTTCCTATTCATGAACAGGGAATATTCTTCCATTTATTTCAGTCTTCATTGATTTCCTCCAACAGTGTTGTGTAGTTTTCTGTATATACATCTTTTACATCTTTAGTTAAATTTACTCCTAGGTATTTGATTCTTTTGGTTACTATTGTAAATGGTTTATTTTTTTTTCTTGATTTCCTCCTCAGATTGCTCATTATTGGTGTACAGAAATGCTACTGCTTTTTAAAAATTGATCTTATAGCCTGCGACATTACTGAACTCTTTTATAAGTTTTAGAAGCTTTGTTGTAGATTTCTCAGGGCTTTCTATGTATAGGATCATGTCATCTCCACATAATGAAATTTTTACTTCTTCTTTTCCAATTCGTATGCCTTTTATATCTTTTCCTTGCCTCAGTGCTCGAGCAAGTACTTCTAAGACAATGTTAAATAGGAGTGGGATAGTGGGCACCCTTGTCTTGTTCCCAATCTCAGATGGAAAACATTTAGGATTTCACTATTGAAGATAATGGTAGCTTTGGGTTTTTCATATATACCCTTTATTATGTTCAGAAAGTTTCCTTCTATTCCTATCTTTTGCAGTGTTTTTATCAGGAAAGGGTGCTGTATTATTTCGAATGCTTTTTCTGCATCTATAGAGATGATCATGTGATTGTTTTCTTTCAATCTGTTTATGTGGTGTATTACAGTGATTGATTTTCTCATGTTGAACCATCCTTGCATACCCGAGAGGAAACCCACCTGACCATGGTGTATAATTATTTTGATAAGTTGTTGAATGTGATTAGCAAGTATTTTGTTGAGGATTTTTGCATCTAGGTTCATTAGAGAAATTGGTCTGTAATTTTCCTTTCTTGTGGTATCTTTATTTGGCTTTGGTATTAGGGTAATGTTGGCATCATAGAATGAGTTAGGCAATGTTCCTTCTACTTCTATTTTTTGGAAGAGCTTAGGTAGGATTGGTGTTAGCTCTTTCCGGAATGATAGGCAGAATTCACCTGTGAGGCCATCTGGTCCTGGGCTCTTCTTAGTTGGGAGGTTTTTGATGACTGAGCCTATCTCTTTACTTGTAATTTGAATGTTGAGCTCACCAATTTCTTCTTTCATCAATGCAGGCTGCTTGTGAATTTCTAGGAATTTGTCCATTTCCTCTAAATTATCATTCTTGTTGGCATATAATTTTTCAAAGTATCCTCTTATGATACTCTATTTCATTGGGGTCAGTAGTGATATCCCCTTCCTCATTCTTTATTTTGTGTATTTGCATCTACTCTCTCTTTTTTCTTTGTTAGTCTGGCTAAAGGTTTGTCAATTTTATCAATCTTCTCAAAGAACCAGCTTTTGGTATTGTTTATTTTTTCTAATCTTATTTTCTATTTCACTTAGTTCTGCTCTAATCTTTATTTTTCTTTCTTTCTACTTCCTTTGCAGTTAGTTTGTTGTTGATTTTCCAATTCTTCCAGGTGTGCAATTAGGTCTTCAATTTTAGTGGTTTCTTCCTTTTTAATATATGCATTTATGGGTATGAATTTCCCTCTCAGTCCAGCTTTGGTTGCATCCCATACGTTTTGATATGGTGTGTTGTCATTTTCATTCAATTCGAGGTAGCTTCTGATTTTTTTTGATATTTCCTCCTAGACCCACTGTTTGTCTAAGAGTGTGTTGTTTAGTTTCCATATCATTTTGCCTAATCTTGTTCTGTGGCCCTTGGTGATTTCCAATTTCATTCTATTGTGGTCAGATAAATTACTTTGTATTATATCAATTGTTCGAATTCATTGAGAGTTGTTCTGTGGCCTAGCATGTGGTCTATCTTGGAGTATGATCCATGTGCACTCGAGAAGAATGTATATCCTGCTGTATTTGGGTGTAATGTTCTGTATATGTCTATTAGATCCAGGTCTTCTAATGTATTATTCAGAGTCTTTCTTTCTTTAATGATTCTCTGCTGAGATGTTCTCTCTAATGGTGATAATGGTGTATTAATGCCCCCCAATATAATTGTAGAAGCATTTATTTCTCCACTTAGTTTTTCCAGTGTTTGCCTCATGTATTTTGAGGCACTCTGATTAGGTGCATAAATGTTTATGATTGTTCTCTCTTCTTGAAAGATTACCCCTTTTATTAATAGATAGTGCCCATCTTTGTCTCTTACAATAGCTTTGCATTTAAAGTCTATTTTGTCTCATATTAGGATAGCTACACCTGCCCTTTTTTGGTTATTGTTTTCTTGTAAAATTGTTTTCCAGCCATTCAGTTTCAGCCTCCTTGAATCCCTGGGTCTAAAGGTGGGTTTCTTGTGGACAACACAAAGATGGGTCATATTTCCTTATCCATTCTGCCAGTCTGTACCTCTCTCTTTTTTTTTAATTTATTGATTTTTTATTGTGGGTAAAAATCAAAATTTTCACAATACATACCAATATTTGTAAAATGATATATAAATATATATGCATATATGTGCATTTGCTTACAAAAATGTTATTTATATATATAAGTATATTTTAAGAGGTTCTTAGATTACCTAAAATATTACACGGAACCCACTGGGATTCGATGTTGCGCACCTCCCACACCTCCCACCACATCCCACACAAACATCTCCCTCAAGTGTGGCCCACCACCCTCAATGGACTTACACATCCTGGGGCCTTGCCACCATCCATAGACCAGAGTTCACATTGTAGACCACACTCTCTCCCACTCAGTTCTGAGTGGTGTGTGCTGATTTAAAATGGCCTACATCCGTTGCCACTATGGTACTCAGGACAACCTCCAAATCCCAAAGAAGCCCCTGTATTTCAACTGCTCATCCCCTCCCTGCCCCAAAAGTGTCAAGTGGCCACTGGCTCCACCTCATAGTTATAACTTCTTCCATTGCTGGAATCAACATATATGTACAACAGAAAACCATCAAGTCCACTCTAGTTCATATTTCTTCCCCCAATCCTGAGGGGACTGGGATGGTGATGTCCACTCCACCTACAAGTGAGAGAGGGCTTATATCCCATGGATATGGTGGGTGAGATGATCCTGCCTGCAGATGCAGGCCCTCTCCATTCCCTGGGATGGCCATTTCCCATCGTTGTCTCCTTGCCAGGTGACTTGGATGAGTCCATTGAGCTGTTGGGTAGGAGTTGTAGCTCCACCGAGATTCCACACACACCTGGCACATAGGTAGGCCAGAGGCTCCAGTCTCTGGAAGTATACCTAAAAACTCCAGCATCACATATAGGTTTGAATAGAAGGGACTGATAAAGCATGTGCAGGGAGGACTTATTCGAGTCCAATTCTGTCACTCTCTGGAGTACATAAGGCATTAATCTCTGGGGTTATCCCCCCTCATATAGGACCTGGGTGTCTCCAGAGCTCTCAGGAGCCCCTCTGTGTGGGGTGATAGGCACTTTGATGTTCTATGAGCTCCAACTGAGGTGTGCGTAAGAGTTACCTCTGGGATTACCTTCCGACTCTCTTTGAAGTCTCTTAGCCACTTGAACTCATTTGTCTTTACCTTTTCCCCCTTTTATTCAAGGTCTTTTTCCAGCTGTGTTGCCAGTTGGTACTTGGTATTAATCCCTCGTTGCCAGGGAGGTTCATCCCCGGGAGTCATGTACCACATTGGGAGGAAGGTAATGCAATCATATGCTGAGTTTGGCTTAGAGAGAGGCCACATTTGAGCAACAAGGAGGCTCTCAGGTGGCAAATCTTAGGCACCCCACAATTGCAGTCTAAGTCTCAGTTACAAGAGTAAAGACTCACAAGGGTCGTCATCAATAAAAAGAACACATCAGTGGGTCATCCTCTTTTGACAGACACTGTCCCTGCACTCAGAGGACTATTGCTGCTCCCTTGGAGACTGTGGCAGAGCTCTCCAGGCTAGGAATTCAGATTCCCTCATTTATTGTGTGATTGACCACTCATCGTGACCATGCCCCATCTTTTGATCTTTTGAACAATTTTGTATATCTTTCATGTATATTTGGATGAACTACTTCCCATGAAACCCCCATCCCAGACACCCCCCACCAATAATCCCCTGCAGTACCCATTGTAACCCTTCTGTGATCCAAATCCTCCATGTACATGTAGTCCATAAAATAATCAAATACACTTACTAGGAAAAAGAAACAACTATGATAAGCTTACATGCCAGAGACAAACATAAGGAAACTCAGAAAAAAAAAAAAAAAAAAAAAAACAAGCAAAAAAACAGAAAAACAAATATTCAAATAAAAAACAAAACAAAATATAATTAGCAGATTGGGACATTCAAAAAATGGGGAAAAAAGCAAAAGAAATGCCTTTAAATTTATATATATATATATTTTTATTCTTTATATTTTTTTCTTTTCTTTTTTGTCCTTCCTTTTATCACTGTGTTATTGGATGTCTGGTGTGTCGTGGCACCTTCCCCCTCTCAAACCCCATTGTTTCCCAATTTTTCATTTAATTTTCAAAGAAGTTTGAGGTCACAGCAAAGTCACACACAGTGTTCCGGATACTCCCAGATACCAAACCTCCCCCTCCTTCCCCACCCCATATTAAACACCCCCCATTTTTTTTGGATGTTAGCATTGTTATAACTGTTAAACAGATAGAAAAATATAGCAACTAAACATTGTCAATGATTTACAGTATAGTTTACAGTTTAGATGATACAGTTTAATAATTTTGATGATATTTATAATGTCCTGTGTCCATTACTCTAAGGTAATGAAAAACCTTCCCCATGACCACCAAACACCCCATTAGATCTTGACTGTTCCCTTCCCCTGCAGCCTCCCAGGGCCCATGATACCACACTATCCAGACCCATGGAATGTCAAGATTCACAGATACATGCCCTGGGAATTTGAACCTGCCCTTCCTAATCCACCCACCCCCCAGTGCTGCACCACCAAACCCAGGAACACCACCACTCATCTGCCCCATCCCCCAACATGCAACCACACTCTATCCCTTTACCATAGATTCTATCCATATGGGTGATGGCTAAAAGCCTGCTCTTCTCTTACTCTCCCTTGTTAACCTATCTTTCAGACAATGGTTCTCAGAGACTGCTCACTTTCCTCAGTTCAGATCAGTGAGGTCATATACTGTTCATCTTTCAGTGCCTGGCTTGCTTCGCTCAACTTAAGGTCTTCAAGATTCATCCACGTTATTCCATGTGTTAGCTCTTTGTTCCTTCTTACAGCTGAGTAATATTACATTGTATGTATGTACCACATTTTGCTTATCCATTCATCTGTTGATGGGCACCGGGGCTGATTCCAACTTTTGGCAATGGTGAACAATGCCGCTATGAACATTGGTGTGCATAAGTCTGTTTGTGTCTTTGCTTTCAGTTCTTCTGGGTATATACCCAGAAGTGGAATTGCTGGATCATATGGAAGATATATTGTTAGATTTCTGAGGAACTGCCAAACTGTCCTCCACAGTGGCTGGACCATGCCGCAGTTCCACCAACAGTGGATGAGTGTTCCTATTCCTCCACATCCTCTCCAACATTTAGTGTCTCCAGTTTTTTTAAATACCTGCCATTCTGATGGGTGTAAGAGGGTATCTCATTGTAGTTTTGATTTGCATTTCCCTGATAGCAGGCGATGTTGAGCATTTTTTCATGTGCTTTTTAGCCATTTGTATTTCTTCCTTGGAGAAGTGTCTTTTCAGGTCACTTGCCCATTTTTTAAATGGGTTGTTTGTCCTTTTATTTTCAAGGTGTAGGATTTCTTTATATACGCAGGGTATTAGGCTCCTATCAGATATATGGTTGGCAAATATTTTCTCCCATTGGGTAGGCTGCCTTTTTATTTTCTTACTAACATCCTTTGAGGTGCAGAAGTTTTTAATTTTGATGAGATCCCATTTATCTATTTTTTCTCTTGCTGCTCGTGCTTTGGCTGTGAAGTTTATGAAACCCTTTCCTATTACAAGGTCCTGTAGATGCTTCCCTACATTATCTTCCAAGGTCTTTACGGTTTTGACTCTTATATTTAGATCTTTGATCCATCTTGAGTTGATTTTTGTATAAGGTGTGAGATGGTATTCTTCTCTCATTCTTTTGGATATGGATATCCAGTTCTCCAAGCACCACTTGTTAAAGAGGCCTTTCTCTCCCAACTGAGTGGGCTTCAAGGCCTTGTCAAATATCAGGTGACTGTATATGTGAGGATCTATATCAGAACTCTCAATTCGATACCATTGGTCAGTAGGTCTATCCTTTTGCCAATTCCATGCAGTTTTGATCACTGTAGCTTTGTAGTATGTTTTAAAATCAGGTAGTGTGATACCTCCAACTTCATTTTTCTTTTTCAATATGTCTTTGGCAATTCGGGGCCTCTTGCCTCTCCAAATATATTTTGTGGTTAGTTTTTCCAGTTCCTTAAAAAAATCAGTGTTGACTTTTATTGGGGTTGCATTAAATCTGTAGATTAGTTTGGGTAGGATAGACATCTTGATGATGTTTAGTCTTCCTATCCATGAACAGGGAATATTTTTCCATTAATTTAAGTCTTCTTTGATTTCCTTTAACAGTGTTATGTAGTTTTCTGTATATAAGTCCTTTACATCTTTAGTTAAATTTATTTCTAGGTATTTGATTCTTTTATTTACTATTGTAAATGGTATTTTTTTTCCTGATTTCCTCCTCAGTTTGCTCGTTATTGGTGTACAGAAATGCTACTGATTTTTGAGCATTGATCTTATAGCCTGCAACATTATTGAACTCCTTTATAAGTTTTAGAAGCCTTGTTGTAGATTTCTCAGGGCTTTCTATATATAGGATCATGTCATCTGCAAATAATGAATATTTTACTTCTTCTTTTCCAATCTGGATGCCTTTTATGTCCTTTTCTTGTCTCAGTGCTCGTGCAAGTACTTCTAAGACAATGTCAAATAGGAGTTTTGATATAGGGCATCCTTGTTTAGTTCCTGATCTCAGACGAAAAACATTTAGGATTTCACTATTGAAGATGATGGTAGCTTTGGGTTTTTCAAATTTACCCTTTATTATGTTCAGAAAGTTTCCTTCTATTCCTATCTTTTCTAGTGTTTTTATCAGGAAAGTGTGCTGTATTTTGTCGAATGCTTTTTCTGCATCTCTAGAGATGATCATGTGATTTTTTTCTTTCAATCTGTTTATGTGGTGCATTACATTGATTGATTTTCTTATATTGAGCCATCCTTGCATACCCGGGGTGAAACCCACTTGGTCATGGTGTATAATCCTTTTGATATGTTATTGAATGCGATTAGCAAGTATTTTGTTAAGGATTTTAGCATCTAGGTTCATTAGAGAAATTGGTCTGTAATTTTCCTTTCTTGTGGTATCTTTATTTGGTTTTGGTATTAGGGTAATGTTGGCATCATAGAGTTATGAGTTAGGCAATATTCCTTCTACTTCTATTTTTTTTTTTGAAGAGCTTAAGTAGAATTGGTGTTAGCTCTTTCTGGAATGTTTGGTAGAATTCAACTGTGAAGCCATATGGTCCTAGACTCTTCTTAGTTGGGAGGTTTTTGATGACTGAGTCTATCTCTTTACTTGTAATTGGACTGTTGAATTCATCTATTTCTTCTTTCATCAATGTCGGCTGTTTGTGGGTTTCTAGAAACTTGTCCATTTCCTCTAAATTATCATTCTTGTTGGCATATAATTTTTCAAAGTATCCTCTTATGATACTCTTTATTTCTGTGGGGTCAGTAGTGATATCACCTTGCTCGTTCCTTATCTTATGTATTTGCATCTGTTCTCTCTTTTTCTTTGTTAGTCTGGCTAAGGGTTTGTCAATTTTATTGATATTCTCGAAGAACCGACTTTTGGTTTTGTTTATTGTTTCCAGTGCTTTCTTATTCTCTGTTTCATTTGGTTCTGCTCTAATCTTTGTTATTTCCTTCTCTCTACTTCCTTTTGGTTTAGTTTGTTGTTGTTTTTCCAATTCCTCCAAGTGTGCATTTAGGTCTTCAATTTTAGCTCTTTACAGCCCAGTTTTCATACTCAATACTTAAAAAAATTCATTTTATTAAATTATGTCTTCTCCTTGAAGATGATTCTTTACTTGTGCTTTTATCATATCTACAGAGGTCAATCAACAGAATAATATAGTGAGTGAATTCATATAACTAAGACTGACAAGACCCTACAAGTAGATAATGATGTCTAAAATCTTTTTATTTTCTAGTTGAGGATGGTGGTGTGGAACCTGCTCATTATTGTGACCATGAGGTTCATCAAGACCCATGACAACATCAAGTACTTCTTTCTATGGTAGCCAGCCTCTACACATGATAGTTTCTCAATTACTGTAGCCCCTAGACTACTTATTATGCCCACTCTGCAATGAACACCATTTCCTACAATGGTTATATAAACCATTATTTTGCATACCATGTCAGTGGTAACATATAGAGCTCCATCGTCATCCTCATTGCTGCTGATATCTATATAGCATTCTCTAAGCCCTAATATTACATGGCCATCATGAGCATAGAAACATCTTGATTTTTATTTCATGTGGAAACGGTCCATTTGGTATTCAATAGCCAGATTATCTTGACTCTAAGACTTCCTTTCTTTGATCTAATTTGATTGATCACTAGTGCTGTGGTACAGGGTGAACATAGCTTTTGCTATAACTTACCTGCATGGATACTTATGTAATCAACCTATTGTTGGTGCTCAATGGTGGAGCCATTAGCATGAGTATGTTTATAATGTTCTTATACATTGTCATCTTGAATTCACTGCCAAGCCACATGAGCTCTTTAAACAGAGAACTTTCCCCAGCCTGACAGATAAGGCAAGAGAAGACAGAAGGATCTGAAGCATGAGAAGTACTTGGCACACTGTTGTTGGTTTAAGGATGGAGAAAACAACATGACCAAAAATGCAATTGGTCTTAAAATGATAAATGTCCTGATAGTGTCAACAATTAAACAAGGACTTCAGGTCTACATTCAGAAGGAACTGAACTCTGCGAAGAACCTAAAAGAGACCAGCAGTGAATTTTTCCCCAAAGCCTCCAGATAAAATCCCAGGCAGTCTGAAACCTTGAGTTTTGCCTTTTGAGGACATAAGCAGAGGACCATCTGAATTCACTTAGCACATCTCAGTCCTTAAGTGACCTACAATATATTCACTACTCAAATTTGAATTTGTACTGCATAGTTTATGTATTAGTCAGCCAAAGGGGTGCTGATACAAAGTACCAAAAATCTGTTGGCTTTTATAAAGGATATTTATTTGGGGTAAAATCTCACAGTTACAAGGCCCTAAAGAGTCCACCTCAAGCCTGTTTCTCAACAAAGTCTGTTGTCATGTGTTGAAGCAAGTTGGTGGATACTCTCTGTCTGGTCTTTCCTTCCTTCTTCCTCTTAAAGCTCCATGGTCCCAGCTTCCACTGTTCTCAGGTGTAGGTTGGCATTGGGCTAGTTTCTTTCTGGGCTTTCTCAGTTCTCTTCTCTTTCATGTCTACAGAGCTCTCTCTTCCTGGGTCTTCATTTGAGTGAGTTTTCATTTATATCAGCTCACCAATGGGGCAGGGACTCAACCGTGAATCATACCGTACTGACTTGGTCAAATCAAAGGCCCTAAATTGATTTAACCAAGTAAACTTAAAATCTTTGAATTTAATAAAATAAAAGAGTATCACACCCAGAGGAACAGAGTAGTTTACAAACATAATCCTTCTCATTTTGGGGGTTCATAAATAATCTCAAACTGTCACAGGGTATAATCATAAGGTCATTCTGAATGGAGATCTCCTATTCAGCCAAAAGAGGGAGTAAGTTGGCCCCAGTTGCTGTCATCATACTAAAATGGAACATGAAGCAGTGTCTTTGTTTATAACAGGCAGCCTTTGCTGGGAAAAGGGAAAAAGCACTATTAGTAATCCTAATATGTAGGCATATGCAAAAAGTTAAGAACTGCACATGAGTGTGGCAGGATTCTATTGTATAAGCCCATTCTCTGAGTCACATCTCTTAATCACATACATTTTATTCATACTTGATTAATGATATTTTCATGAGTAAGCAAGATAAGTCAGTTATTTGACCATAATTTGTGTATCGTATGTTTTTTTATAGAAAAAACTTGGAAATGAAGAACAGGATAAATCAATATTGTGTTATAAAAATCATTATGTTCTTTAGAAAAGAGAAGACAAAATCTGTTCTCATATTGTTGAATTCTGAGGAGTGAGACTAGAATATTATGGAAACTGTCTTTCCTCCCTTCTTATACTCCCTCCTTGTTTCTTTTGTCTTCCTTTAATTAATTGCACATCTATTGTTGCAAAGAATGATGGAAGGAAAAAGAGTAGAAAAAATGGCAAAATGGGCAAGACATAGAGGGAAGGAAGGAGAAAGAGACAATGTTTAAGATTATATGTTAGAGATTGTATCCAGTAATAGATTCTGAAACAAAAATTGTGTTATTGGCTATTTCCATCATATTCAATATTGCTTGTCTCTTTTCAGTAGTCAATTCTGTTACTGAGATCTTGACAATAAAAATTAGAGATAAGATAACACATTTTTGAGGGATTGAAAGGAGACAAGAGAAGGCCTTTTCTTTAGCAGTGTCTGAAATTAAAATTTGACTTAATAAAAAATTTCAGTCTACATCACTTGACTCCAAAGCCAGATCCTGCATATATTAGGTTCCTAACTACTTGGTCCAGAAGAGATGGACTGATAAAGATAGAGTTTGTGGCCATCATCCACATACCTTATTCTTATTAGTTTCCTCACAATCCTTAATCCTTTTTCTGGCTCTTTACTTATCCTTTTCCTACCTTTTGTGTTTTCTTTCTACATTGATTAGTAAAGATCTATTTAAAATGTGTTACATTGTTCGAATAAAGAACCATATCTTGTTTTCATTAAATCAGGTGCCATTAAAATAATTCCCTAAATCTCAGTGGTAAAAGACAATAAAAATTTGTTTCACACAAATGGGGAAGAGAGTAAGTTGACTGTGATTTGGCTGATCTTGTGTGGGATCCTTAATGTTAGGCTGGTTGGCCACATTCTAGGATTTGGCTGTGGTTCTAGTCAGCTTATGTTCTTAAACCTGAAACACATTCATAAGGAACAATAGATATCTGGAATATTTTCCTTTCATTGTGAAGGGTATAAACTCCAGGGTGGGCTATCAGGAATTTCTAATGTTTCTTAAGAACATGGTTTAGAATTTGTACACTATTTCTTTTGCTATTTTTCATTTGTTAAGTCAAGTCATATTGATGAGTGGAAAAGCCAGTGGGTTGGGAGAGTTAATCTGCCCCCAGTGAACCATGACAGAGTGGAGAAAAGAAAGAAAGTTTGTAATTAAAAGTTGTATAATTTTAAGTAGTCTGAATTGATCACCTTCTTATCTCTGGCACTGACTGAAGCATTGTACTGACCCTTAGCCAAAGCTATGAAATGATTTAAATAAAGATAAATTATGTTCTGTAATCATGCATCCATGAAGTGTTTCAAAGCAGGATGTACTACTCTGTAAATATTGTTTAGTAATAGTACTTGATTTTATGATTTGCACTTAGTTTTAGTGGCTCCTAGGGATTTTATGATTAAGACTGTTCATGTAGGTAAAATGTGCCTATCCCCCACCATGAGTAGCAATTGAACTTCCTTGTACTGTCTGATGACATCACTCCCCAGTAGCTGAGTAACAAATTCTTTCTTGAAAAGGGATGTGGGTTCACAGGCCAGTTGTAATTGAAAGTATTACAATTTATTCCATTAAATTTCCTTTTTAATTTTCTCCTAGAAAGAGACATCCCTAGGAGTAATAGAAAAGCTGCTCTCTGAATGTACATAAAATAATGAATTGAAGTATTGTTACAAGGTGAGGACTGTGGTACATACTGTAATGTACCTCCCATGTTTCCCTTCAATGAAACATTTGTAACTGTAGTTGCTGGTTGTGCTATTGGCTGGGATCATCCGGAAATTAGTTCCTTCAGCAATTGCCTCAGCTGCACAGAGTCACCATGGCTAAGGTCACACTCTTTGCTGCATCTCAATTTTTAAACAATGCAGATGTATAAAGACCTGGCTATTCAGTTCACTTAGGAAACTCATAAGGGCCACTCAAGCTCCATAACTCCCCAGGGTATCAATAAAGGCTGTCATTATGTTCATGTCACAATTGAGGGATATCAGAAAAGGCCAGATAGAGAGTTGGCACTTTCATCCTCATGCCTAGCAATGAGCCATTTCCTCTACAGTGTCAGTGGAGACCATTAAGGGGAGCTTGGACTCCATCCACACCTGTGAGAAACAAGGTATCCCTCCTGCTGTCCACTGGGGTGGAGCCAGGGGAGGCCAAGACTCAGAAGTAAGCAGACCTTTCCCACCAATTTTCAGTGGAGAACATAAAGAAGGCCAGTACAGCTATCTCCACTCAGCAGTAATGATGAAAACCTCCACTCAGTTGTCAATGGAGGTTGAATGAAAAACCTGGGCTTCTACCTCAATTGGCAGTAAGAGGAATAGCCTGTCACACCCCTGCTAGAAAGATGTCAGGAAAAGCTAGATAAAACAGAAAGTTTATAACATTCAGAGCCTCATACTATAGTACTAAATGTTGAGACTTCAAATGACAATCACTAGTCATCCAAAGAACCAGGAACATCTCAGACTGAAGGAGAAAAGGGAATAGATGCCAATGAAAGGTGAAAGAAATGTTAGAATACAAAAATGTTTAAAGTAGCCATGATAAAAGTGCTTTAATGACCAATTACATATATGCTTGAAACATGAAAAAATGGAAAGATTCAACAAAGAAACTATAAAATTGAAAAACACAACCACTGAAATAAGATGTTCAATGAGTAAGCTCCACAGCAAATTGCAAAGGACAGAGGAAAGAATTAGTGAAAAGGAAAACAGAAGAATAAAAATTCCCTGTAGTGGTATTAAGCAGTATGTACTCCAGAATAGTGTATTCTTGAATTTAAGCCATTTCTGTGGTGTGAACCAATTGTAAGTAGGACCTTTTGATGAGGCTACTTCAGTTAAAGTGTGACCCACATCAATCAAGATTAGACTTAATTCTATTTCTGTTATCCTCTATAGGAGGAAGAAATTCAGACAAGGAAGAAAAAAGCACAGAAAAAGAAACTGAAATTAATAAAACCCTGAGGAGAAGGAAGAGACAAGCAGATGCCACAATGTGATCTGTGATGTAACAGAAGAACCAAGGATCATTATCAGCCAGTCTTCAGGAAGAAAGCATCATTGATGATGCCTTGATTTGGATTCACTTCCTGCCTTCAATACCATGAGCAAATAAATTCCCATTGTTTAATTTGACTCATTTCATGGTATTTGTTTTTAACAGCCTAAGAAATTAAAACAGATTATGGTACCAGGAAAGTTGGGTGCTCCTATTGAAAGTAAGTGTGGAATCAACTTCAGAATTTGGTAATGAGGAGATGCTGGAAGAATTGTAAGGTGCTTCTTAGAAAAGGACTAGATTGTTTTAAAGAGACTGTTCATGGAAATATGGATGCTAAAGATACTTATGATGAGACCTTAGAAGAAAATGAATGTATTATAGGAAACTGCAGGAAAGGTGATCCTTGTTTTAAAGTGCCAACGAATTTAGCAAAATTGAGTTCTAATGGATTCATGGCTAAATTTGAGAGTGATTAAATTGAATATTTAGCTGAAGAGATTTCCAAGCTAAGTGTGAAAAGTACAGCCTGATTTTCCCTTGCAGTTTATATTAAAATGCAAGAGATAAGGGTTAAACTGAGATATGAACACTTGGGAACAAAGAAATTGATTGTTTGGAAAAGTTTGAATTTCTGGAAAGAAAGTCACCAGAGAATGATAATACAAGTGTAGTACAATAGTAGTATAAGTGAGGGTTTAACTGAACTTTGCACCAGTCAACAGTTTCTGTGGAAATCACGTCTGGAAATACAGTCATCCTGGATGGATTTGTGGAAAGTTCATTTGTCTGATAGTTTGGACCCTTGTGTACTACATGCAAAACCGACATTCATGTGTGTGTGAGAGTGATCTGTATGAATGGAAATACTGCTATCCTGGGTTAAAAGGCACTGAAAAGAGAGATATTGAAGGACAAAACAAAATAAAACAAAATAAAAACACTTCAAGGGCAGAACAATGGAAGTGGAGATCTGAATCAAAGATATATTCTCAGGACAAGAGAATAGACCCACCATTGTGTTTGGAAAGAGTGGGTCTGCCCTGGCAACAAGACAGATCACACTGAAAGCTATTTTTGTTGGGACTTTACACTAAGCATTTTTTCTGAAAGTACTTAAAGCTTTGGGACATTGTGATGGAACGAATGTATTTTGCAAAGAGAAAGAACGTTGTTTTGGAGTCCAGAGCATGGAGTGTGGTGGTTTGAAGCTGTATGCAACCCCCCAAAAATGTGCAATATAATTTAATCTATTATTGTATGTATAAAACCATTCTAAGCAGGACTTTTTGAAAGGCCTCTTTGGTTAAGTTGTGACCCCTCTCAATTAGGTTGTGTTTTAATCATATTACTTGAGTCCTTTATAGGAGAATGAAATTCAAAGAAAAAGAAAAGCACAGAAGCTCAACATCAGTGGAACTCAGAGATGCCACTATGTGCCTTGTCATGTGACAAACAAAGGAAAAAGCATCACCAGCAGGCAGCCCTAGAAGCCACATTCTTCCAGGGACTTTACCCAGCCTTAAATTAAAACTTATAAATTCCCATTGTTTAAGCCAAACCATTTCTTCATATATGCTTCAGCAGGTTAGGAAACATTACCGAATCTGAACAAAAGAGAAAAAAATAGAGTGAAAAAAAAAAATCCGTATCAGGGACTGTGAGGCTATAACAAAAGATGTAACATCCATGTTGTTGGAGTACCAGAAAAGGAGAAAGAGGATTGAAATTAAATAGTGCTCAGAGAAATAATGAATGAAATTAAAATTTGGCAAAAGATATAAACTTATTTATTCTAGAAGCTGTGAATCCCCAAAAAGGATAAACTCAAAGAAATTCATGCCAAGACACTTCATAATTAAGTTTCTGAGAACTAAAGGAAGAGGAAAATATTTTGAGAAGAGTTGGAGAAAAATTGGGAAAAACAATTTGAATGATAGTGGATTTCTAACGAGAAACCAGATGGAAATGGCCGACTACATTTCAAGTACTGAAAGAAAATAACTGACATCCCAGATTCCCAATCCCAGTTAAATATCCTTTGGAATGAAGGGAAGATAAAAGGATTTTCAGATGAAGTGAACTAAAGGAATTTGTCATAAAGAGACCTACCATAAAAGAATTTCCAAAGGAAGTTCTCTAAACAGAAAGGACATGATAAAAGAAAGAACTTTGGGATCTCAGAAAAGAAGAATGAATGCAATAAACAAAAATATGGCTAAATAAAATATGCTCCCTTCTTGTTTTCTAAACTATGTTTGACATTTGAACCACAAATTATACCACAGCCTGATATATGTATAAGAAATATTTAAGAAAATTTTATTATAAATGGGTGTCAGGGGTAAGGTGATATAAAATAAGTTAATGTATATATACTTTGCCAGAAAGTGCAAAGTGACCACAGCAGTCGAAAATTTATATGTATAATAAATCATTTGTAGTGTATATAATGAAATATATGCAGAAAATCCTAAAAAAAAAAAAACAAAAAAACTATACAGTCTAGTATGTGTGAAAGGATATCTTATAGTTTTGGTTTGCATCTCCCTAATTGTTAGTGATATTGAACATTTTTTCATGTGTTCCATTACCATTTGTAATACTTTTTTGGACAGCAGTCTTTTCAAGTATTTTGCCCATTTTTAAATCAGATAGTTTGTATTTTTATTTTTGAACTGTATGATCTCTTTATAAATCATGGATATTAAACCCTTATAAGATATATGATTGCCAAGAATTTTCTCCCATTGAGCCAGCTGCCTTTTCACCATTTTAAAAAGTCCTTTGAGGTGCAAAAGTGTTGAATTTTGAGGAGGTCCATTTATCTATTTTTTTTCTTTTGTAGCTCATGCTTTGGATGTAATGTTTAAGAAACTACTGCCTACCACAAGATCTTGCTGATGTTTTCCTACATTTTCTTATAGGATTTTTATGGTTGTTGTTTTTATATTTAGGTCCTTTATCCATTTTGAGTTAACTTTTGTATAAGATTCGAGATATGGGTTTTCTTTCTTTTGGATATGGCTATCCAGTTCTCTCAGCACCATTTATTGAATAGACTGTTCTGGCCCAGCTGGGTGGGCTTAACAGCCTTGGAAAAAATCACTTGAATGTAGATGAGAGGGTCAAAATCTGAGTTCTCCATTTGGTTCCATTGGTCAATTTGTCCTTATGCCAGTAACATGTTGTTTTTACTACTGTAGCTAAGTAATGAACTTTAGTCATGAAGTGAGAGTCCTCCAACTTCACTCTTCATTTTTGTCTATTTGGGATCCCTAACCCTTCCAAATAAATTTGATTATTGGCTTTTTGATTTATGCAAAAAGGCTGTTGGGATTTTTTATTGGGATTGCATTGAATCTGTAAATCAGCTTGGGTTGAATTGACATCTTAATGATATTAAGTCTTCCAATCGATGAACAAGGAATATTCTTCCATTTATTTACATCTTCTTTGGTTTCTTATAGCAATGTTTTGTAATTTTCTGAATACAGTTCATTTATATCCTTGGTTAAGTATATCATTTCATACCTATTAGACTCCTGCTATTAAAAAGTTGGAAAATTGTAAATGTTGGATGGGATGTGGAGAAATAAGAATGCTTATTCACTGTGAGCAGTAATGTAGAATGGTACATCCACTATGGAGAATTGTTTGGCAGTTCAAAAGAAAGTTGAATATAGACTTGCCATTGGACCTGGCAATACCATTGCTAGTAATATACCCAGAAGAACTGAGAGTAGTGAATCTAATAGACTTTTGCACACCAATGTTCATAGCAGTATTATTCATGATAGCCAAAATTTTGAACAACCCAGGTGTCCATCAACTGATGAATGGATAAACAAATTGTGGAGTATACACAATGGAATATTATGCAGCACTAAGAAGAAATGAAGTAGTGAAACATATGACAACGTGGATGAAAATGGAAGAAATTATTTTGAGGGAAGCAAGCCAGACACAAAAGGACTAAATTTATATGAACTAAATATATTATGTGAAAGAGAAATCTATTATGTGAAATATGAATATGGGTAAAATTGTATATATAACATCATTTTTCTTTGAAGTTGAGCAAATGTAGGTTAATACTACAAAATGTTAATATTAGACAAAAAAAAAAAAAAATCATTATACTAGACCAGACACAGAGTAATAATATTGTATGATTCCATCTTTATAAACAGTAAATATAAATCAATTTATAAAGATGAAATTAGATTAGTGGTTATGCAGGTCATGGGAAGGAATGCTTAGGGGTGTGGAATCTTTCTTTTTGGGGTAATAAAATTGTTCTAAAATTTTTGTGGTGATAAATGTAAACATTGTGATTATACTAAAAGACATTGACTATACAGTTTGAATAGATCATATGATATGTGAATATATCTTATAAAACTGTTAATAAACAAATAAATAATTGCACAAGAATAGTCAAAAATAGAAGGAAATACAGAGATTGAAAGGTGAAGAATTTTCTTGTTTATTTGCTTGTCTGTTTTTTGTTTATTATTATTATTGAAATAATGAAAATGTTCTAGTAATGATTGAAGTGATGCATGCACAACTATGTGATTATACCAAAAACCTTTGATTGTACACTTTTGATGAATGGTATGTTTTATTATTATGTATCAATAAAAATGATTTGCTAAAAAAAAACATACAAAGCGATACAATAAAAACCACAAAAGATAAATGAAAATACAATTCCAAAAATGTTCAAGTAACCCACAGGAAGGCAGATAATAAAAACAGAGTAATGTAACAACAGAGAGAATGAATAAAAAAATAAAATAAAATAGAAGTCTTAAATCCTAACCTGTTGATAATCACATTAAATGTAAACGGTCTAAACAAACAAATAAAAAGGCAGAGTTTGGCAGAATGGATTAACAAACATGACCCAACTATATACTCTCTACAACAAAGTCACTTAAAATTTAATGATTTAGGCTGGTTGAAAATAAAAGGATGGAAAAGATGCAACATGAAATATTAATAAAGGGAAAACAAGAGTGGCTCTTTTAGTTTCACATAAAGTAGAATTTTGCACAAAGATTATTGCCAGAAATAAAAGATACATTATAGAATGATAAAAGAGTCTATCTACCAAAAAGATGTGTATGCACCAGACAACAGAATTGTAAATATGTAATGCAAAAATGAAGGTGGTTCATATCTTCAGTCATAGGTACAATTATCTAGAAATGAATTTTAATTTCTAAAAAAGTTAAATCTACAACTGCTATATATACCAGGGTTATACTCTTAGGTATTTATGCAAAAGGAAGGTAAGCAAGTGTCCATATAAAAGCTCATATGAAAACGTTCATGGCAGCTTTATTTATAATAATGCAAAACTTGAAACAATAAAAAAGTTCATCAAGAGAAAAACATATAAACAAACTATTGTACATCTGTAAAATTGAATACTACTCGGCTATAAAAATAATGAACTATTGATAAATACTGCAAAATGGATAAATCTCAAATATGTTTTGTGAAATAAACCAGACAAACATAAATTGGTACTATATCATTCCATTTATATAAAATTCTAGCAAATGAAATTTAATCTATAGTGATACAAAAGAGATCAGTTCTCACTTAGGGGAAATACTTGGGGGCAATGAAAATGTTCATTATCCTGATTGTGGTGATAGTTTCATGGGTGTATATATAAGTAAAAATCTAACAAATTGCACATCTTAAACAAAAAAGTCAAATTTAATACACACTATATAAATATATGTATATCTAAATATATGTATGTATATGCACATATATATACATAATATAATAATCTTACAAAGTATAATTCTATTTATACTTTCTTAGGTTTTGTTCTATTGTTGACATAAATAATATTTATATTCTTGAATGGTATTAACAGAACTAATCAAACAACCTAAACTTGGTAAAATTGGAGTCCCAGTAAAGGAGGAGATAGAGAAGAGTACTGAAAAATTATTAGAAGAAATACTGGGAATGTTCTCAGTTTTAAATGTTAATATCAGTGCAACCAAAGCAGGAAAATGCAAATTAAATCATAACTACATTTATTATATTCAAAAAGCTTAAAGCCAAATATGAATACATAATCTTAAAAACACTCAGAGGCAAAAAGTGTTTTATATTATATTATATTATATTATATTATATTATATTATATTATATTATATTATATTATATTATATTATGTTATTATATACAAAGAAACAAGGATAAAAATGATGGGTAGCTTCTTCTCAGGAATGTGGGATGTTATAATGCAATGGAAAGAAAACCTTAAGGTGCCCAAAGGAAAGAAAGAAATAGAAAAGAAAAATTGTTGATACAAAATCATGTATCGAGTGAATATATCTTTCAAAACTGTAGGCAAAGTAATGACATTTTCAGGTAAAAAAAGGAAGAGATAGATGATTAAGAAACTGTGTCATGCAAAGGAAAAAGATGCTAGATGGAAATGCAGAACTCCAGGAAGAGATTTATAGTACTAGAATATATATTTAGGCATAATAATACTTTTATTTTTCTTCTAAAATTATTTAACATATAATTCACTATTTAATGCATAGTAATAACAAATAAATTCCATGTTTTATAACATATGACCTACAAAATATATGAAAAGTTTCACAAAGAGGAAACTGGAATTATCCATTTAAGGTTATTTTATCCCAAATAAATTAGCTTATTTTAACGCAAGACAATTTTCAATAATTTTATTATATCTTAAACACATTGAATTAAGTGTACAATATATTTAATTATAATTATAGCAGTAATGATTAATTGCAATAATATTTTATTACAATACACAATATTACCACTAAAAGAATAATAAAAACATATGTCTTAAACACCAATGGAAAAGAACTGAAAACTAAACAACAAAAATTAAATACTCAAATAGCACAAAAGAAGACAGGAAAGGAAGAAAAAAGATTTAGGAAAAATAAAGGGGATGAATAAATAGCAAACTGAAATAAAGTAAACTTAAATTGAAAAATATTAGTAATTACATTGAGTGCAAATTGACAATATTTGGTGTTTAAAAAACAGAATTTGCCAGACTTGATATAATGGAATATGCTTTGACAATGAAAAGAATGGACTCATGATACATGAAGAAACATAAATGGATCTAAAAAGCAAAAAGGACAGCCACAAATGAGCAAATACTGTGATTCAATTTATATGAAGTTCTACAATAGGCAAAACTAAGATAGAGTGACAACAATTAGAGCAGTGGTTACAGCTGAGAGTATTTGACTAAAAAGGGAATAATGAAATTTTCTGGATTGATAATAACATGCTACCTCTTGTTAAACCCTACACTTTAAAGTTCTGCATTTCATTATATGCAAATTTTATCTCAATAAAAGATGTATTACAAAAAACTTATTAAATCTCAAAGTCACAAGAAAAACTACTCGTCAAATCTAGTGATTATTTCTATAAGAAAAAAAGAAAAGACAGCACACCAACTCTCATCAAGAATTTCATTTCCATGAATGGAATATCTATAAATATTTAAATAAAATTAGTACTAACCATGACTTTGAATAGATAAATTAGACTCAAAAAATTGATGTTTGTGTTTCCCCAAATCAAATGATACTATCCCCCTTTACCTCCAGACCAATAAACATGGTCAAATCTCAGCTTCCCACAAGTAAAGCTCCTAATTTGCGAGGAAATAGAATATACTTCAATTTTTGCAGGACTCCACTAATATGAACTGTGTGATTTGGGACAACAATGTTTAGGGATAGATTTTAGAGTGTTACACCTAGGTGATGGGGAGAATTTAATTCTGGAAAAGGGAGAATGTATTGAATAGGGACTTGGGATCCAAGTAAGGCTATATAAAACCATCTTTCTGGAGCTTAGACAGGATAGTGGGTTATAGCAAATGACATAAAGATATGTGACCTTCCTGGGAGAAAGAAAGTTTGAAAAAGAGATCATTTACCAGAAGAACTATATACCAGGAGAAAGGGACTATTCAGACAGTTTTAGAGTTGTTGAATATAACCCCTGACATGTTACTGATAAAAGGAGTACTAAAATACTTTCACAATCCTCCAGTTAGATTGGAGGCTTATGAGGACCACAGTATGAATTGAGTTTTGGCTGGAGACTGGTTCAGAATAGGTTCTATGTGTCTGTGAATCTATCCTCTAATTGTTTCTCCATTATTAAAATGCTTAATTGGAACAGATTGTTTAGTATCTTAGTATATCTGGAAGAACCCTCCTATTTATTCTTCTAAAATAATAACCCTTACATTATAGATAAGATAGAAAATCAGAAGAGAAATCACATTTTATAAGGAATTTCAGAGTTAATAGCAATCATAGAATTGAAAATTCAAGTCCCTATTATATCACCATTGGATTAATTGGTCTGGCCCATGCAACAAATAGGTGAATCATATCATATGATTATTGACTACTATAATATCACAGAGATGGTAGCCCAATACAAACTGCAGTGCCAGGAATATTAACTTGATTAGATTATCAGAACTTCTAGCACCTGGTATATAGCTCTGAACTTGTGAATGAATTATTTTCCAACCCATGAAAGGGCTAAACAAAAGAAATTCACCTTAACAAGGCAAAAGTCAATAGTATGCTCCCCCAGGTCTATGTTTTCTTCTGTCATTATTTTTCATAATAGAATACCAGGGGACTTAATCTAATGAATATTATGCAAAATATTAGAATTGTTCATTTTATTTATACCATCATGCAAAATTGACTGCTGAGCAAGGCCCATTGAAAAAGAACTGAAGTACTTGGGTCAACTGTCACAGTTATGATTGAAGCCATCTGGACCATCTATCCCATTTGAACTGTCAGTTTATTTCCAGATGAGACCTGCATAAGAACTACCTAGCTGAATTCAGCCCAAATTGCAGAATCATAAGAAAATTGTTTTTTTATTTTTAAAGCTAAGTTTTGTTGTTGTCATTTTAAAAGACTTATTTTGGATTAAATTTTGTGGCTTTAAGCCCATAATTTTTGGTTTCTTCTGTTTGTTAGTATACAGTAAAGGTCATTTATACATGACTAAATTACTCTTTAGCAGTTTGGCAATTTGATATAGTTATGAATTTCAAAAATAGATTTTGGATTATACTTGTAAATTGGTCTGTTCATCTGGGCATGATTAAGTTATGACTGGGATTTTGATTGGGCCACGTCAGTAGGTCATTGAGCCCCACCCCTTTTTTTTTTAGAATTATATAGCTATTTCAGGCCATTAAGTGATTTTATATCATGGTAGAAATAACTCAGAATTATAGAGATAGTGAAATAAAAACTCACTTATTACACAAGAGGGGAAACAGAAGCCCAATGACGTTAAATGATTCAAACAAGATTATAGCTTTGTTAAACAGGTTTGTATAATTCTGGTTCTTTTTACAACAGTATACTACTTTATCTCCTGGCTATAAAATGCTTGGGATCAAATAAAGAACATAATCTGATGTACACAAAGATCTGCATTTCATAAATAGAATGTACTATAACTAGAATATATTGCTATAAGAAACCAAAGAAGACCTAAATAAATGGAGAAACCATTCCATGTTCATGGATTGGAAATAAATATCATTAAGTTGTCTATTCTACCCATATTGATTTACACATCCAATACAATCCCAATAAAAGTTCCAACAGCATTTTTTAGAAAACTGGAAAAGCCAATTATCAAATTTATTTGGAAAGGCAAGTGGCCCAGAGAAGTAAAAAACATCTTTAAAAAGAAAATCAAAATTGGAGGACTCATAGTACCTGACTTTAAAGCATACTAAAAAGCTACTGTGGTGAAAAATGCATGGTATTGGCACAAGGATAGACACACTGACCAATGGAACCAAATTGAGAGTTCAAATATGGACCCATGCATATATGACCAACTGATATTTGACAAGGCCACCAAGCCCACTCAACTGGGACAGAATAGTCTCTTCAACAAATGGTGCTAGGAGAACTAGATATCCATATGTAAAAGAATGAAAGAGTTTCACCAACTCACATCTTATACAAAAATTAGCTCAAGATGGACCAAGATCTTAAACTAATAGTCAGGACCTTAAAGCTCTGAGAATATAATTTAGGGAAGCATCTATGAGATCTTGTACTAGGAAATGGTTTCATTAACTTTACATACAAAGCACAAGCAATGAAAAATAAAATAGACAAATGACACCTCCTCAAATTTAAAAACTTTTGTGCTTCAAAGGAGTTTGTCAAGAAAGTGAAAAGATAATCTGCTCAATGGGAAAAAATATTTGAGAACTACGTATTTACAAAGGTTCTAATATCCGGCATAAATAAAGAAATGTTATATCTCAATTATAAAGAGACAAACAACCCATTTTAAAAATGTGCAAGAGAGTTGAATAGACACTTTTCCAAAGAGGAAATTCAGCTGGCTAAAAAGCACATTAAAAGATGCTCAACATCACTAGGTAGTAAGTAAATGCAAATCAAAACTACAATTAGATACCATCTTATACCGACTAGACTGGCTGTTATTAAAACAAAACAAAACAAAACAAAACATAAAAACAGAAAACTACAATAGTTGGAGAGGATGTGGAGGAATAGGAACACTCATCCCCTGCTGATGAAAATGTAGAATGGTGCAGCCACTGTGGCGGACAGTTTGGCAGTTCCTCAGGAAGCTAAGTATAGAATTGCCATATAATCTGTCAATCCCACTACTAGGAATATACCCAAAAGAATTGAAAGCAGGGACAAGAACAGATATATACACACCAACATTCATTGTGGCGTTATTCACAATTGCCCAAAGTTAGAAACACCGACGTGTCTATCAATGGATGAATGGATACCAGGAGATAAAAAAAAAAAAAGGCTATAGAGAGAGGTGAGCTGATGCCCTACCTGGCCAGAATCTATCATGGTGCTAGTTTGGCAGTGGATGGGGTTAATGAGAGTGCAGTGTTGTGAGTGGTGTTGATGGTTTTGGTATTCCCTGGGAATGACATTCAATGAATATCTTTTACCTGAATTCCAGATGCATGTAACTAGGCATATTCATTTTCCCCTCTCCCTGAACAAGGAGATATGTGATAGAAAGAAGCAAGAAATATCTATACATCTATAAATTTATACCACTATCTCATCGTTTTTTATACCTATATCTGGATTTGGCTTCAGTATCAGAATTATAAAGTATGACTCTTTTTATACTTGTTATTATTAGGTACTCAAGTTTACAATTTTCTCTTTTTCATGGTTCTTTATTTTTTGAACTAACACTGGCTCTTACAGCTTCAATGGAATTAAACAAATCTTTACCAGATCAGAGAGGATGCTGAATAATCAGGGCATGCAACACAAAAGACTAATTGACTCTGAAAACATGTCTTCAGAATAGAAATGCAGCAATAATTAAAGCATCTCATGACCTAAAATGGTCCTTTCTTTTGTAACAAGTTAATGAAGAAAATCTATGCTTGACAGCATTTTGAAAATCTATGCTTGACAGCATTATATTCAGGATATAAATGTTCACCATGTCTTACCATGACCTTTAAAAGAAATACAAACAGAAAATCAAATACTCAATCCATGGTTTTCAGGATCATCTTGATTTCTTTTTAAATTAAATTAAATTGCAGAAAATTTATCCTAGGATACAGGACTAATCCTCAACTTCTAAAATAAAATTTGCAATTTTATCCACAAAAGAGGCATCTTATCATGGTGGTTTGAAGCGCTTGAGTTTGCCTAATTATACTTAAATACACTTACCTGTTGAATAACCCTAGGCAAGTCTCATAAGTCTCTGAGCCTTGTTTTTCTCATCCATAAAACAGTGATAATAGCAGCACCTACCACAAAGGATTCTTATGAGAGTTAAATGAAAAAATCCATGTAAAACATTTGGTACAGATACATGTATCTAATACATTTCAAGAATTCACTAAATTTTAGCTCCTTTATTATTAATTTTAAAAAGACTTTTATTCTGTAACTGTTTCACCCATTTTTAACACAAGGGAAATTGAGAAATAAATGTTGATCAATTAATTTAGCACATTATCTTTTCTCACTGAGTATAGATATCTACAACAAATATAAGGTGTTACATATTCTGACTTCTCACTACTGAAAATCCCATACCAGCTCTCAGAAAGTGAAGTGGGTAATTGATTTCCAATTTGACAGATGATAGAACTGAAATCAAGGTAACAAATTTATTTGAAACCTCAAGAGTGTCTATAAAAGATAATCTCTCTTTTATAATTTGGGATTGATTCCAAACATTTCTAGGAAACAATCACTTTATTCTTATATTTTATTTAGGAGTTTTAATAATACTTTGGTATTTTTTTTTAATTTCCATAATATATACGTGGTCTACCTTTGTTAAAGAAATAACTCTTTGATATATAATTTTAACTTCTCCAACTTTGGGAACTGGAATATCCTTCAATATTACTACATTCAATTAAAAAATTCAGAGAATATTGTAAGAACCTATAACAATAAAGTAGGAAATAAAGATTCTTTACTTGATTTGACACTATGTGATTATGCCATGCAGGAAAAATCTCTCAAACTCCCCACGCATCTATTTCCTCTTGAAAAAATGAAGATGCATTTTCCAGATGCAAAGAACTATTTTTTAATTGTGTTTTATGCAATTATTTGTTGATTAATTTATCAAGATGTTCAATAAAATTTTCCATACTGTGCATACTATTTGTTGTTGCCTATTGCTATACTTATTCAATAATTTGAAAATGTTTTTAATATTTTATGTATTTTTCTTGCATTGATTTTCTATCTGATTTTGTGTAAACAACATTCCACAATTTCTCTTAGCATCCTCTCTCAGCATCTCACCATCCCATGTTTGTAACCAAGGATTTCAAGATAGTACTTCCATTTTCTATTTTCTTTTAGAACAAATTGACTGGTAGACTACTACAAAATGCTAAATGTTACATGAATTAGAAGAACCTAAACACTAAAAAAGGAAAGAATCATATATATTTTGGGGTATATCATTATGGGAAAAATAATTTCTTTGGCATACAGGCAGATAAAGAGGAATGATTCTATTGCTATTCAAAGAGATGACTTTAAATATATTCAGGCAAGTTAAAAAAAAAGAAAGGAAGAAAAGAAGAAGAGAAAAAAAAAGGGAAGAGAGAACAATGGAAAAGTAACAAAAGAATTGCTTAATGCCAATATCAACCAAGATTTGAAGGGATATTCTAGTCTGCTTGAACTCATGACAAAATATTGAAAAAATATATTCTAACTCAACAATAATAAATAAATCTCAGAAAAAAATGCAAAAAGATTCATTCTTGTTATCTAGTTTTCAAATTATATTTAAAATATACATAATTTTGAAACTATATGAGTAGTCAGAATAATTATTTCACCAAATTTCAGGGAAAATGTCAGAAACATCTGGACTTTGGCTCTTGTCTCTCTTATCTTCAATGTGGTGATAAGCAGTAATGTTCAGTTCCCTAAATGCACAGATTCTGGGGCTCCCTGAATTGAAAGATTTGGGAGGTGTATTTAAAGATATTTGACAGTATTGGATGAAATTCCACTGATATTCTCTATAATATTTCTTGAACAAGGGTAGTAAAAATAAGCTATAGTGACTTTAAATTGCTTATTGCTCTGGATTTTTAAATGAAGTTTTTTTTTTTTTTCTTTTTTTTAATTTTATTTATATATATATATATTTTTTTTCATATATATTTTAAAAGATGCTTAGATTACATAAATGTTACACAAAAATTACAGGGATTCCCATGATCTCTACTTCCCACACCTCCCATAACATCCCACATAAACATCTTTCATTAGTGTGGCATATCACCTGCAATGGATATACACAACCTGGGGCTTTGCCACTAAGCATACACCACAGTTCACATCGTGGACCACACTCTCTCCCACACAGTTCTGCATGGTATACACTCATGTAAAATGGCCTATATCCCTCACCACAAAGTTACTCAGGACAATCCCCAAGTCCTGAAAAAGCCCCTGTATTACAACTGCCCTTCCCCTCCCCACCCCAAAAGTGTCTAGTGGCCACTGGCTTCACCTCACTGTTATAATTTCTTCCATTGCTTGAATCCCAATATGTCTACAACAGAATACCATCTCTTCCCCCAATCCTGAGGGGACTGGAATGGTGATGTCACTCCATCTCCAAGTGAGAGTGGGCTTATATCCCATGGATACGGTGGATGGGATTATCCTGCCTTCAGCTGCAGGCTCTCTCCATTCCCTGGGATGGCCATTGTCCATCATCATTTTCTCCTCACCGGGTGACTTGGGTGAGTCCATTGAGCTGTAGAGTAGGAGTTACAGCTCCACTGAGATTCCAGGCATGGCTGGCACCTAGGCAGGCCAGGGGCTCCAGTCTCTGGAAGTGGATTTAAAAAAAAAATTCAAATTGCTTCAAATATATTTTCAAGAAGTGACCAAATAAGTTAAAAAATACCCTCATTACTATGAATGCAATGAATAAACCTTAATTCATTAATATATTGAGTCTTTCTCTGCTTCTATTACCAAGTCTTATCACTTATTTACCTTTAAGATACTCTGCTTTTTCCTAACATAATTAAGGTCAATCAATTGCTCTCTTTTTAAGAAAGTTCATCTTCATTATCTCAGCTTTCTTAGAACCTCAGTCCATACCTCCAAGTCATCCCATTGGACTCCCCATAAATGATTTATTCAGAGCATTTGATTACCATTTCATAGCCAGTCTGTTTTATTTTCCTAATGGCATTGCTATCTTACCTTCTCAATAGACTGTTAGCTCATTAAAATCAAAGTCTACTCTTTCTCACCTTTGTATCTAATAATATTCCTTTATCTGATACCAAGAGTAATAGCAATAATTGCAAGCATTCATTACAATGGGCAAGTAATTGTGATATGGACTTTGAATGGATTTTTAAAATTTGAGGCACATAATGACTCTATGAGATATTGCTATTAATATTTACACAGAAGCATGAATAGGTAATTTGACAAGGCTAGGTAGCTTAAACCTCAGAGATTTATACTTGACCTCAGCTAAAATACTTTTTAACACTAGAATGGCTTTTTACACAAAGTAAATATTTTGTGATCATTTTCAGATTTTCAATGTAAAATAAGATCATAAAATAATATGCTGAATATTTCAGAATCATGTTTGAATTATTAATTTTATAGCTGGTCTTCAAATCCAATCAAGACTCTCAAATATTTATCCCTGGAATTGAGCCTTGTAATTACACATTATCTTTATTTCTCTAAATTATACAGTCTAGTCATAGTAGAATATCAATAACAAAATAATAGTTTGTTAAGAAAATATTTATAGTTTTAATTATTTGGTGATAGCAAATGAATGTATAATTTAAAGGATTCATTGTTCAATTTTTCCAAAGCTGCACTTAAAACTGTGTTTCACTGCCACAAAATTTCATCTTTATAAGTGTTTTTGATGTCAGAAAAATTGCCAGGAAGGATGATTATTTTCAATTATGCATATGTTCATGGATGCAAATACCTGTGCGTGTGTGTGTGTGTGTGTGAGAAAGTGTACAAGAAGATGACTAATGTATGAAATGTAGTAACTGTGTTGAAACATAATTAGAAGTATTCATTTTTACTGGAGATGAATTAAATCACTACTCCTACCCAGGATGTAGTAGTGTTCACCACTCACACTTTGAATCCAGGGTGACAGAGTTGGAATCCCAAATCTGCCACTCACCAGCGATGTGAATTTGGTAAGATGTTTATGTCATTGGGAATCAAATTCTTCATCTATAATCGCAGTATCTTATTGTAACACAGGAGGTCAAGCCCCAGAAAGTTGACTGAGTACTTTTGATATTCCAAAGAAATCACACAGAAAGCCAGCAGCAGTCTTGCCACTTATTACTCACAAGTCCCAATGATGACTAGTCTGGTAGTTACCATACTGCTCAGCAGGGAAACAAAGATTATATAAGGATAAACAGCACAAACAGGGGGTTTAGCTAATGCATAAAGCAGCTCAGGGATGTACATAGTCTAGTAAATGATTAACAGTGAGTGTGCACATATGGGGGGAATTGTATAATTCTTCAGAACAGTAAATGCATGGGTTCAAGCACTTAACATTCCTTTGAAACACTGTGATTGTCATCTTGTTGTCAAGCTCTTTCCAGTTGAGAAAGGAGTGATCCACTGGCTGGTATGGCCTCCACTGGCTGGTATGGCCTTCCCCATCCCAGCCCTTCTGCCTTTAGGTCATTGAAAGGGCATTTCTTCTAAATACTCTACTTTTATCATACATAATATATTACAGTTTCTCTATTATAATAATTATTGTTATTATTATTGTTAATATAAGGAACCTTCTGTCTCAATTTCCTAGAAAAGTAGTATAGGTAACTTGAAAAGCATTTGAGCCATGGCTTTTAGTTTGAAAAAAATCATATATAAGACAAATAAAACAATAGCTCATTATAAAATATAAAACAATGAAAATTTACTTCCTCCCTTTAACCCTTCCTCCTTTGGATTTACATATTCATGCATTAAGACAATGTATTTTAATAACCAAATTGATTATGTAAAATATTGGATCAAAGTCATATATTTAGTTGCAAACAAATAATATTTACATTAATATAAAATGAGACATATTTTACTCCAAGATTTTCTCTCATACTGCAGGGAATTTCATTTTATTTCATTAATGATGTTTTTGGTAGAGGATACAAAGGTGTCATAGTTAATAGAAAGAGTAAAACTATTTTCATCTTAGAAATATTGAGTTATATTTTTCTGATTCTTGTGTTAAAGCTTGACTTTCAAAACTGCTTTATCACTGTGGTAGACAGAATTTCAAAATACCCAGGCACTAAATTTCTTGCCCTAATCCCTAGGACTGTGAATATAATAAATGTCATGCCTATGTCTTATTACATGGCAGAAGGTATATTTTAGGTGTAGTTTCAGTTACTAATCAATTGGGTGTGAAGTAGTCAAAATGGACATTATCTGGGTGGGACCAACTTAAACACATAAATTAAAAGATTGTTTTGAAGCAGAATGTTTTCTCTGGCTGGTAGCAGCAGAAGAAATCAGAAAGCAATGAAGCACAAGTATTTGAGAACCCATCGCTGCCTTTAGCAATAGAGGGGCCACGTTCAGGGACTCAAGGGTGGTCTCTAGAAGGTGAAAGGGACCTCTGGATGACAGCAAATGAGGAAATGGGGAACTCAGTCCTACAACTGCATAGAAGATAATTCTTATTATAACCTGAATAACCCTGGAAGTGATTCTTCACTAGACCACCCAGATAAGTGTCCAGGCCAACTGGCACCTGGATTTCAGCCTTATGAGACTCAAAGAAAAGAAAGCAGCCAAGCCCACTCATGAGATAATAGATGGTTGTCACTTTAAGCCAATAAGTGTATGTTAATTTCTTTTGCAGCAATATAAAACTAAAGCATCAAAAAACTCTAATTTAAGCTTAGATTTCTCATTTATTATCAATATACATGAATTGTAGCAAAGAATATTAGATTAATTATGATAGAAATTCTGTTACAATTTTCTTAAAAACATCTAGGAGTTTTTAGACGAAACCAAAGATACTATTTTTCTTATGCAATCTAGGCATAAAAAAATTAAAGCATATTAAATACAATGTGCTGATGAAAAATATAACATACAGACATTTGCCCTCAAAAAGTTGTACAATTCAAAAGGCATAAAAAGTTTGAGCAGCAAGTTGAGGGGTTTCAACAATCTTGTTAGTTATATTTAGCCATGAATTAAAACTCTATGTGACAAGAAATCATCACAATAGCAAAAAAAATGAGATTTGAAGAGATACATATGGTAGATTTGTATAGTTTATGTGGCTATAAACTTTCCAGAATGACACAACAGTTCTCTTTATAAACTAGTGTGGGAAGGGTAAATAGGAAAAATCTGGTTGTCTTATTTACATTTCCTTCCCCCTTTTCACTCACTGGGAACTGTAATACAATTTTTGTTCCTTTTCCAGCTCACCCAAAAGAAAAAAAAATAAAAATTTTTAAAGAAACCAGACTAATTACTAGAACATGATTCCTTGATGCCTGTTCATAATGTCAGATTGTCCTTTCCTAGAGCCTAAAATCTATGGGAAAGGGAGACAAGGGATTTAATTGAAGATAAAGGACTAAAATGTGTGATAAGTAGTACTTAAATTAGGCAATATTAAGAGGATTCTTCTATATTAGGACCAAAGAACGTCATAGAAAGAACTGACAAGGCAAGTGATCCCTTTTTGTGCAGCCCAAGCCTTTTCTATTGACTCATTACAGTAGAACTACCTGTAGCAGTTTGGCATTATTTATGAATTCCAAAAATAGATATTGGATTATGTTTGTGAAGTGGCTTTTTCCTTGGAGTGTATTAGATCATATTGGATTCAGAGGTTTACATGATTAAATAATGATTAAGGCCACATCAGTAGGACATTGAGTTTTGGGGCAGGGACTCACAGAGAAAACTACATGGCAGAGAAGAGAGTAGGAGTTTTAATGCTGGAGCCTTGGGAAGTAAGCACAGAGGAGAAGAGTCCAGGGGGAGAATTGAGCCCTGTGGAGAGAGACAGCTGGATCCTGATAGTCTACATCCATCTGGCCTTGTGGAGACAGTAGGGCAGCTGAGCCCAGAGAAAAAGCAAGCTCCAGGAAGAGAGGAACTCAGGAAGCCTGAACTCTTGGCAGACATCGGCAGACATCTTGCTCCAACACGTGGTAACAAACTTTGGTTAGGGTAGTAACTTATGCTTTATGGCCTGGTAACTGTAAGCTTCTATCCCAAATAAATATCCTTCATAAAAGCCCACAGATTTCTGTTATTTTGCATCAACACCTCTTCAGCTGACTAACACACTACCCAAATTTAACAGTCTAAAAACTTGTTAACCTTCTTAAAGGAAGGAGTAGTCTTAGTTACTCCTGATGATAACTTAGTTACTTATGACAGTCTCTTCCTGACTGAAGTGGAACTGAGCAGAATAAGTTGGGGAATTACTTTATGAACAGAGAATATGGGCATACTCTTAAACTAAAATATATGTTTAAGAAGGTAGGAAAATTTTAGAATAATTTTCTCAAACTCAAAGAATAGGATTATTTTTTTTTTACATCTGAAGCATTCACTTCCTAAGATGTATCAAATCATATCCAGATTTTGGAAAAGATAATAGTGAAAATTTAATGGAAAACAAATTTGACTTAGAAAGAAGTCATGCCTGTAACATCAAGATAATTTTTTTAATTATAAAATATTTTCATCTTTTTTTTTTTCACAATGCTGGGCTGTTAACAGTCCATGTTAGCCAGCATTTTACATTTCTTTATTCTGGATTTCTGGTCAAGGGAAGTCACTCCATAGATTAGCCAAGGAGCTAAATTTAATCTGATATACTCAAGTATAAAATTAGATTCATCAGATTTCCTCTCTAGAATTCTGAACAATGAACCTAACACGCTGGAGAGAGGAAAGAGAAGCTTGGACAATGCATTGAGGGAGAATTTGGGTCTTGTCAACAAGACCCAAAACAGCCACATGTAAGTAGATGTGTTGAGAGAAGAGAGAACAAGAAGACATAAGAAGAATTTAAAAATACATAAAGAAAATTTTTAAAGTAGGTTAATATAAAGAAGGTGATCATATACAAGCTCAGAGAATAACAGAGATGACAGGAGACTGGTCTCCTCAGGATCCTGAGGTACTGATGACATTCCAGTTTCTCACCAAGTCCATCAAGGCCCCTATGAATCACCTGGTATCACAAGAATAAGGTGATAACTTCTGTTTAATCTCTAAATGAGCCTGATTGAACTAGTGCCGGCTTCATTATCCCCCAAAATATTCCTTGTAATTTTATTATGATATGCAAGAAGTAAAACAATTAAAAATAACTCACTATTCTTTCATGATAAAGAGCACATGGAGATAAGCAATTATCAGAAAATCTGTAGAGAACTGTAAAACAAGTGATAGAAATAAAATGCTAGGTTTCTTGGGATGAAAGGTAAGGTGAGACCCTTTAGAAACAGACTCAAATATTAATTGATGACCACTAACCTTAGGAATATGAATCTCGTCAATTACATGATCTTAATTATGTATCTTCAGGGCAAGAGTAGCGTTATTAAGGAAATAGAGAAGTTGTTGTACCTAATGTGTACAGTAGAAATTCCTCTTTTCTTTAGTTTGAAGATAGATATCTATTGACCTATCTTTGAGTTCATTAATCTTGCCATCTTGCCAGGAAGGAGAAACTCTCCATTTATATTTAAATCTGAGGAAATAAAAAGTGACTTAGAATCTCTAAATGTGTGGGCAGGGTTTGTCATTTTTTGGGGGTGGTGGTGGGGGAGGCTTAAGTTTTGTGTCATCAGGCAATATATCAGTCATATATTTTCTCCTGAAAAAAAAAAAAAAAGAAAACTATAACAGCCCTCTACTCTCTTGGCTGGGTCGAGTAATGGGAGAGTAGAAAATAATATTCAGATTTTCAAAAAGAGTGATGTTCTGGCAGCTGGCATTCTGGGAGTAGCATAGGTAAGAGCCCCATAGTCCAAAATGTGTAGATTTTCACTTCATCCTTTATATACAGCTGCACATTTCATCACTGGCATCCACAGTGATACTGTGAATCACTAGTGAATTCTCTAACACAACTAAAAAAATAAATTAAGGGCAAGAACAAAAACTCTCCAATATTATGCAGGGTAATGTAGAGGAATTGTTTACTATCTGTGTGAAAAATGGTCTTGGGAAATAAAATATTCTGCCTGTAATCCAATGTATGTTTTATCCCTACATGCTTTGAAAACTGATGCTCAAGTTTGTAGCATCTAAGGTGTTTTGAAGTTGAAACTTATTTTTCTCTGTCCATCCACAGATGGTTGTAACCTTCATCACTCTGCTAAATCAGTTACCTAACACTCCTCTCTATTTAAAAAAAATATGGAAATCTTTCACAAACAAACATTGCATGTCTGGTTCTTTTTGTTGTTGTGGATTAACTCAAAATTTTATTTTTTATACTTATTTTTGTGAATATTTAGAAGGGAGATGAAATAAATTTTTATAAATATTTCACTAGGATTAATAAAAAAATTTCCAAGTGTGTGTGTCTACACACAATTCCTGGTTTTCTTTTTTTTACAATAAATTAATGACAAATATGAGAATGTTCTCTCATGAACTATAACAAATGTATAATAGTAATAGAGGGTATTAATAATTGGGTGGGTTGGGGAAAAAATACACCAAATGTAAGACATGGGCTATAGTTAGTAGTAATATTTTGATAATGCTCTTTCATAGTTTGTAACAAATATTTCGCAAGAGAAGGTGTAGATGGTGGGAAAATGTATGGGAGCCTTGTATGATATGCATGTTTGTATTGTAATTTCAGAAATTTTACTATACACTTATTGTTTATGTATGTTCATGTACAGATGATATACTTCAATAAAATTTTATTAAAAATGATTTTAAAAGAAGAAAACTATTAGGTACATAATATGGATTGACTTATATACTCCCAAAGGACATGAATATTACCTTATACGAAAATAGTCTTTGAAAATGTTATTAGTTAAGAAGAGGCCAAACTAGATTAAGGGAATTGAATCTTCATGGCTCTAGTCAAATAAGACCAGGGTGATCTTTGCACAGCAGACACAATGGAGATCTTACCAGAAATAAGACCTTTCCCAGGAAAGACCAAAACAGCTGGAAGTGTGAGAAGAGATGTTGTTTGTAACATCCAGTGTTTGCAAATTGGCAACTAGTCAATAGTTTGCGAGTATGATTAGGACAAATAAGGCATGTAAATTGTGGTAAAATTTATCCGTTGAGTCACCAGAATCATTCAAATCCTTTTAATAAAACTTGCCTTTCTAATTGATATGAGGTTTTCAGGTATTTTACTTAGTTTGTTTCTTTTTTAAAAAATACTCATTCCTTTACTGAGTTGGGAGGTACAAGTTATATCAGTTACAGAATCATCTCTAGGATAGTGGCTGGCCATTTTTTTCCATACTCTCTAGACCTAAAAAAGTTAATGGAACTAAATTACATTATTATTGAAGCAATAATTCCAAGAGCCATAACTGATTTAGATCATCTTTCTCCTTCACCACCTATTCTCTCATTCTTGGACAGCATTTCAGTTTGCTTGCATTTTTCCTGGTGGGATGAATGAAAACATGATCTCCAACAGTCCGAGCCCATTGTTGGTTTGTTTTTATTGGGCTGAATTGATGCAATGGCCCATTTACATTTATGTTTGGGTGTGAAAGTACTAAAGCATACTCTGGTGAATCCTCGATGTTCTGGATATAGTAATCCCTGTCCCACCTCTATATTAGCATTCCAAGGTACTTACTATAATCAAAATTGAGTACACCAGTCAGTACAGTTAGACTTCTTTCCTGCTGGTTCACTGGTATGAGGAACATAAAATAGTGGTTACATTTCAATGGCACCCCTATTATGTCCCCATTAGGTGTATTTTCTTCTGCAGAAAACAAGACCTCTATCTTGGTCAAACTGAAAACTCTGTTAGGGGATCAATTGGGATCACTTCTGCTTCCACTCAATGAATCCCATAAAGATGAATATCAGGATAATAGGGGCACAACACCACATATCAGGCAGTGGTTCAAAGCATATATTTGGTTCTGAGAACTATGTTCCCACTATGCTTCATGGCATCCCAACTCCTCACAAACTCTAGCTATTTCCTTAGTCAAGCCCTTAATAAGCCTTTCTCTCTTCTATCAAGCTGTTTATGTGTGATGGAGCACATGGTAAGATCAGTGAATCCGAGGTCATAAGAAAATTTTTGCCCATTTTGCAGTCTACTTATGATGGCAAGTTGAGAGAGCCTGATTGAAACAAAAAGGAAGCAGAGCCAACAGATAAAAAGTGGAAATCAATTTGTATAATAAAATGTGAATGTCAGAATTCAGCCATAACTCACCTGTTTTACCTTCTTTCATTTTTTGATATGATTGCTATTAAATATTTATTTATATAATTAATACTTGTAATCTAACCACCAAACCCAAGAACTGAAAATATTACAAGTAAATAAAACTACCTCTGAGAATCTTCACTATCCTCTACCTTTCTAAACTTGAAAGTGACCGGTAACCTGATTTTTAAATATATAATCATCTTGTGTTTTAAAATTTTAAATATATTTATCAAAGTTTTTTTTTAGTTTTGCCTAATTTTTGAATTTGGCATACTGAATTCAGACTTCTGGGAATGGCTTTTTTTAAAAAAAATCCATATTAGATTACTAAGTTTTATATTGATTGTTAAAGATAGCTATAGATTTATTTTCACTTATATACCATATTTCATTTTGTGATTATTCAAAATTTCTTCATCTATTATCCTATCAATGAATATTCTGGCTATTATGAGCAGTGTTACTAAAACATTTTTGAACTTGTCTCCTAAAATAGCAATTGATAGGTTGTAGGAAGTACTAAAGTACCATTATTCAGCTTTAAAACTTACTATCATAAATTTCCACATGGTGTTTTGAAAATGTAATATAACCATTTGCCAAAAAATGATAAGACTAGAATATTTATAAACAACGCTAACAATCTCTGCCTTATGAATGAAGGATTAAGTAGAATGTTCTATTTTGTTGTTTTGATTTCAACAGGAAAATGGATAAATTGGTAATCCAAAAAATAACCCATGTTTATGTTTTTAATGTCAATTATTAAATGTCAATTCCTAGCCATTTGATCTGTGATTTGGAATATTGTTTCTAGAATACTAAAATAAATTGGTCTCCTGTAAAAGAAAGAAAGAGTTTCTTTGATCGCAGAAAGACTTTCTCTTACTTATTAAATGCCATTAAAACATTTGATCTAGAATGTTAGATTTGAAGGCATGATTATGCTTTTATTAATAAGAATCATGTTTATTTAAAATATTTACATCTAAACTTACATACCTACATTCATACCCTTCTTCATTCCAGAACTTTTTAAGCCAAATATTTAAGGACTTGCAAAAGTTAGGAGAGACATGATAATGAAGTATCTTAGAGTATTGCATGATACAATAATATTTTTTTTTTTAATTTTTTTATTATGGGTAAAAATCAAAATTCTCACAATACATACAAACATTTGTAAAATGATATATAAATATATATGCATATATGTGTATTTGCTTACAAAAATGTTATTTATATATATATATATATATACATATATTTTAAGAGGTGTTTAGATTACCCAAAATATTACACGGAACCCACTGGGATTCCCATGTTGCCCACCTCCCACACCTCCCACCACATCCCACACAAACATCTCCCACAGCGTGGCCCACCAACCCCAATGAACCTACACATCCTGGAGCCTTGCCACCAACCATAGACCACAGTTCACACTGTAGACCACACTCTCTCCCACTCAGTTCTGAGTGGTGTGTGCTGATTTAAAATGGCCTACATCCATTGCCACAACAGTACTCAGGACAACCTCCAACTCCCAAAGAAGCCCCTGTATTTCAACTGCTCATCCCCTCCCTACCCAAAAACTGTCAGTGGCCACTGGCTCCACCTCATTGTTATAATTTCTTGCATTGCAAGAATCACCATATGTGAGCAAGAGAATACCATCAAGTCCACTCTAGTTACAATAATATTTTTGATTCTTAGAATATAGCCAGGGCTCCAAAGCTTGGCCAAGTTGGAAAACAATCTCTCATTTAGAAAATGAAAATGGGAGGCATCATCTTTACTCTCATACTGATTTTTTACACATCTGAAGAAAGAGATGAATATCTAGGATCTGATACCTTCTCATGTCAGACTCTGAATTCAGATGCTTCAACCCACAAGATGTCCCTTAAATTGTAGCACTCAAAAAAACTGCATAATCAGAGATAGTTTCATCTTCATTCTGTTTCATACTTTAAAAACCCAATATGATTTAACAGATATTTAGAAGTTTATATGTATATGTCAAGTGTTTCTCTAGGGCAGGGGTTCTTAACCTTTTTTGTTCCATGGACCACTTTGCCAGTCAGGTGAAAACCACAGACACCTTACTAAGTCCACACCATACTGTGTAGTATTTAATAAATACATCGCTGCTACACTAACAATTCAAGCTCACAGACCCTGGTTAAGAACCCCTGTCTAGGGTCGGATTTCTTGCCATCATGAGCTATATGGAGTTAATGAGAATGATTTATTTTTTTAGATCAGCCTTACTGATCTATAATTCCTACTTATAGATTCCCTGGAACTCTAGCATCTGCATCTAGCCCATGAAGCAGGGAAGGAAACAATGAATTCCCTTAGGTGTACAGCAAACTATGGGCAATGTCTCCTTCCCACATGTTCTCTTAATCTCCAAGGCTGATGCAATGCTTTAATTTTTCATAATGTTTGGTGCCAAAAGCCAGTTCCACACTAACAAGCACTGTAATTTTTCAGTTCCCCAATGATATCTTGCAATAGTTTCTTTGCAAGAAGCTTTGGAGCTGAATCCTACTATTGAGCTCCCGAATATGGCTTATACTAGCGACTCTGATTTTGGTGACATAGTAAAATATTCTCTGAAGACATTACATCAGCCACCTTTTGAGGTATTTCTGTCTCCATTGTGCTACCCATGCAAGAATTGTGATCCAGGTATCCTTCCATTCTCTCCATCCATGAGTTCATGCCAACTTTCTGCATTCACACACAGCATCTTCCTGACACCACTCTACCCCCTAACTGTCATTCAGCACATGGCACAGCTCCGTCTTCACATACAAAGACTGGTGTTTCCCTTTGAAGTTTTCATTGTTTATATAAATGGCAACTTTTTCATGTATACTGTTTTTCAAAGTTGAGTACCTTATACAAGATTCTTAATGGGGATTTTCTGAAGTTCAACTTCAGCCTACGCTTTCAGAAAAAATCATGTATCAACTTAGACTAAAACACTTGAAAGGCTGAAGAGCTGAAAGTCTACTCCAGAGTCATTTCTGACATCTCTGATCTTCAGAGTTATATTTGCATAATTATTGCCATTTGTTATGGTATTCAGATTCATTGGTAATATATGAATACTAACTTTCAAATATTAGTGAACATTCTAAATGTAAATTGGGGAGAATAAATCCTTATTTGTCCTATTTTTTTCATTTTGGTTTTCTTTAGAATGTCAAACATTAACCAGGATGGACATCCTGATATCAGCAATTATAATACTTACCTCTTCTCCAAAATCTAAACCCAGATATGGCAGCCACAACTGCAGCCAACAGAAAATCACTTCAAAAACAAGCATGAATAGGATAAAAAAGCAAAATTAAATCGCACAATTTTTTCCTTCCTTCCTTCATTGTATTATGATTTCTTTTATTGAACACCTCATTCCTAAAGAATGGGATCCTTTTTTCTTCTTTTTATTACCTCAACTGATATAAAATTTATATGATAAATTTATGTATTATTATTCTGTAATTTTTTTTGAGCACATGTGTTGACTAAAGTGCACACACACACTCAATAAATCCCTTAAGGTGTATGAAATTTATTTTAGAGTTGTATTGTTACTTTTCATGTGGTTTGGACAATTATAAAGGTCAATGTTCTTTAAGTGTTCCTCCAACCATACGTGAAAAAAAGGTTTCCAGGATAGGACAAGAAAGAGGAAAGGGAGGAAGAAAACTTAAGAAGTAGGATATAGGGACAAGTTAAAGAATGGGCTATAATGGGTTTTCCTGATGAAAATATTGCAAAATTAGTAACTCAAATTGTCCATTTACTCTAAAAATCTATATAATCTATACAAAACATGAATGTTAATTCACTCCACCTAAGAAAAAGAAATTAGCTAATTATGATTGTACTAGGTTTGTTATTATAACTAAAAACTCTGAATGACAGTTCCAATATCAATGATAAGCATAAAAGAGAAAAAGACTTAATTATAATTTAATTTCAAAATATTACTAATAGAAGAAACACAAAAACAGAGTATCCTTAGCTGTGTGGAATGACGCAATAAGGCAAGAAAAGTTAGTAAAAGATTGTAAGAAGGGGAGAAGCACACATTACTTTAGGTAAATATATAGATAACCTCTAGGAAATATTCAATCTTATTAAACCAAAAAGATTTCAGTTATAAATCTGTGGGCAGATACTAGACAGCCATGAAAGCCAATCTATGCTATACTGTTTTGTCTTGCTCTAAATGAGCAAAAAGAAAATTTAAAGCTATGAAGGTGGGAAAGCAGCATTTGAACAAAATGGATGCCTTTGCTTAGACCTACATCACCTCAGAATTTTACCAAGGAATTCATCCATATTGCCTAACATTCCTGTACTATCCTACCTCTTTAAATTTGGGGGGCATCCTAGTATTGGATTGTGCCATTTACTCTTTTTTAACACCCTTAATTTTTACTTTTCCCTACTGAAATTTTAACCAGTTTAAGTTATATCTGGTTCCCAAAGTGTAAATCTAGTCCAATCTTCTCTTTTTTTCTCAAATAAACTCCTAACTCTCTCCCCTAGGGTAAGTGTGTAGGTGCAGGCTTATCTTATAAGTTGTTCCTGAAATGTCACCATTAACCTTATCCACTTCAAATGAAAAGACCCCCAACAATAGAAACTTCTGTCAGGCTGGCCTTTAACATGAAGGTGAATTTGTTACTTGCCCCTTATGTGAACACAGGGGCTGTTAAGAAACACTGTAGTGTCATGTTGAGACCAGGGGAGACTTAGGAGCCATAGACCATGGCAATCCTTCATTTTTATAATACTATTCAGGAACTGATTAAGGAGTTCATCAGATCAGTCTTCAGGAGACCAAGTGAAGGAAAATTAAGATGGACTTAAACCTGCCTTTAGTATCAAAGAGATGATTTCTAATAAGGTATATTTTTAATATCTTCAAATTTCATTTACTTAGAAGTTGAATCAAATGAAGTCCAGATAAGTCAGGAAATCTATACTTCACTGTGATTTATTGATGCATTCTATCACAGGAGATTAAAATGAGTGAGGGATTTCTGGAGAGAAAGGACTCTTCTGTTGTATGACATTACATGGTTCCTATCAGAAGCACTGCATTGAAAAAAACACCAAAGTCTACTGCAATACAGTTCTTTAAAACTCTGTTATGGAAGAAGCTATCCCTGTCATCTGAGAGAGAAATGCCTCTGAGGCCAGCACTCTTTCTAATTTCTACTTTAGAAAAGCAAGAGTTAAATGTTTCTCTTTTTACTTCATTGGATAGCTGCAGTAATTCCCACAAAAGTTTACAATGCCTAAGGCAAGATTTTAGTTGTAGCAGCTCCAAGGTAAATATTACTGCTAATCTAGTCCAAAAGGGCTACTAAGCTCAGACAATCCACGGGCAAAAGCAAACCACTGGTCCAATTAGTAAAACTACAGCTCATTCTGTATTGCAAGTGAAGAAACACCATTACCTTCTCCTCATAGTTTCCTTAAATCCATCTCTTCTAGAGGAATGGAGGCCCTTGAAGCCAGTTAATGTCACAGATTGATGAAATATGTGTGGTAGATGTGAGAGCTGGTTCTACCATGTACCTGTGTGTGAATGTACTCAAGTTTCTTAACCTCTTCCTTTTGCAATTTCTTCTTTTGTAAAGTAGAAAAAGTAATGATAATAATTTACTTTATTTAAAATAATTAATATTAAATTGTCCCATTTCTAATCTCATCTATGATTTCACATAAGTCTAGACATTAGAGAGTTGATAAAAGTAAAAGTTAAAGAAAATATTGAATACTTGGTTTTTGTGTTTTCCTTTTATTTTAAAATATGTATGAAAGTATATGCTTTTCTAGTCACAGGGTAAAACGTTTTATGTTTTTCTTTTGAATATGATTGAAATTTATTAAAAATGGGACTGATTAGATTACAAAACTACCTTTCTACATAAGGAACATATTACTAGCTAGTACTCTGACCTGCAACTTACCTGTTTGACATGCCATTGCTTACCAAGTACCATCAATGAGGCTGAAGTGAAAGGGTGATAAGTGCTATGGAAAAATAAAGAGCATATGGAGGGTGTGGGTTGGTCATGACAGCCAGGTAGGTGTCATCTTTACAAAAATAGGTGGAATAGGATTCGGTTAGGAGAGTAGAGAGTTAGTTATGAAATATGGAAGAAGAAGGATTCATGCCAGGAAAGATGTGTGAAGGCTATGAGGCAGGATATTTTGTTTTGTTTTGTTTTTTAAGTTTGAAGTGGTTTATTGTATAGTAAATGGATACTTGAAATAGGTACTTACTTTAATGTGTTTGGATCAAATAAGAGACCCAAACATCCTAATTCCTCTACATTCAAATCCCATCTATATCTGCAAGTAATTCACATTTTCTTTAGTTTGCAATACTACTTTTATAAATAAAAAGTTAAAATAACACTTTTCAGTCATTTTTTTCAAAATTTTAAACTCTTGATTGCTACACATATTCTAAAATGATATCATTACCATTTACATTTGCTGGACTCTGTACTATTTTACACAAGCATGATTTTAAAAGGAATTTTCCATAGTAACTGCTGTGATGTGTTAACAGAAGGAGAAAGAAGCCATTGTGCCTAGAGCAGAGAGAGAAAGGTGAGAAACAGGGAAGTGACAGTGAGCCAGAACAGGTAAAGTCTCTCTAGTGAAATCGCAAGATTTTCAGCAAAGTTGTGATTTTTATCTGACTTATGATTTAATAAAATCTCACTACTTTAAGTTAATAATCAGATCTCTATTGTCTTCTTTCATATATCCATAGACATTTTTCAAAATCATCACTTTTTAAATTGATGTTTCTGAAAATTATTTGGTTATACAACAGTAACTTCAGAAAGTCAGCTTAATATTAGTAAAATAGTTAAAATGTCTAAGAGCTCATAAAATTGGAAGGAATTTCACCATGCCCACACAAGATCAAAACAAAGTTGCAGCATTAACTCCTGCTGGGAAAATTTTGCAAAATTCTGTTCATCAAACATTTGTTGGACTGAAAAAACTTGGGGAGATGGCATGTAGTATTAGATTTTTCTTGTGCTGAATATTATGTTTTCTTTTCTTCTTGAAAAATATAATCCAAATCCATAATGAGAGGTTGGATATTCAAATAACAAAAGTGTTTGAATTTGAGTGATGATGGATCAGATATGAATCTGTCATGATAGTCTGGTAAGAATAACTTTTTTTAGTATTTCTAGTCTTTGATTCAAAGATTCATGAAACAATTGAGGAATTACATTGGATCATAATTCCTCTAGCTAGTTCTTAGAAGTAAATCAACTACTACCATAAGAATCTCCCTGGGAAAGGGTAAGGATGATTAAGAAGCTGGCCTTGCTATGACAGCAAACAGATGATGGGAAAACAAGGGAAGGGAGGAGATAAATCTCTTCAAAATGTGTAATTCTTCATTACTCACATGGACTACACAATTTGTTCAGATGATGTTATAGATAACAGTTTTAATCCCCCATGGACTTCCTTAACTTTCCTTAACTTAAATTTGTTTTGAAAATTGTAATGTTTTATTTTTCCTCAGAATCTACCACCAATATGTTCCATACCTTCTGCATGACATTTTTCACTTCTTATTCCTGAAAGTGTAAATCAAAGGATTGAGCAGAGGAGTTAGGATGGTGTAAAATATTGCCACAATTTTGTTAAAGGGGAAAGCAGATGGCAGTCATGCATATACAAAAATGCATGGGACAAAGAACAAAATCACAACAATAACATGAGATCCACAGGTGGAGAAAACTTTCCACTGCCCTTCAGAACTGTGGGTTCTCAGAGACAGCAAGATGACACCACAAGAGAAGAGCACCAAGAAGAAGTTTATAATGCAGATAAACCTACTGTTGGTGACCACCAAAAAGCCAAGGATGTGAGTGTCAGTGCAATCAAGCTCCAACAATGGGTACAAGTCACACATGAAGTGATCAGTGACATTGGGACTACAGAAAGGCAGCTGGAAAGTAAAGAGAATTTGTATCACAGAATGCAGGAAACAACCTGTCCAGGCTGCAACCATTAGAACGCCACAGAGCTTCCAGTTCATGATAGAAGGGTAGTGCAAGGGCTTGCAAATAGCCACATAGCAGTAATAGGCCATAGCTGTGAGCACGATCACCTCTACCCCATCAAAGAAATGGTCAGCAAAGAGCTGGGTCATGCATCCCTGGAAGGAGATGATTTTCTTCTCATAGAGGGAGTCCACAATCATCTTTGGGGCAATGACAGAGGAGAAACACGCATCCAGGAAGGATAGGTAAGCCAGAAAGAAGTACATGGGTGATCCCAGAAGTGCTGGGCTGCTTACAATGGTCACCACAATTAGAAAGTTGGCCCTAAGGGTTGCAATGTAGCCCAACAAAAATACAACATATATTGTTTTCTGGACATTTGGATTCTGTGAAAGCCTCAGGGGTGTGAACTCAGTTACAAAGCTTTGGTTTCACGTGATTTCCAATGAAAAGATGAAAGCCACAAAAAGGGACAGGTAGAATCTACAGTTATGAAAAAGAGAAATTCATCTCAGACCAGGTTTGGTGAATCCGTATGCAAAATTATTTTAAGTGCTTCTTTGGTCATTAAGAACACAAACATTGTTGAAATTTGTAGTGGGAGGTTAGGCAGAATTGGGATGGAGATTAGTTATTAAGCACTTTAAAATAGCTAGAATTACCTTGTTGGGGAAGGGAAAGAGCCATATTTGACTGGGTGACAAATAGTTTTTGTCTCAAATGCCAATTCTGCCTATTTAGTAAGGCTTCCTGGAGTGAATTGTTGAGAAGAATTCTGAAATCACATCCTTGTGCTGAAGAAGGAAGGTCTGCAATTTATTAGTGATGACTTCCATTAGCATTGAATAGGAGCAGAAGTGATTTTCACATTCAATTCTTTCACTGCTGATCAGGAGACAGCATTATCTACAAATAGAAGAGGAAATAACACACAGCTCAAGAAGCACTTGGAATTCAGGCCTAATGTTCCAAATATTTCTTTAAAAGTTTGAACTTAATTAGGCCTTTAAGTCACCTTAATGGATGACTTAAAGTGAACTGATTTATCCCTTATCATAGAGAAAGATGCGTGGGAAAATCTTAGCTCTAAGCTTCACACATAATAAGTATACCTTAAATGTTGAGTTGCTTTTGTTTTCATCCATCATTTAAACATGAGAACTGGAGCTTATATAATTAACAATACTTCACAGAGTTGTCATCATGAAAAATAAATAATGCAAGTAAAGCAATTATTTGGTTTCTATGCCTAGGAAATAGTTCATGTTAGATCATATTATCACCATTTTACTGTTTGCAAACTCATGCTTTGAGATGTTAAGTTATACAAATACCAGATGGTGGATCTTGCATTTGCTCATAGTACCTCTAGCTCCAATACCAAGTTCCTTCCACTGGATCAAGAGGAAGGGGTGAGAATGTTTGTTTTCTACAGTCTTTCCCAAATATTAAAGTCTTCTGATTCCTTTAGTTCTTTATGAAGGAGGCAACTTGGTGAAGGAAACAGCAAATGATTTAGAATCAGAAGGTAATAGCCCCATCACTTACATATAAAAATTGGCAATAACATCTTAAGTAAGGAGAGGAAACGTTTGACTATAAGCCAGAGTCTTTAAGACTGTTATTTGCAAATAACAAATAACAAATAATATTTTCAAATTTTGTTATTTGCAAAAAACAAATAATAAATAATATGATGAAGCCCACACTGATCAAGTACAACTCATGAAGGCATATGTTTCCAGTTTACATAACTTTATTATAAAGTACAGAAATTCATATACAGCATATATGTTCATCTCACAGGATTATCATGAAGGTCAAATAAAAAAATGTGATAAAATTTCATATAAATAAATGCCCTTACAAATTGAAGTTATTATCCTTTCACTTAAAAAGCCAGCTGTTTTATCCACAGGAAGTTGTTCTATGAGTCATGCAAATAATTATTTCAAATTTTCACTTCATTTTCCCAGCTTTGAAGGATTGTGTCATCCTCTGTACATAAACAAAAATTTACCAGTGAAATAGCTTATATAATTATATGGTTGTTAAACAGATGAATAAAAGAATAGTGAGGTTTAGTGTAATTTATTAATTATGTTATTTTAAGAAATTACTATAGTGGGATTTATTTAAAAATATTGATTACATGATTTTTATGAATGCCAATTAGAATTAATAAAAACAATTGACAATGCTTAATTAAGCTAATGAATATACAATTGTGTCAGTGTATGTCTATATGCTTGCCTTAAAACAACCACTTCTCCACTTTCATTATGTTCCTAGGATTCTTGGTATTTGAGAAATGTGCCCAAACTATAAACTACATATCCAATTACAAGCTTTCACCCAGAAAACAAAAGTATAAAACAAACCCAATAAGGCCATTGGGTCAATTATCAATCCTTTATTAAAATGCAAGAAATATAAATATATAATCCAGTGGTGAACAGCTTAGCCTGGAGTCAAAGCAGGAGAGACAAAGAAGAGAAATTAGTAAGAATATGAACTCTAGAATCACACAGACACAGTTTCAAATCCACACTCTTCTATTTACATGTGTGTCTGGAAAAAAGTTTCTTAAAATACTCAATGCCTGAATTTCCACTTCTGTAACATGAATAAGAATCATCAGTAAGAATGCTAATTGTTAGGGTTTTTGTGAGTATCAAATTAGACAATACACATAAAATCATTAATGCAGTAAGAAACACAGAATTTCACAGTGAGTGGTAAGAAATGGTCCCTAGAATAATTGAAACTAAGCAGAAAAGGCCAACATTTATTCACCTTATTACTACTGCCTTACCATCAACAGGGCTAAGTGCTTTTGCTCATATTTTTATTGATTTATAAATATAAAATATCTTGTTTGGTCACAGTGTAGAGGTAATATTTAAATGCATAGCACTCTTAAATGAACTTAATAATTCCTGACTAAATTTTTGAGGCTCTCACACCCACAGGCATTCACTCCTATTAGATTAGATTATTTGTACAAAGAAACCACATATAGTGGGTGGCATGGAGAAAGACCAAAGGTCTTTATTGATCTAATTGTTAGATATTTCTTAAAGACCTTCACTTCTCTCATTTGGGGTTTTCTAAGAAAGATATACACTTAGAACTAAAATAGCCATTAGATATAAATGAATGAATCTATTTTTTCAGAAATAGGAACTACCAAAATTATTGGTTAAACTGCAACAGTGGAAAGTACTATGTCCTAGAGTTTATGATAAAACAGTTTATGATTTTAAGTCATTTAAAAGGAAATGTGTTAAAGTGGATTGGAATCTGAAACAGAAAAGTTACAATAGTGGAAAAAGTAGCTAACTATGAACAAAATCTGGTTTAGCCAATAATAATGTACCAATGTTCATTTCATAGTTTTCATGAAAATACCTACAGTGATGTAAAATGTTAACATCAGGGGAAATTGAGTAAGAAATAATGGAAACTTTCTATAATATCTCTCCTACTTTTCTATAAATCGCAATTACTCAAAAATTAAAAATTTGTTAAAAAGAAAAATTTATGTAATTATTCAGTTTTTGCTATCAAAAAGGCAGCAATCCATTTTGATATATAATCAAAATAATTGAAAACAGGGACTCAAACAGTTATTTGTACACCAATGTTTATAACAGCATTATTCACAACAGCCAAAATGTGGAAACAACCTAAGTGTACATTGTTAGATTAATGGATAAACAAAATGTGGTATATACACACAATGGAATATTATTCAGATGTAAAAATGAATGAAGTTCTGATATATGCCACAACATTGTAGAACCTTAACTACATGATATTAAATGATATAAGCCAGACACAAAAGGGTGACAAATATTGGAATGAAAGCACCAAGATGGTGGTGTAAGATATTTCAGGTTTCTATTTCTCCACAAAATCTTTGAACAACTAGAAAAATCTTGCAAGGCCATCATACTCAAAACTCCAGAATACTGTTAAAGGATTGCAGTAACAGGGTGTGTGCAAAATCATGAAAATGCAGCTTTAAAAATCATAGAGAAGTTTATGGTTCTCTTAAAGACCCCTCCCTCAATTCCTCCCTGGCATTGTATGTAGGGAGCCTACACTCCAATAGCCCTATTCAAATACAGAATTTGAACAATACTATAAAAGAAATAGAATTACCACTTACATGTCAGGCTGATCTTCTTGATAGAGGGCTAAACTTTGAAGGAGAGCACCAGCCAATGCAGAGCCAGATTGCAAAGACTATGAAAAGTGATTTTGCTTTTGTTTGTTTATTTATGTTACTTTCTGGCACTAAAGGAAATCTCTGTCATATCATTAGCTACAAACAAACAAAGGAACAGACAGCTCAGGAATTGAATCCCAGAGTTAACACAATAAAATATTAAATGTACAGTGTGCAACAAAAGATTACAAGACAAACAGAGAAATAGGAAATGATGTCCCATCCAAAAGAACTAGATAAAAAATAAGAAACCATCAACGAAGAATACCAGACTTCAGGAAAATCATACAAGTTGTTTAAAATAGTGATCCCCAGTAAGTTCAAAGAGACAAGAGCAATAGGATATCAGGATAATAATGAATGAACAATATGATAATCTCTATAAAGAGATTTAAAAAGCTACCAAAAAAGTAATAACAGAGTGCCAGACTGCAGTAACTGAAATGAAAAATTCCCTGGAGGCTTTTTTATTTCACTGGCAAAATGAGCTGACAGAAGTGAATCAGAGAACTCAAAGACTAGAGAATTGACATTATTAAAAGTTAGGGTCAGAATGAAAAAAACTTAATAGAGCCTAAGAGATCTGTGGGACACTATTGAGCATACCAGTATATGCATTATGAGTATCACAGTAGTAGTAGAAGAAAGAAAGAAAAGGACAGTAAGATTATTCAAGATATAATGGAAGAAAATGTCCCAAATTTAATGAAAGACATGAATATACACATCTAATAGACCTAGAAAAACTCAAACAGATTAAATTTGATGGGAACCATGCTGAGGCACATAGTATTCTAAGTTTCAAATGCCAAGGACAAAGAGAAAGTTGTGAATGGTGCCAGAGAAAAGTAACATGTTATATACAAAGGAGACCCAATAAGATTAAATGTTGATTTCCCATCAGAAACCATGGAGGCAAAAAGTTGAGAGTTCAGACATTTAAATTGTTGAAAGAAAACAATTGCCAGCCAAGAATTGTATAAATATCAAGACTTTCTGTCAAAAGTTGGAAGTAGATTTAGACATTCCCAGATAAACAAAAACTGAGGGAGTTCATTACTACTAGACTTTCCCTAGAAATAATGATAAAGGGAGTTGTTCAGACTTAAAGGGAGAAGCATTATACTATGGGTTGAAGTTGAATGAAGAAATAAAGACATCCAGTAGAGGTAATCGTAGATGATAATTATAAATGCCAGCAATATTGTATTGTAATTTTTGTATAAAACTACACTTCTTACTTCTTACATTTTCTAAAATGCAAATACAGAAAAACTAATGATAAATCCTTGGTTTTCAACACACAATTTATAAAGATCTAAGAAGTACAAGGAAAAGGTGGGGGTGATGGAGGGATATAAAAACAATGTTTGTGTATGCTATTTAATGCAATTTGGTATAAAATCAAATGTGTTTGTTATAGAATTCAGATGTTAAATTTAAGCCCCATGGTAACCACAAAGATGATACCTGAAAATATGTAAATTGGAAGTGAAAAGCTTCTCCACGTTACAGTACAAAAGACAAATAAATATGGAAGTAGACATTAACAGAAGAATTGAGGAACAAATATATATAAAACTTTAAAAACCTGAAAACAAAATGGCAGAAAAAATTCCTTCATTTTCAATAGACACTTTAAATGTACATGAATTAAACTTTCTACTCAAATGGCAGAGAAATGCAGAATAGATTGAAAAAAAAACAAGCTATGAGCCAACTATATGCTGTTTAAAAGAGACTCACAATATATTCAAAGACACAAGTAGGTTGCAGGTGAAAGTATGGAAAATATACAAGAAGATTCCACAAAGGAAATTACAAAATAATAGAGATGAAAGAAAAAAAAAGCACAACATACCAAAAGATATGGGTTGCAGCAAAGATAGGGCTCAGAGGAAAAATTATAATCTCAAAATGTTTATATTAAAAAAAGAAGAAAAATCTCAATTATGGGACCTAACTTCACAATGGTATGATCTAGAAAAAGAAGAGCAAACTGGACCATAAGCATGTGGAAAGAAGGAAATAAAGACTAGTGTAGAGATAAATGAAATAGAGAATATAAAAACAAAAGAAAAAAATCAATGATGTCAAAATTTGATTCTATAAACATCTATCAAGCTTTAAAATATACTGAGAAAAAAAGTGAAAATGAACAAAAATAAGTCAACTTAGAAATGAAAGGGAGACAATACTACTGATGCCACAGGAATGAAACAATTATAAGAGGTATCATGAAAAACTGTATGCCAAGAAATCAAGTAACCTAGAAGAAATGGACAAAAATCCTGGAAACATACAAACTATCTATACTGACTCAAGAAGAAATAAAAGATCCCAGCAGACCAATAACAACAAATAAGCTTAAATCTGTAATCAAAAACCCCTCTACAACCCCAGAACAAGAAAACCACAGGACTATATGGCTTCCCTGGTGAATGTTACCAAACATTCCAAGAAGAATGAACACCATCTTGTTTAAGACCTTTCAAAAAATTGAAGAGGAAGCAACAATTCTTAATTTATTCTATGATGCCAGCATTACCTTATTACCAAAAGTAAATAAAAATAGCACAAGAAAAGAAAACTACAGACCTTATAAATATAGATGCAAAAGTCAGCACAATACTAGCAAACCAAATTCAACAACATATTATAAGAAATATACACCATGGTCAGCTCGGGTTGATCCTATATATGCAAGGTTGATTCAATATAAGAAAATCAATAAATATAATATTCAACATTAATAAAACAAAACAAAACACATGATAATCTCAATTGAAATATAAAAGACTTTTGCTTAATGCAATACCCCTTCTTGATAAAAATACTAAGAAATGAGAATGAGGAATAGAAGGGAATTTCTATAAATAAAGGGCAATATGAAAAAGTGCACAGCTAACAAAATACTCAATGGTGAAAGACTGAGAGCTTTTCTCTAAGTTCAGAATCAAGCCAAGGATGCCCAATGTCACCACTGATATTCAAAAGTGGATACCCATATGTGAAAGAATTACAATAAAAAATAACTCAAAATAAACCAAAGACCTAAATTTAATAACCAAAACTAGGAAACTCCTAGAATAACACATAGAGAACTATCTTCAGGACCTTTTGTTAGGCAATGATTTCTTAGACTCTACAATAAAAGTACAAGCAAAAAAGAAAAAAAAAATAAGTAAATGGGAATTCATCAAAGCTAAAATAAAAACAAAAAAAACAGGACTTCATCATGAAAATAAAAGATTAACCTACCAAATGGGACAAAATATTTGGAAGCCACATATCTGATAAATGTTTAATATCCATATTATATATTTTTAAATCCTACAAATCAAAAAAAAAAAAAAAAAAGACAAGCCAATTAAAATATGGGCACAGGATTTGAATAGACATTTCTCAAAGATGATGTACAAATGGGCAATAAGCTCATTAAAAGGTGCTCAATATCATTAGCTATTAGGGTATTGCAAATCAAAAGCACAATGAGATACCATTTCATACCCAGTAGAACGGCTGCTCTTTAAACAAAAAAAAATTAATAACATATTGAAAAGTACTTGAAGAAAAAGGAAGACACTCATTATTGATGGGAAAAGGAGGGAAATAAATTAAGACTAAGCATTTATTCTAAGTGTCTTTGAGGATAGACATCTCTGAGTGACCTAGAGCAGTGGCTTGGACCAAGAGTTGTCATGGGAAAAGCCAAGATGTCTCCATGGCAACTGAAGAATAGCCATGCGTATACCTGACATTCAGGAAAGAACCTGAGGTGCAAAGACTGGAATTCACAGCTTAAGCTGTAATGTCGTAGTAGTATCAACATGCTTGGGTGGAGGTCCAAAACCATAGAAAGAGATATCCTATATTTTAGGTAATCTAAGCACCTCTTAAAATATATGTGTATATATATATATAAATAACATTTTTGTAAGCAAATACACATATATGCACATATATTTATATATCATTATGCAAATGTTTGTATGTATTGTGAGAATTTTGATTTTTACCCATAATAAAAAAAAAAATAAATAAAAAAAATAAATAAATAAACAACAACAACAACAAAAAAGAAATAAAGCAAAGCAACTTAAAAAGCATGCATTGAAAATTGTGGAGAGAGGAGATTCTGTAAGCATTCTAATGTAAAAGAAGACATATAGAATTTAATATTGTGATATTTGTTATTAAATTAAAAATGGATATTTTATTTAAAAGACAAATATTGTAAAATCTTACCTATATGAAATATCTGGAATAAGCAAATTCATAGGGACAGATAGTGGATTACAGATTACCATAAACCAAAGGATCAGGGGAAGTGAGAGATATTGCTTAATGGGTGCAGTTTCTGTTATCTGTAATAAAAAAATTTGGATAATGGATGTTGTTAGTACAATCTTGTGACTGCAATTTATACCACTGAATTGTACACTGGAAAGTGGTTTCACAGGAAATTTTAAATCTGCATATGTCACTACAAAAAAAAAAGTTAAAAAAAAAAAAAAAAAAGGCTAGCAAGCCTGCTTTATCACTTAATAGCCAGGCGTCATTGAACAAACCCTCATAGTCCTATCCCCTATAAAATAGGGATAGTAACAATTCCTCAAACTACCTTATCCTTGAGATTAAGAAATATCTCAAGTATTTTTTAAATAAATTATATTATTATTTTCCTTCATCCGCTTTAAAAAATATTAATTAGATAACTGCTTTGCAAGGTATAAATAAAAAAAGATGTGAAATATTGATGTCAGCATTATTTTTAAGCAGTGGCTATGCATACAAAATGAGCTAGAAAATTGAAGCAGGATAAGAACGAAAATGCGTTTTTAAAATCAAGTTAATATTTAAGTATATTCATAGCTAAAATTGCAATGAAACATTTTCATTCATGTAATCTTTTTGGAAAACATTTTAGTAAATATTTGCAGAATCATAAACATGCTTAAATTCTTTATACTAGTAATCCCAACTCTAAAAATATTATTATTAAAAGGGGGAAAAACTTCATAAAGGAAGATGATACATTGTCATATAATAGTGAAAATTCAACAATATTAGAAATGTTCAATAACAAGGAAAATGTATATATAAATCATACTATTTCAAATTAATAAGTTGTGATGCAGTGAATAAAATACTAGTTAATGATATAAAGATATAGAAGGTAAAACAATTTTACAATATGTGAAGTGAGAAAAACAGAATAAAATGTAAGAATTATTCCCATTTCAGTAGGTATTTTAATAAAATTTTTAAATTGAGAAGGGCACTTGTGAAAACATATCAGTCATGTATAGGTGAATTATTTTGTTCATTTTGCTAGTATTTTGTTTGAGATTTGTATCTACATTCATGAATGAAATTGGACTATAGTCCCTTTCTTGTTTGGCTTTGATATTAAGGTTATAATGTTTTATAAAGTGAATTAAAAAACATTTTTTCCCCATTTTCTGAAGGAGTTTATAGGAACAGAATGATATGTTCCTTCAATATTTAGTAAAAACTTTTATAGAAGTTCATATACTTGGTGTTTTACATTTTTAAAACTGTTTAATTTTATTTTAAATGTTTACAGAAACTTTTAGATTTTCTTTGAATTCTTGAATAACTATGGTTATGTCATGTTTTTAATTTTTAAATTTTTTTACAAATTTGAATAGATTTTATATTAACTGTAGCTGTCTTCTCAAATGCTATTTCTTAGTATTTTACATGATATATATTGGTCAATATGTGTTTGTGAATACAGATTTTTCAAAGGTTTAGAAAATTATGTGGTATATAACTTTATATTGTTAAATCCCAATAGAATCTAGTGTATGACTTCATAATCAAGTGTGTTAATGCAATCCAAAAAATATATATTGACACTAAGGAAGATCCATAAGTTTTACAAATAGTCTTATATTAGTTAAACTTCCTTTAAAACTTAAAGGAAAGAATGGTTTTCAGAGAATTTGGAGGTAGGGAATTGTGTGTAAGAAATTGTGCACATATAATAAACTTCTAAAGTGTTTATATATTAGATTGCATGTTTCTTTTCTATTTTTTCATTCATTTTTGTATTATTACTCTTTATTTATTTGTATTCTACTTATTTTCTAGTTTCTTATGTTGGATTCTTTGCTCATTACATTTGAACTTCTGATATTTCTATTATAGCCATTTAGTGTTATAAATATTCATCCAATAATGCATTCATTTAGTAATTCTTCAGCTAATTTTATTTTAAAGGACTTTCATTGAAATTTAATTCACATGTAAAAAATTACACAATCATAAGGTGCATGGAGTGAATTTTTATAACACAAACATGCCCAAATCACCACCACATAGATTAAGAATTAGAGCATTTTTCAAAATACTAAAGACTCCTTCCTCTAGTCACCAAAAGTAACTGCTATTCCGACATCTAATAACATAGATTAGTTTTATTTATTTTAAACCTCATATATATGTAATTATAGAAGATTTACTCTTTCATTCTGTCTTTTTTCCCACATTATTATAATTGTGAGGTTGTGACACTTTTCCATATCATGGGCAGCAATAATTCCTCAATATCATTGTTGGTATTTTATTGTATGAATATATAACCATCTATTTATTCATTCTGCATTTGAGTTATTAAAAACATTGGGCTAGGGGAGCTGATGTGGCTCAATGGTTGGGTGTCAGCTTCCCACATACGAGGTCCTAGATTCAATCCCTGGTCCAGGTACCAAAAAGGAAAAAAATCATAAAAAAAGAAGTTTAGGACTATTCAGTCAATGCTCTCTGAAGTGTATCTCTTCTGGTGAACTTATATAACAGTTCCATACAATGTATCTCTAGGATTGGATTTCTAGGACATGGAAACAAGGTATGGTCAATTTTCATCAATTATTTTCCAAAGTATGTTGTTTGGTTGTATTGATTTACACTCCACCGGTAATGTATGAGTCTTCTAATTGTAGCAAATTCTTGCAAGTACATGTTATATTTAATCTATCCATCTGTTGGCTGATGTTTTAAAATCATCCTATGACTCAAGGACAAGACAGGACTGAATATCAGCCTCATCTAGGCCTATCATTATTTTCTGGTCTCTTGGCTATTCCAGCCTTGGTTACTTTGATGACTCCCTGAATCTTTAAATAGTCATCCCACTTCCATTATAAAACCCAGTTTTCTGGATGTCCTTGTCAGAAGGTTTGGCCAGATGTAAGTTATAATGGCACATTCCATGAATTCATGTTGTTACATATCCAACACTATGTTTTATCAGGTAACTTATATCATAGTAAAAATAAATGTGGCAGTGCATGTAACTCCAAGGAATTCACTTGTCTTATCATGAACACATTACTTTGTTGCAGAAAATATGATAGAATGGTGGAATATCTTCCTGATCATTAAAGTACCAATTCAGAAGAATCACCTTGAAAATCTTGGGCATTGTTTTTAAGAATATAATGACCAATATATAATGTTGTTTCTCCATAGCCAGAACAAACTACTATCGGTATCAAGGGAGGAAAATGCAAGTTGCTCCTTTTACTATTACACTAAAAACCCGCTTAGAGAATTTTCCCTTCATCTCCCACCATTTTCAGGTCAACTACTTTTGAGGTCTAAGTTACAAAGATTTTATGTTTCAACAGGGAACACAGCAGTTATTTTACTGAATTAATAATTGAAAATACTACATGGAAATTTTGGGCTCCTCACTCTCTATTAATCTAAAAGACAATAAAATGGCTGGATTGATTGATACTGATGAGCAGAGGGAATTTGGTGGCTGCATCACAATGAGTGCAGAGATGAACAATATCCTCTATCTACTGACTTCCCTAAGGCATCTCTTAAATTATCAAGAAAAATGCAAAAGATAATTAAAATATAAGTAACAAATAATGTAAGCTGTAAAGATTAACAAAAGTTTCATGACCAATTGCAGCAACAAGGACTCTGTAATAATTCATATTTTTCTTTGCTTGTTAGATTTATATTGTATAAATGTATGTTTATGTTTGTGTACACACACATATATACTCACATATATAAACATTATTAAATGTTCTCTATTATTTCATATAATACATTTTTAGTAGTTAGTTTTGCAATCCAGTCTTTATGTTACAGATTCTTCATTTTCAGCTCAGCTGGATCAAAATCATAGTTACAAAAAATTATGCTTTTATAGAAGAAATCAAATTATTTTATTGAATTTGTGAGAATGCCACCTGGACATTTGGGACTCCTCACCCTCCTACTAAACTAATCAACACATGAGGGGATGTATTGATTGTACTGATGACCATGGGAAATGTGGTTGTTTCAACACAATAAGGGTAGATGACCAATATCTGCAACCCAGGGAATTCTCTAAGGATCTCCTAAAATTTACAAGACAAATAATAAGAGGTAATGAAAAATAAAGGAACTAAAAATGTCAGGATCATTGAGGATTTAGAAACTCATGAATACTAGAAAATGGATCAGATATAGGAAGACTGGATAACGAATAAGAAACAGATGTCAGCCTGAGAACAAAGGGAAAGTTGAGCATAAACTAGAAGAAATAATAATGTAAATGAATCTGATGACCAATTACAGTAATAAGACCTGTGGTAGTAATGCATAATTTCCTTTGATTGTTAGTATATATATATATATATATATGAACTAAAAAATTGTACTTATTTTATGAGATATTTTTTATTGTTAATTTTACAATCTAATGTTTATGTTACACATAATTCATTTGTGTAATCTGAACTAGAAGAGAAATTAACATTTTAATCAACATTATATAGAGTCATTGTGATGGTTAGGCTAATATGTCACCTGGGCAAGGTAATTGCACCCAGTTGTTTGGTCAAGCAAGCAGTGGTCTAATTGTAGTACAAGGACATTTATGGACTTTAGTCAGCAGTGAGTTTACCACAGAGATGGTTGATTACATCTACTATCAACCAGGAAGTTTTCTTTCAGCAATGAGTGATGTTTTATCCAATCATTTGAATGCCTTAAAAGGGGAAGTGGTTTTAGAATTCAGAGAGAATTTCACGGCTTGTCTTTGGACAGCCAATGTCTCCCTGAAACTCATCAAGGACCTTCATTGGACTTTCATTGTAGCTTCTGGTTTGCAGCCTGCCTGCAGAAACTGGACATGTGCATCCCCATGGTCACATGAGAGAATTTTATAAAATCTCCTACTATTTACAGATATCTCCTGCTAATTCAATTTTCCTGGAGAATCATAACTAATACAGTCATATACCAAGATTTGGGGAATTATATTTTTTTCATTTTTTGGTAGAGAATGAGAATATCTTTATAGATGCATCTTGATCAGTGTAAACAGAAAGATGTTTCTGTTTCATTAGAAGCTTCAAATTGTATAGAAGAATGTCTATGAATACTGAATAGCCAAGGTGGTTAATGTTTCAGTCATTTATCTATTGGCCTCAGTTGGAAAATCCACATTTCTAAGCTCTGCTTTGTGATACTGGACCTGGAAGTCTAAAAATGTCATTTCTCCTGTATCAGATGGCTTCCAGTTAGATACGGTCAAGAGAACTACAAGAGAAACAGAGAGAACACTTCCTTATACTGTCAGAATGAATAGTAAAGGTAAGGCAGATTTGAGGTAGATAAGTAAAGGCAGTGAAGGAAAACTTACCATGAGGAAATATATCAACTATGCCTAATCAAAAAGAGTTCTTGGCAAGAGTTGAAAACACTGATGTACAATTTGAGGTTGGTTTTTGCATACACTTGAATAAAATTTATCTATCATATCAGATCTATTTTAGGGCTTGGGGATAAGCACACACCTATTTAACAATACTTAGAATGAAATTCAGCAATGGCTTTCAAATAAACTACTTTCCTTTTGGGGGGGGGGGGATAAAAACATGGCACCAATTTTCTCAAGGCATTCATCATCTCCAAGTTTCTCAGAGTGTAAATCAGAGGGTTGAACATGGGAGCAATGATGGTATAGAAAAGAGAAAACACCTTATCTTTTGGAAAAGTTATGGGTGGTCTAATGTCAATGAAGAGAATAGGTGCAAAGAATAACACCACAACTATTATGTGAGAACTGCAAGTGGAAAGAGATTTACTATGGCTTTCGACAGGATAAATCCTGACGGTGTATAATATCAGGAAATAAGATACCATCAGAATCACAAAACTAACCAAAACAATCACACCTGTATTGACAATTACCAGAAGATCAAATTTGTATGTATCCGTAGAGGCCAGTTTCACCAAAGGATACACATAACAGCTGAAGTGATCTATCTCATTGGGACCACAGAAGGGTAAGAAGATGGTGAGAAGGAAGCAGCAAGATGGCATCAGTTTTAAAGGGCACTCATCTCTCTTGCAAGGGATGGCTGAGTGGGGGTAAGATCCTGCCTGAGTGGGCTGTTTTGGGACCCCACAGAGTGGGAGGCTTTGGGACATCAATCTAGAGGGAGGCGAACAAGGGGATTGGTTGCTCAAGGTAAAACCACAAGTTTCTCATTCTGTGGCTGGAAACTGCAGGTGGCTAAGCCCCACCCTCAGGGCAGGAAGCCACTGTGAGCTCTGACTCCTGCTGGCCACCCAGCAGGATGGAGCATTCTCTGAGAGTGGGAGGGTTCTGGTGAGCAGTGGAGAGGGGTTTCCATTCTGTGGGTTAGGTTGCCTGGACCCCATTTGAGCTTTGGGTTGCATACCAGCCAGCTCAAGGTGGCACCCGGAAGAGGGGAGAGGTGAATCTGCTGAGGAAGCCTAAACCTAACCACCCTAGGATAGAGAAACTTGGTCAGTTAAAAATTGGCCAGGGGGCAGAGTCAGGCAATTGACTAGTCCTGTACTGAAAACTATCAACATTTCAACTCGTCTAATGAAGGTTTGCAGTAAGAAGTGTTTAATAAGCTTCTGAGAGCCTATTTAGGGTCCCCTGGGAGGATAAGGTGGTCTGGAAGAGGGTCAAGAGTCATTTTTCTGTGGTGAGTACAGTCACCAGTTTCCGATTTGAATTTTAGAAAGGAAATCAACCTGACCAGAGAGGTGAGGGGGTTATCCGCTCACACAGGCTACTGCATCCTGCCGCCCTAGGAGAGAAAGCAATAAGAAAAGAAAAGGAGCAGAGATAGGCAGATTCATAATAAGCAGGAATCTATCCAACTGCAAAGAGTAAAACCTGACCTAAGGAAAGTGGCTGGATAGCTTCCTGAAGAGCTAACAGACCCAATGAGAAAGGTTAGCTCAGTGGAGGAGATTCCTCCTTGAATATATGAAGGCTCTAGTTCAATTTCTGGCTCTTTTTAGAGCAGTGGTCCACCAGTATATCAAACATCCAACTGATATTTTAGGACAGGGAGAACATAGACATTATTTTTGTATTCACTTCTTTCGGGTATCTTATTTTTCCTTAAAAAATAAAGGTGGGTTTTTTTAATTTAACTTAGTTTAATCACTACAATCCACTTTAAAATTTGCAGAGGGCAGGCTTCAGGGTAATTGATTATGAACACCAGTAGCCTGAGACACTCCTCAGTGGACTAAGAGGGAAGGTGGTTTTTCCTTAGATTGTGTTTGACTGCTTGCTGTGTGTTTGATATTTTGTGTTTTCTTTTTCTTTCCTTATTCTTCCACCCCCTTTTTTTCTTTTCTTTCTTTTTTTTAAAATTAGGTGCTGTTGGCTTCTTTCTTCTTTGCTGTACTTCCTCTTCATTGATTTCCTCTTTTCTGTGTATAGCAATTTTGTCTACCAATACTATATATTTTTCTTTCTTTTTCTATTTTCTGCTTTCTGTTGTTGTTCTTACAGTCCACCTCTCTTTAATTAGTCCTCAATTTTTCTGTTTTTTATTTCTATATTATCTATTCTATTTTCTTTCTTTCATTAACTTTTTTTCTTTCTGTCTTGTCTTTTCTCTGTTACTCTCTCCTCATCATTCTGGCCTTTTAATTCATTGTATATATATTTCTCTATTTGGTTTCCTATTTCATTGTTGGTGCTCCACTTTTTTATTCCTATTACTCTGCACTGCTTACATGAATAAAATATTCATTTTCCAAAGTCTTATACAGTTCCTTTTCTAACTTTTTAAAATTATTATTACTATTATCCTTTTTCTTTCTTACCTTTTTAATTTACTCTGTCCCTAATCATTTTCCTTCAAGGAAATGTAGACAACAGTATGGAAATAGAATGAGAGAAACAAAGTGTAAAAGAGAAAACTTAACATACACACAAAAACAGCAACTAAATAAAACCCTAGAGTACAGAGAGAAGCTAATCAACTGAGTAAACCCAACAAGATGTTCAGATACAAACCATACAAAAAAACAGGAAGACATAGCCCAGTCCAATGAACAAGCTAATAACCAGGAAGAGATTAAGAACATTGAACAACTAAACAAAGCTGCCCAAGTCATGGACCAACTCAATGAAGTGAAGGAAGATATCAAGGATATTAAGAAGACACTAGGAGAACATACTGAAGAAATTGTAAACACACATAAAAAGATAACACATATGGTGATGAATAGTACAACTCAAGAATTCAAAAATACACTGGAAGCAAATAACAACAGAGTTGAACAGGCAGAAGAAAGAATTAGTGATGTGGGCCTTTGATATTGATGACTAGCCTTAAGAGTCTTTGCTCTTGAAATTGAAACTTAGCTTATTGTTATGGGGTGCCTAAGTGTTGCCTCCCGAGAGTGTCCTTGTTGCTCAAATGTGGGCTCTCTCTAAGGCAAACTCAGTATGAATGCATTATCTTCCTCCCAGCATGTGACATGACTCCCGGGGATGAGCCTCCCTGGCACTGAGGGATTGCTACCAAATACCAACTGGCAATGAGACTGGAAAAAGACCTTGAATAAAAGGGGGAAAAGGTACAGACAAATGACTTTATATGGCTAAGAGACTTCAAAATTAGTTGGAGGTCATCCCAGAAGTAACGCTTACACACATCTCAGTAGGATCTCATAGAATTCCAAAGTGGATATTATCCCAAATAGTTGGGCTCCCGAGGACTCTGGAGACACCCAGGTCCTATGTCAGGGCAGATAGCTCCAGAGTTTGGTGCCTTGCCAGTGTAAACATACATAAAAAGAAACACATATGGTGATGAATGGTACAACTCAAGAATTCAAAAATACACTGGAAGCACATAACAACAGAGTTGAACAGGCAGAAGAAAGAATTAGTGATGTGGGCCTTTGGAGTTTGTGCTCCTGAGAATGACAGAGTTGGAATCAACTATGTCTTCTCTGCACATGGCTTATCTGTGCCTTTTATTCAATCCTATAGTTTGTGCTGGAGTTTGTAGGTGCATGTCCAGAGACATGAGTCTTTGGGCTGTCCATGTGCCAGCTGGGCCCAGAATCTTGGTGGAGCAGCAACTCCTACTCGACAGCTCATTGGACTCACCCAGGACAACTGGCAGGAAGATGATGATGGACAACAGCTATCCCAGGGAATGGAGAGTGTCTGCAGCTGCGGGCAGGATAATCCCATTCATCTTCCCCACGAGATATAGGCCCCCTCTCAATTGGAAGTGTAGTGGACATCAACATCCCAGATGCATCAGGATTGAGGAAAGAGCTATGGACTAAATTGGACTTACTGGTATTCTACTATAGACATATTGTGATTCAAGCAATGGAGGAAATTACAACATTAAGGTGGAGCCAGTAGCCACTGGAGGCTCCGGGGGCAGAGAGAGGGAAAAGCAGTTGTAATACAGGGGCTTTTTTGGAACTTAGGAATTGCCCTAAGTGACATTGCAATGATAGATATAGGCCATTTTATATCATCATATAACATGCAGAACTGTGTGGGAAAGAGTGTGGTTTACAAAGTGAACTATGATCCACACTTAATGGCAAAGCCCCAGGATGAGTTTATCAATTGCAATTAATGTGCCACACTAATGAAAGATGTTTATGTGGGAGGTTGTGGGGGAATGTGGGAGGTGGGGCATATGGGAATCCCCATATTTTTTGAGTAACACTTACGTAACCTAAGAATCTTTTTTAAAAAATATAAAAAAATACACTGGAAGCACAAAACAGCAGAGTTGAACAGGCAGAGGAATTAGTGATGTGGAAGATAGTCCATCTGAAATTAAACAGATAGTAGAACAGATAGATAAAAAGATAGAAAATTCCAGCAAGGACTTAGTGATTTGAACAACAACACAAAATGCACAAACTTATGCATTATAGGCATCCCAGAGGAAGAAGAGAAGGGAAAGGGTACAAAAGGACTGTAGGAGGAAATAATGGCTGAAAACTTCAAAACCCTATTGAGGGAGATGTATGTCATGTCCAGGAAGCACAGCACACCCCAAACAGTATGAATCCCAATAGGCCTACTCCAAGACATACTCATGAAACTTTTCAATGCTCAAGACAAAGAGAAAATACAGAAAGCAGCAAGAGAACAGAGAATTATTATGTACATTGGAAGCGAAATAAGATCAAGTACTGATTTCTCATCTGAAACCACGAAGGCAAGAAGGCAGGTGTATGTCATAGTTAAGGTACTAAAAGAAAAAAGCTTCCAGCCAAGAATACTCTTACCAGCAAAGATGGCAAACTGAAAGGAAGAGGAGTTCAAGATATTCACAGATAAACAGAAATTAAGAAAGCATTTCAATAAGCAACCTAGCCTTTAAGAAATATTAAAAGGAATTCTGCAGGTTGATAGGGGAAAAAAAGAAGAGGGACGGAGGAGAGTGCAAGAACAACTAAAAAGACAAGAGAGAAATAAAAACAACATATGACATACATAAACTCAAAGAAAATATGGCTAATGTTAGTAATTCCTTGAGTGATAACACTGAATGTTAATGAATTAAACTCACCAAGCAAGAGACACAGATTGGCAGAATGGATGAGGAAATATGACCCATCTATATGTTGTCTACAGGAAACCCCTTTTAGACCCAGGGACACAAGGAGGCTTGTGGAAAACAATCTTATAAGCAAACAATAACCAAAAATGGCGGTAGTAGCTATAGTAATTTTGGACAAAATAGACTTTAATTGGAAAATCATTGCAAGAGACAAAGACAGACACTATATATTATTAAAAGGGGTAATCTTTCAAGAAGAAAGAAGAATCATAAACATTTATTCACCTAACGGAGTTGCCTCAAAATACATGAGGCAAACACTGGAAAAACTAAGTGGAAAAATAGATGCTTCTACACTTATAGTGGGGGAACTTAGTACATCATCATCACCATTAGACAGAATATCTCGACAGAGAATCAATAAACAAACAAAAACTTTGAATAATACATTAGAAGATCTGGACCTACTAGACATATACAGAACACTACACCCAAATACAGCAGGATATACATTCTTCTCGAGTGCACATGGATCATTATTCAAAATAGATCACATGCTAGGCCACAGAAAAAAGCTCAGTTAATTCAGAAAGATAGTAATTATACCAAGTAAATTCCCTGACCACAATGGAATGAAGCTGGAAATCAATAAGGGCCAGAGAACCAGATTAGGCATAAAGATATGTAAGTTAAACAACACACTCATAGACAAATATTGGCTCAAGGAGAAATCTCAAAAGAATTCAGTAACTATCTTGAAATGAATGAAAATGACAACAAAACATATCAAAACCTATGGGATGCAGTAAAAGCTATACTGTGATGGAAATTCATAGCCATAAATGCATATATAAAAAAGAAGAAACAGCTAAAATCAAAGACCTAACTGCACATGTGGAGGAATTGGAAGAATAAAATCAAACTCACCACAAAGGCAGTAGAAAGAAGGAAATAAAAAATTTTAGAGCAGAACTAAATGAAATAGAAGATAAGAAAACACTATTGTTCAAGAAGAACAATAACATTGACAAACCTTTAGCTGGTCTAAAAAAAACAAACAAAAAAAAGAGAACATGCAAATACACAAAATAAGAAATGAGGAAGGGGATATCACCACTGGCCCCACAAAAATAAAGATTATCATAAGAGGATACTTTGAAAAATTATATGCCAACAAGAAGGATAATTTAGGTGAAATGGACCTATTCCTAGAAAATTACAAGCAACCTACCTTGGTGAATGAAGAAAATTATGAACTCAACAGACCAATCAAAAGTAAAGGGATAGAATCAGTAATCAAAAACCTCCCAAAGAAGAGATCAGAATCAGAAAACTTTACAATGAATTCTACAAAACACTCTGGAAAGAACTAATACTAATCCTGCTGAAACTCTTCCAAAAACTAGAAGCAGAAGGACCATTGCCTAACTCATTCTATGATGCCAACATTACCTGAATATCAAAGCCAAAAAAAGAGGCCACAAGACAGTAAAATTACAGCCAAATCCCTCAAATGAAACTAGATGCTAAAATCCTTAACAAAATACTTGATAATCATATTAAACAACACATCAAATGACTTATACACCATGACCAAGAAGGTTTCATGCTGGGTATGCAATCAATAAATGCAATGTAAGAAAATCAAATAATGTAATACACCACATAAACAGATGAAAAGACAAAATCACATGATCATCTCTATAAATGCAGACAAAACATTTGACAAAATACACCAAACTTTCTTGATAAAAACCCTGCAAAAGATGGGATGACAAAGAAACTTTCTGAACATGATAAAGGGTTTATATGAAAAACCCACAGCTAATGATGGAGTTTCAGACTGACTACTGATGGAAAAGCAGGTCACCTGGGAATATAATAAACAAGCTCTCCAACTGGATGGGGAAACAGCCTGAGACAATGTTTGAAATGGGAAATTGCTGAGTCATTGACCTTTAAGATTTGTTGATTTCAGCTCAGGTGAAACTGTTAAGTATTTATTATCCTTACACATGTGCACATGAATTTTGATTTGCCAAACAACAAATAAAAGCCACGCTCTATGAGGTAGCTGGGCCCTTCTAGCCATATCGGATGGAGAGTCCCCTGATCCCAGTCTCTCTTCTCTTCTTGTATTTTTCTTTCTTTCTCATCCAAGGCACCGTTTTTACGGACCCAGGTCCTGACCGGCAACATATGGCGCCCGAGCAGGGACCCTGAAAACAAAACTTTTCTTTCATTCAGTGCGCGGACCAAGGAGCTCCTGAGAGCGGTTTTAAAAGAAAAAGAAAACAGAAAAGGTAAGCTTCATCCTTGGAATCATCAGGGTAATGGGTAATCAGCAGTCGAACTTTGAAGAGTTCTCTAGAGCGTTAAAAAACTTTACTAAAACACACCGGTGTAACTGTTAAATCCTCAGTTTTTGAGGAACTTTTTTTTCTTGTACAGAAACATTGTTATTGGTTTCAGCCACAAGGGCAGGATATTTTAAACCTGAAACATTGGGAGTTAGTTAAGAAAGCTTTAAAAAGGGCTTATCAAAAAGGAAAAATAATTCCCCTTCATGTATGGTCTTTGTGTAGTCTTATTTCTGTTGCTCTTGAACCTTTACAGTCAGATGAAGATGAAGATTATAAACAGGATACTGCTATTGCTGGACCTATAGCAGAACAAGCTAATGGTGATTTTGATGAAAATATATGTGAGGGGGTTAGTGAACTGGCAGGAACAGATAGACTTGTGTCTAATAGAAAGAAGGAAAGGAAAGAGGAAGTTTGTGGAGCTTTTCCAGCGGTCGCTGTGCCGTCTGCTCCAGATTATGATTTGTTGTCTTTTGAACCAGCATTTGTACCTCCTAAGGTATCCACTGATCCAATTTTTACAACATTTGATGACACTCCTAAAGTTTCTGTTTTTGTGCCAGCACAATCCTCGTCAATTATGAAAAGTATAGCACAGGGAAGTAGAGAAGGAGATTCTGAGGCTATGCAACTTTTTTCTACTTTTCCGGTAACAGTAACTCAAATTCCAGTACATGCTGACAATCCCCAAGGGGGTATACAATATGAGCATGCTCCTATTCCTTTTAAAACTATCAAAGAATTAAAACAAGCATGCACTCAATATGGTGTAAATTCTCCTTATACTCAAGGATTGGTGCAAGGAATGGCACAAGCAGACAGATTAATACCCTGGGACTGGGATTTGTTAGCTCGAGCTCTTCTTAGTCCAGCAGAATTCTTACAATTTAAAACTTGGTGGGCTGATGAAGCTAGTATTGTAGCACGACGAATTCAAGAGCAAAATCCACCAGTGCCTATTACTGCTGAACAAATATTAGGAATAGGTCAATGGGCTGGGGTTCCTTGCCAAGCTCGATATGATGACATGGACATTGTACAAGTTCGATTGTGCTGCCTAGCTGCCTGGTGATGAATTTCCACCTCTGGACAGGCTGTACAATCATTTTCAAAAATTGTTCAAAGAAATACTGAACCTTACGTTGAATTTGTAGCTAAGCTGGCATATGTAGTCAATAAGACAGTAACTCAGCCTGACCTTAAAGAGATGCTTATTCTGATGTTGGCTTTTGATAATGCTAATAGTGAGTGGAAAAAGGCTTTGAGTCCCATAAAGGCAAATGGAGGTACTTTACAGGATTATACAAGGGCATGCCAAGACATTGGGTCTAATACATATAACATGACCCTTCTTGCAGCAGCTATAAAGGGACATAGTCCTATGATTAACAATTTAAATTGCTTTAAATGTGGGAAACCAGGTCATAGGAAAAAGATTGACGAGCCAAAACTGGTGTAAGAGCTCCGTCTAGTGGCAATAATAGATCAATACCGATTCGTGTATATCCTATATGTCAGAAAGGGTTTCACTGGGCCAAGGAATGCCATTCTAAATATCATAAAAATGGCAGTCTCATTAATAAGTTGGGAAACTTCCAAGCGGGCCTCGCTCAAGGCCCTTAGACAAACAATATGAGCACATCTTCCAACCTAGCTCAAATCTACCCAGTCAGCAACGGAGTAGCTTGCTCCGGCCTATAACAGAACTTAAGGCAGTTACTAAAGGCAGTGCAGCTGTCGATCTTCCCTCAGCTGAAACTAAGTTCATTATGCCTTAATTGGGTATACAAAAAATAAGAACAGGAATTAAAGGGCCTATCCAAGAAAACAATGTAGGTTTCATTATTGGCCATAGCAGTCTTACAACCCAAGGTGTGTTGGTGCAACCTGGGATCATTAACCCCAAATTTGATGGAGAAATTTGTTTATTGGTACAAACTTTAACTCCCTATCAAATTGAATCAGGAGATAGCATAGCTCAACTTTTTTTGTTACCATATTGTAAACCTCCTTTAAAACGTGCAAAGGAACTTGGTTCCATTGTACGTAAAATTTCTTGGCAAACAGCAATTAGAGATGAAAGGCCTGAAATTACCATAAAAATAAACGGAAATATATTTTTAGGATTGGTGGATACCGGCGCTGATGTATCTATTATTGCTAAACGATATTGGCCACAAGCTTGGGCTTTGCAAAAGTTGCCTACAGTTTTCACTGGTATTGGAACAATGACAGGTGTTTACCAGAGTACTCAGATATTTAAGGTAGAAGGTCCGGAAGGACAAGAGACTGCTCTGCAACCTTATGTTGCGGATGTAGGACTTAATTTATGGGGAAGAGACTTACTATCCAATGGGGAACTTATTTGAATATTCCTCACGTTTCTGATACAGCTAAACATCTTATTACTCATATGCAATATGCAACCCCTTCCCGACCTGAAACTGGGCTTACTGGAGACTACAGTGGCCTAGGATATTCAAATTTAGAGTAGGGGGTACTGTTACAAAGGGCTTCTCATTACCTTTAAAATGGCTGACAAACAAGCCTATCTGGGTAGAACAGTGGCCCCTTCCGAAAGAAAAATTGGAAGCCCTGAAAAAATTAGTGTAGGAGCAATTAATGGCAGGTCGTATTGAGCCTTCTACTAGTCCGTGGAATTCTCCAGTTTTTGTAATTAAAAAGAAATCTGGCAAATGGCGCATGTTAACTGATTTGCGTGAAATTAACAAAGTTATTCAACCTATGGGATCTTTACAGCCTGATTCACCATCCCCAACTATGATCCCACAAAATTGGCATATTATTGTTATTGACTTAAAAGATTGTTTCTTTACTATTCCTCTTAATCCAAATGATAGAGAAAAATTTGCATTTACTATTCCTTCTATTAATCATTCAGCTCCTACTGAACGATATCAGTGGAAAGTATTACCTCAGGGAATGATGAACAGTCCTACATTATGTCAATCCTTTGTTCACATTCCGTTACAAATTTTACGAAAACAATTTCCTAAGGCTATAATTGTTCATTATATGCATGATATTCTTTTTGCCACTAAGCAATCTTCTGAGCTGAAACAACTATTTCAGCTGGCTAAAGAAATTCTTCCTCAATATGGATTGCAAATAGCAGAAGAAAAAATTCAAAAACAGGTTCCTTTTCAATATTTAGGATATACTATTAATAAAAATATTATAACTCCACAAAAAGTCCAGGTTTGTACTGTTAATTTACGTACTTTAAATGATTTTCAGAAATTACTGGGTGATATTGATTGGGTACAGCCTACTTCAGGAATTCCAACTTATGCTTTAACTAATCTTTTCAATACTCTAACAGGAGATCCTAACTTAAATAGTCCTCTCATTTTAAGCTCAGAAGCAAAAGAGGAGTTAATATGGCTAGAAAAAAGAGTGCAAAATAGCCAACTAACAAGGATAAATATAAATCTTCCAATTTCTCTTTTAATATTTCCATCTTGCCATTCCCCTACTGGGATACTTTGGCAAGAGGAGGGCATAATAGAATGGATATTCCTACCAAACAAAGATACAAAAAAAAAAAAAAAAACTTCATACTTATCCTGAAAAAAATCTCAGCAATAATATCAAATGGCCATATTCGCCTGAGACAGCTTATGGCTAGAGATCCTGATAAAATCATACTAGATCTTACAAAGCAGGAGCTTTCTCAGCTCTGGCAATTCTAACTCTTGGCAAGTGGCCTTAGCAGATTTTACTGGAACAATTGACAATCACTTTCCAAATTCAAAATTTTTACAGTTTTTAAAACGTACTTCATGGATTCTTCCTAAGGTTGTCAAACAACAACCACTCTCTGCTGTGCCAACTTACTACACTGATGGCAGCAGTAATGGAAATGCAGGCTATTTAGGCCCAACTACAAAATCTTGGAAAATGCCTTATTTATCTGCCCAAAAGGTAGAACTTATGGCTGTTATTCAATTGCTAACTGATGATTCTGAGCCTTTAAATATTGTGTCTGATTCTGCTTATGTTTGTCATGTTGTTTATCATATAGAAATAGCTCAGATAACTCCAGCTTCTGAATTAGAAGTTCTTTACCTACAATTACAAAAAACTGTTCGTGAATGATCTAATCCAATCTACATTACTCATATTCATTCCCAATCTCAACTTCCTGGTCCTATGGCTTCACAGAATGATTTAGTAGATAAACTTATTGCTCATACAGAATCTCCTGCTGATTATCATAAACTTACACATACTAATGCTTCTGGCTTATGTCAAAAATATCCCCACTTAACAGTAAAAGAAAGTAAGAGGATTGTTAGACAATGTCCTACTTGTGGACCCATAAATGCCCCCATTTTCTCTCCAGGAACTAATCCCCATGGAGAACATCCTAATGAAATTTGGCAAATGGATGTTACACATGTGCCCTCTTTTGGCCGTCTTCAGTATGTGTATGTAACAGTGGACACATATTCTAATTTTATTTGGGCAACTGCTCAAGCTGGTGAAAAGGCCTCACATGTAAGTTCTCATTTATTACATTGTTTTGCTGTAATGGGCCTGCCAGCACAGCTAAAAACTGATAATGGGCCTGCCTAGCTTAGTCAATATTTCAAAAAATTTTGTGGTGACTGGAATATTAAACATGTTACAGGAATTCCATATAACCCCCAAGGACAAGCGATAGATAAAAGCAATCACTTGTTAAAATTAATGCTGCAAAAACAAAAAGGGGGAGATGGAGAAGAATCTGCTAAAGACAAACTATCTAAAGCATTGCTTACTTTAAATTTTCTTAATAGACAACAAGTTTCTAATACCACAGCAGCAGAAAGACATTAGGAGGTTAAAAAAAGGAATGAAAATGAAAAATGTGGACAACCAATATATTGGAAAAATGAAAGAACTAATAAATGGGTAAAAGGAGAGGTAAAATTTTGGGGCCAAGGGTTTGCTCTTATTACAGAAACAGGAGAAGAGCAGTGGATCCCCTCCAGAAGAATCAAGCCTAGAGATGAAGATGCTGCCAAAACTTAAACTATGGACATGGTGGTTTCACATTTGATTAATTATAGGTAAAGTATTAGGTCAAGGTAAGATACCACATCATAATTACACTTATTGGGCATACATAACCAATTCACCTCTTCTAGAGCTGTTAACTTGGAACGCTGAGTCTTACCCAATTGATTTTTTTTTTTTTAAAGATTTTATTTATTCATTTATCCCCCCCTTGCTGCTTGTGCTAGCTGGGTCAGCTAACCACGCCGTGCGGGCGGGCTTGCCTTCACCAGGAGGCCCCGGGAACCGAACCCGGGGCCTCCCATATAGTAAACGGGAGCCCTACTGATTGAGCCACAGCCGCTTCCCCCAATTGATCTTAATCAATCTCACAACAGACTACTTAATGACAAATGGCATATTTGTCACGGGCTTACAGAAGTTGTGTTGTTTAATGATTCCTATGGAATTTTAAGGGATCGGGCCCTTGTAGGGATACTGAAACCTATTAAAAACACAACCATATCTTGGTTCATTAATAATTCAACCATAATCACAAATGACAGTAATCCTTATTCCTGGAATTCTGGTAATACAGCATTTATTAACAGCTCAATAATTTGGAAAAATCAACAAAGATATATTCCACAACATTAAACTTAACAAAACTCAAAGTTATTTGTGGAAATTATTTTTGGATTATTTTTGGAAACTGGTCCAATTTTTGAAAGGCAAGGCAGTAAGACTGATATTACTATTTTAAAAAGAAAATCAACTCAATATTTTACAGTATGTGTACGAGATCCTAAGTTATATCATTGGAATAGTAACTTTTGGTGAAAGGAACACCAATTTCTCCTTATTTACATGTCTTAAGAATTCATACTTGCAGGAAAATCAAACTCTTTTTATAGCAAGAAGAAAAGGACTATGGTTACCGGTTCGGATGACCAGACTTTGGCAGCAGTCTCCAGAATCCCAGTTGCTCTGGCATTTCCTCAACCATTATTTAAAAAGAACTAAAAGAATGATTGGACTTTTAATAGCAGAAATTTTGGGACTGATTGGCATCATGACTGCTGCAGCTATCACTGGCACAGCACTGCATCAAAGAGTCCAGGCTCAACAATATGTTAAGGACTGGCATAAAGATGCAAGTGAGATGTGGTATAGCCAGTCTCACATGGATATGGAACTGAATATTCGTATGAATGATCTTGAAACAACTATTATATATTTGGGTAATCAAATTTATACTTTAAACTTGTTAAGAGCTCTTAAATGTGATTGGAATGAAAGTTCTTTTTGTATTACTCCTTTGGCTTATAATAATAGTGAACATGATTAGGAGAAAGTGAAAAATCATTTGGATATAAGCATAATGTTTCTACAGATATTTTAGAATTGCAAAAGAAAGCATTGAGCATGTATCAAAATGAATTGAAAGAAACCACTGGTGCAGCCGTTTCACTGGTGGAAACAGTTGAAATATCATTTTGGACTGGATTAGGAATTGTTATATGAATTTTGTTTGTATTGTCCAGGCTAAAGCAATAACATATGTTCAATGAAAAATTAGACCAGATAAAAGCATTTCTGTTGAGAAGCTTGGCCAAGAAAAACTAAATTTGGCATTATTTAGTAGATTCTACTAATAACCCCTTAATCTTAATACTAATTGCACAAAAATATTCATTTAAGGAACCTGAAGAAACATAAATATTAATGAAATTGCCTTCCATGTAAGAGCTCAAAAGTTTGGCTGGTTAGTCAATGATGGGTAAGATCATCAGAGGAGGACAACCTAAGACAGGCACAGTCACAAGAGCCTATGGAAGAAGACAAGTGTGACAGGAGGTCACCTTGTATCGGCTTATATAATGGTTCCTATGAGCCTTAACTAATAAAAAAGGGGGAAATGATGGAGTTTCAGAATGACTACAGATGGAAAAGCAGGTCACCTGGGAATATAATAAACAAGCTCTCCAGCTGGATAGGGAAACAGCCTGAGACAATGTTTGAAATGGGAAAGAGCTGAGTCATTGACCTTTAACATTTGTTGATTTCAGCTCAGGTGAAACTGTTAAGTATTTATTATCCTTACACATGTGCACATGTATTTTGATTTGCCAAACAACAAATAAAAGCCACACTCTATGAGGTGGTTGGGCTCTTCTATCCATATTGGACAGAGAGTCCGCTGATCCCAGTCTCTCTTCTCTTCTTGTCTTATTCTTTCTTTCTCATCCATGGCACCATTTTCACGGACCCAGGTCCTGACCGGCACCTGACCGGCAACAAGCTAACATCATTTTCAATGGTGAAATCCTAAAAGCCTTCCCTCTAAGATCGTGTACAAGATAAGGATGCCCATAATCACCACTCCTATTTAACATTGTGTTAGAAGTACTTGATCAAGCACTGAGGAAAGAAAAAGCTATAAAATGCATCCAATTTGGAAAAGAAGTGAAAATTTCAATATTTGCAGATATCATGATCCTATATATAGAAATGCCCTGAGAAAGCTACAACAAAGCTTATAGAACTTATAAATTAATTCAGTAAAGTCACAGGTTATAAGATCAATGTGTAAAAATCAGCGCTTCTGTACACCAATAATGAGCAATCTGAGGAGGAAACCAAGAAAAAGGACCATTTACAATAGTAACTAAAATAATTGAATACTTAGGAATAAATTTAACTAAAGATGTAAATAGCTTATACACAGAAAATTACACAACACTGTTAAAGGAAGTTAAAGATTTATGTAAATAGAAGAATATCCCCTGTTCATGGATAGGAAGAATAAACATCATTAAGATGTCTATCATACCCAAACTAATCTATAGACTAAATGCAATCCCAATAAAAATCAACACAGCATGTTTTACTGAATTGCAAAAAACTATGAAATTTATTTGGAAGGGCAAGAGGCCCTGAATAGCCAAAGACATATAGAAAAAGAAAAATGAAATGGGAGGAATCATACTACCTGACTTTAAAACATACTACAAAGCTACAGTGGACAAAACTGCATGGTATTGGCACAGGAAGAGAAACGCTGACCAATGGCACGAAATTGAGAATTCTGATATAGATCCTCACATATACAGTCATCTGATATTCTATAAGGCCACCAAGCTCACTCAACTGGGAGATAGTGGCCTTTTCAACAAATGGTGTTTGGAGAACTGGATATCAATATCCAAAAGAAGGAGAGAGGAAAACCATCTCACACCTCAATCAAAAATCAACTCAAGATGGATCAATGATCTAAATAAAAGAGCCAAGACCATAAAAACTCTGGAAGATAATGTAGAGAAATATCTACAGGACCTTGTAATAGGAAATGTTTTCATGAGCTTCACACCCAAAGATGAGCAGCAAAGTTAAAAAATAGATAAATTGGATCTCCTCAAAATTAAAAACTTTTGCACCTCAAAGGAGGTTATTGAGAAAGTAAAAAAGCAACCTACACAGTGGGAGAAAATATTTGGCAGCCATATATCTGATAGGAGCCTAATATTCAGTATATATAAAGAAATTCTACACCTGACAAATATAAGAAAAACAACCCATTTAAAAAATGGGCAAGCAACTTGAAAAGATACTTCCCTATGGAAGAAATGAAAATGGCTAAAAAGCACATGAAGTAATGCTCAACATCACTAGCTATTAGGCAAATGCATCGTACACCCATAGACTGTCGGCTATTTAAAAAACATAGGACTACAAGTTTTTGATAAGATATGGAGGAATGGGAACACTCATCCACTGCTGGTGGGAATGTAGAATCGTCCAGCCATTGTGGAGGACAGTTTGGCAGTTCCTCAAAAAACTAACTATAGACCTGTCATGTGATCCAACAATTCCAGTGCTTTGTATATACCCAGAAGAACTGAAAGCAAGGACCCAAACAGATATACACACACCAATGTTCATAGCTGCATTATTCACTCTTGCCAAAAGTTGGAATCAACCCAAACACCCATCAACAGATGAATGGATAAACAAAATGTGGTACATATACGTACAATGGAATATTACTCACCGTAAGAAGGAATACAGTACTAACACATGGGATAACATGGATGAATCTTTAGGACTTTATGTTGAGTGAAGCAAGCCAGTCATTGAAGGACAAATATTACATGAACTCACTGATATGAATTAAGCAAATTGAGCAGACTTAGAGAGCTATTGTCTGGAAGTTAGGTTAAAAGGAACAGAAAGGGAGAAGAAAGTTGTGATCCAATGGGCATAATCTATGATAAGGTGGAAATGCATAGTTGGGCATTGAAGGAATATAACAGGAGGGTAGTGATATTATTGGGTTGGGTGGTACAGGTTTGACAGGTGGGTAGAGAGTGGGTTGCATGGTCTATGGGACTGGGGGGAGATTATGAGAGGGAACAGGTGAACACTGGGGATTGGCGGGTATGTGGTTGAAAGTACAAAATTGGGAATGCTTTTATGGCAATATGACAAGGAAACGTTACTGGCTTAGGGTGTTAGATGGGGGTCATTCAGGACAGGGCACACCTGGGGCAGGATTCTACATAGTGTGTGAGTGATCATTTTGTCATAATGTGCTGTATTAGTGGGTGAAAATCCACATAATGAGTGGGATGGAGCTGGACTCCCATCCTGGGGAGGACCAATATGTTCTTAAACAGAGGGGTGGGAGTCTTTCAACAGCAGAGGCGGTTCCTAAAGGGGAGGACATACCAGTGTGTCAAGAATTCAGTGTTGCAAGTAAGTATGAATTTTGTCATCCAAGGAGTAAGCTGGGTGGTCTACCTGGACACCAAGGGGAGGGGGCGGGATAATAGAATAGATGGAACAGGGGGTATTTAGTGGGTAATGGAAGTGTTCTACATGATCTTGCGATGATGGACACAGGCCATGTTAAATATCAGCAAAATTCACTAAAGTGTACCGTCTAAATTGTAAACCAAAATGTAAACCATTGACAATGGTAAGCAGCTATGTTTCACTATTTGTATATCAATTGTAACATATGTACCATCCACATATAAAAAGGTATTAGTCCTGAAAGGGGGAAAAGGAGGATGATGTTGGGTATATGGGAGTCATCTGCATTCTGTATGAGACTTTACTATGACCTAAAACTTCTTTGAAAACAAAATGAAAAAAAGTAAGACACTGGAGAATAAATGGAAGAAAATGTCACTGTACATACAGGACAACAAATATTACAATGATGAAAGGCAAAATCAAAAAAAAATTTTTCTTACTATTTTTCATCATTTTTAATATCCCAATTTTAAAATTTTATTTAATTTATAGTTCTCTTTAAATTATTATGCATTTTATTTCTTATATTTAAACCTACCATTATTATTTCACTTTCCTATTTATTGTTCTTGGCTATTTTATTGGCTTCATTTTTGAAGAAGCTTTAGATCACAGAAGGGTTACAACTGGGGCATGGGGAGGATCATTGGTGTATGGTCAGTGATGGGGGATACATGGGGAGAAATTAACCTGGACATGCACATAAGGTATATAAATGTGTTCAAATGTTCATGGGGCATTGTCACAGAAGGTGGAAATTCACATAATAACTGAGAGAATATTGATTTCCCATCCTGGAGAGCTCTGTCATATTCTCTAATGTAGGAGCAACTGTACCGCAAGTGCAAGGGCAATGACTGGTGAAGGAGGATGGTCCATTGATGGGCCCTTGATATTGATGACTATGATTGTGAGCCTTTGCTCTTGAAATTGAAACTTAGTCTAGTGTTGTGCGGTGCCTAAGAGTTGCCTCCTGAGAGCTCCTAGTTGCTCAAATGTGACCTCTCTCTAAGCCAAACTCAGCGCATAAATGCATTACCTTCCCCCCAGAGTGGGACATCACTCCTGGGGATGAGCCTCCCTGGCACCTAGGGATTACTACCAAGAACCAACAAACAATGCAACTGGAAAAAGACCTCGAATAAAAGGGGGAAAGGTAAAGACAAATGAGTTTATATGGCTAAGAGAATTCAGAGTGTGTTGGGAGGTCATCCCAGAGGTAATGCACATACACATCTCAGCAGGATCTCATAGACTGCCAAAGTGGATACTACCTCAAATAATGGGGCTCCTGAGGACTCTGGGGACACCCAGGTCCTATGGTCAGGGCAGATAACTTTGGAGTTTAGTGCCTTGTCAGTGGGACTTACTTTGGAGTTTTTGCTTCTGAGGGTGACAGAGTTGGACTCAGTTATGGCTTCCCTACACATGAATCATCTGTCCCTTCTATTTGAACCTATACTTGATGCTGGAGTTGGTAAGTGTACATCCAAAAGACAAATCTTTGGGCTGTCCATGTGCCAGCTGGGCCCTGAGACTCAGTGGAGTTGCAACACCTACTCTCCAGTTCATTGTACTCTCCTAGGACAACCAGCAAGGAACTGAGTACTGACAACCACCATACCAAGGAAATGATAGAGCTTACAGCTACAAGGAAGAGTGTCCCATCCATTGGCTGTATGGGACAGAAGACCCCTCTCAATTAGAGGTGGAGGGGACATCACCATCTCAGAATCCTCATGATTGGTGAATGAACTATGGATCAGACTGGACTTACTGGCATTCTACAATAGACTAGTTGTGATTCTAGCATTGATGTGGAGGCACTGGCCACTGGAGGCTCTGGGTGCAGCAGGAGTGAAAGATAGGTATAATGCAGGGTCTTTTTCAGGACTTGGGAATCATCCTGAATGGCATTGTAATGACAAATGTACACCATTATATATCTTCCTACTGCCTACAGAATTGTGTGGGAGAGAGTGTAAACTACAATGTGAACTATGATCCATGCTCAATTTTTATGCCCTAAGATGCATTTTTCAATTGCAATGAATTTGCCACAGTAATGAAGGATGTTGTTTATATGGGAAGGTGTGGGAGGTGTGGGGAATGGGGTATATGGGAATCCCTATATTTTTTGTGTAACATTTGTGTAATATAAGTATCTTTTAAAAAATAAATAAAATATTAAAGAAAGAAAGAACTGTGTGGAAGTAACACAAACATTCCATTGAGAAATAAGTGCCTGGCAGCAGGGATAAAAGTCTGGAAAATGGGAACCAAGGCGTGGAGAGAGATTGGTTTATATGTTCTTGTGCTTAAATGTGGAGGTCAGCATTAATTGGGAAAGTAATATTTCCTTGATATAGATAATAAACAACTAAAAGGATATTACAGGAGGGTGATAGTCTGCAAGATGTCATTTCCTCCTTGATTTACACTTGGGGATATTTGTTAGAGTGTTTGTCTTTTTAGATGTTACTTATTTCATTATTCATGGATAATAGTGCCACAGGAAATGTTCCACATGAGAAAGTTTACACACTCAAATAAAAAGAGAAGCTGTTACATTTGAATACTTGCTAGAATTTTTTTAAATGAAAGAACATGTTGTTACACTATGAGTTTATTTAACATGAAGATTTTAATTTTTCTCTTTCTTGAATAGCGAAATACAAATAGTGTAGGTATAAAATGTTTCACGATCCAAAACTTTCCCTAAAATCTTTATACTTTGACATATTGTCTTGTGATGATTTTCCAAAGAGAAGTTAAATCTGGCAACAGTTTTGTTCCATTATTAGTAACATGATAAAATAATAATTTGATAAATTCTGTTCAACTATAAGAGCCATACTTAAATTTATCTCCATTACTATTTATACCTATTAGTCATCCTTCTTTGTGCATTACTTCCACAATGAGTGGAACTCTTGTACTGTATGTGTGTATTCTGAATCACCTTCTGTATTTTAATTACGTTTCTTTTCATATAATCCTCTAATCTATTCCCTTCTCCCTTAATATAAAAGCTCAGTATCCTAAGAGATAATTTTTTAGGAATGGCATTTTATCAAACTTTATTCTGGTTTCTTCAGCAACTATTTCCCTGACATCTCTTCTATGAGATATTAACAAGATTATTTGCTTTATTTATTGCATCACAATGTTTTTGCTTACAGATTATTTTGCTATTAGAACACATAGCTATTTGTTTTGCTTATTTTGTTTTCATATTAATATGAAATGTCTTTGTTTCTGGAACTAATTACTATCCATTTACTTGCCAGTTTTAGGTATGTGGGGATGAGTCACCACTTGCATTATATAATTCAGTTCCTTAAAGTATATGGGAAATAATTTTCAATTATGGTCAACAGGTGGCACCAATAATTGTGTAATCAGACTTCTGAATTGTTGACTTTCAATCTATCTTCTTAGTTATTTTTTTATGTGAATTCAAGTGTTTTGACTTCCAGGAAACACAGTAAGTAAGATGTAGCATACTGGTTACCTAATTGCTCAATTTGGAAGGCTTCAAGAGGATGTATGAATAAATATCAAATATAAAACTTTGAAATTATTGCATAAATTATGGATTTAAGTTCTCCATCACAACAGAATGTAGTAACATGTCATCATGTGGTCTTTCTAGCAATGTGAACTTTTAAATAAATGTGCAATAATTTTCCCCTTGAAATTCATTCCTAAATATAGCATTACCTTAATTGCTTTGATCTAGATGATTTCTTTGCAGCTACCCTGTCAACTTCATCTCAATTTCTCACATAATTATGTTTCCAAATCACTTTTGTATGTTAGAATTAGAATTGATTTGCATGAAACCTCTAAGTCTTAGTAACCTCATCCATTGTATCATGATAGTAATAGATTAATTATTCTCTGTGGTGGTTTCTATTTTTTGATTACACATTAATTGCATGCTTCCTTTGACAATAACATTTGACACCAAACCCTACTCATGGCATTTTTCATCTCTGTATTTCTGAGAGTATAGATTAGGGGATTGAACATAGGTTCAATGATGGTGCAAAATAGTGCAAATGTTTTATCCTCAGGGTAAGTATTAGGTGGTCTAAAGTAAGCAAAGATTGAAGGCCCAAAGAATAAGACAACCATAGTGATATGAGACCCACAGGTAGACAGGACTTTGTGAATTCCCTCAGGTGAATGATTTCTTAAAGTGAATAATATAATAACATAAGAAACAAATAAGACAACAAAGGTTACCAAGATGACCATACCTGAATTGGCAATCACAAGGACACCTGTGATGTCGGTGTCAGTACAGGCAACTTTTAGAAGTAGGACGATATCACAGAAATAGTGATCAATTACATTGGGGTCACAAAAGGGCAATTGGATTGTCATAGACAATTGAGCAATTTAATGGACAGCCCCTCTCACCCAAGCAACCAAGACTAGAAGATTGCATCTTGCCCTGTTTATGATAATCATGTAGTGCAGGGGTTTGCAGATTGCAACATAGAGATCAAAGGCAATTGCAGTAAGAATGAAGATCTCAACACCTCTAAAGAAGTGCACGGTAAAGACCTGTAATATGCAATTACCGTAGGAGATGGTTTTCATCCCCACTAAGTCACTGATCAGTTTGGGTGTAACACTAGAGGTGTAGCAGATGTCCATACAGGATAAATGGCTGAGGAAATAGTACATGGGTTGGTGAAAAAGGGAACTGCATTGAATGGAGACAAGAATCAGCAGATTTCCTACCATTATGGAAACATAACAAAATAAAAAGAGCACAAAGCAAAATATTTGTATTTCCTGGTAATAAGAAAGTCCCAAAAGAATGAATTCTGAGATGTTACTGTGGCTTTCCATGTATTTCAGTTTGGTATGTTTTGCTGTGTATCTGAATAGATAAAAAACAAACATGAATCTGGATAAAAATATACAGCATGATCACAATAATGTAAAATTTACTACAGTAATGTGTAGACACATAAAATAAAAATATTAATTATCCTTACTTACAGAATTATGCTGCTTTTTCTTTTTTAACATGCCTCTTTTTACTAAAATATGTGGAATCATTTTATAATAAACATAATTAAGTATTTTATTCAATTTGACCATTAGAGATTACATTTTAAGTGTTAGTTCGATCAGTAAAAATATATTTTATTTATGTTAATTGTGTATTATTTGTCAAATACAAATGTTTCATTTACCTAATCAAAATAAAACTGCTTTGCATATATTTAAATCTAATGCTTTAGCCATAGAGTAAACTTTTCATCTTCCAGAATGAACTGGAAAACTTCCAAGAATCATTTGAAAGTGAATTAGAGAATATGAATAGTTAAAACACCCAGTTTACAGTGGTAAAATTAACTTTTTAAAGCTACCAAGATAATATCAGGCCCACAGTGTTTAGCAATTGAATGTAATTAAATAGTGTTGCGTATTTAAGGAACGGTTCATTTTCCTATATTTTATTTATTCTGACAGACACTGATTGCTGGTTAAGAAATAGCATATTGTTTTCAAATACACATAGTTGCTTTAAACAAATTGATTTAAAGACAATTGCTATATAAGTATGTTGGCAAACTACTTACACAAGATCACTCAATTAATCCAAGTCCATAATTTTTCAGAATCTGCATGTTATATGCTGTTGATACCAGAAGATAGGTATCTGATACTCATCTCACATGCAAGAGCAGAGCAGGGTCAGGGAAGGTGTCATGGTGTGCAGCAGTGGGAGAAACTGCTGGGAATCCTCATCTCAATAGAAAAGATTATGGAATTCTACAAGTTTCCAGTTCAGCCAGTCACTATTCCTGAATAGGTATGTAAAGCACTAACTTACAAATAATTTAAATTTGAATTCTCAGGTTCCAAATCATTTTGAAATAATTGTACTTCAGTTTCTCCAAAATGTGCATTCCTTAGGTCAAGATCCTGGCTTGTTCTCTAGATCTTAATAAATATTGAATTCAAAAGAGCACCTAAAACCCCATCCTTTATTCCAAGGGAATAGGCCACTTTGAGCACTACTGTTAATAAAGGTAAAAGGCAAATGTGAGTAGATTCAGTTGAGAAGAACAGTTGTCATTAAAATGTACATTTTTGATCAAATGTGAGTAAAATGCCTATAAAAGAATTGAAGTCATGAATGATGAAATTAATGATATCTAAAACATCCACTGTGCAAGTGATAAAAAAAAGTGGCAACAAATTCAAAGGAAGACATGTGAAGGACTGTAAAATAAACTGGGCAGTTGTGAGCTTAAAACTTATTGCTTACTCTCTTTAAACTTCATTTTCTTGAATTATACAACAAGAAATTATTACATAATTTAGAAATAAAAGGATTATATGAAGAAATATGCAATAACCTACTGTCATATATGGTTCATGTCTCACATCATTTTTTTTTTTTTTTACTCTTTTCTTCATTGATTGAGCAGTTTGGTAACCACAGAATGTCTCCTGTAAATATAAATAACTAACTCCAATAAAGACATAAGTAGGAAAAAAAGTAAGCTCAACACAGAATTAATGGTTTTCAAGTAAATTTCAATTTCTACAATTCATTATTGAAAAAAAATTTTTGAATATACATCGAGTATCTTAAAACAATTCCTAACAGTAATTTTTAGCCTGATTTTTATATAATCATTATAAAAATATAGTGAAATTATTATTTTATTTCTTTGATAAATTGAATAAATGCTCTGAATTCTCATTTCTGTATGCTACAGCATAATAAAAACTTATGTTCTTAATGATAAGTTTCACTTTCCATCATAACTCCAAATTTTCTAGAAGAGATATCAGAATGTGATATGCTATGAACTTACCTTAGATGACACAGCTGAATCTTGTCTCTATCTTGAAGGCAGCTTATTTGAAACGTAGGAAGATCTTCTTACTGTTGATAGCAAACATAAATGATAATATTTCTGAAAATTTCATTAACTGTAAATCTACTCTTTTCACCTATATCTAGACTTGTATATAATGCATCAAACCATTTTTATACTAAAGATTTATCTTATGCGGTAAGAGAAGTTGTCATCTTAAGAATGAAATTAAATGAAATAAATGTAATAGTATATAACCATAACCACCCTAAAACATGCTTAGTGGGATTCTTTCAAAATCAAAATGTCATGAGTGATTTACTAACCAAGAAGTCTGAGTGGTTTTCAGGTTAGATTAAAGCTGCATCAGGAAGAATTGCCCTTCACATACCTATTCTGTCAATTCTTCTCCATTATCAAAATCTGATGTAATTACAGAGAATTACAAACCAGTAACTTGAGCAAAAATGGTGAACTCTCAAAAATATTTTTGAAATCTCAAAATGCCTTAGAAACTTCCATAGGTTTGCAAGAAAAGTGGATTTTAAATATTCACTAAACCCATCAGGGTTACAAGAAGTGGATCTTTATTCCACAGAAAAGCAAGCTGGGAATTTAAATGCAGATTTACCATCTCCACACTAGATTAAACTAAAATAACCAAAAGAATTTGAAAGACCCATAAAAGCTAAGCCATGTATTTTCATCCTCTGAGTCATCATCTATTTTATGCCTGAAAGAAATTTGGTCTAGAGGGGCAGAATGTAAACTTCCGTGGCAATGCAAAATTAATAGGTCTTTGAAATCTCTTAGCAATTAGATTCCCAGAAGCATGTCTACCAGAATCTTACCAAATGTCACTAAGTGGCTGTCCACCACAATGTCCCTTCTACCCCTGGACATTTACTTTACAACTTTGAGTTGACCTGGCTCAGGCACTAATTCTATGGAGTCCCCAATATGCTTTGCTCAGTCCCAGAGCAGTCTAGGGAACTCTCCTGGTTCTGTGCTAGTCTAGCTTTCTGAAACAAAGGCAATTTCCTTTGTTGATTTTAGATATACTCAGCCTTAGATGCAATCAAACTTGATTTAAATCCATGAAATATCCTCATAGTAACAATTACATCAGTCCTTGCTTGATCAAATAACTAGACACTATAACCCAACCAAGTTGATATATGTATTTAACCATCAAACTCTAACACATCAGTGTTCTACACTTACTAACCCCCGGGTTCTGCACAATATTCTGATTTTTAACTGTTGCCCACATCTTTGAAAATAATCTCTTATATACTATCATTCATTTATGACATTTGATTCTTCCCAATGTTTGCTCTAAGACCCAGACTGATATGAGAACTTTATATCACATCAATATAGCTGAAGCAAAATGGAATATTCATGGGAAAAAAAGATAAATTTACCTTCACATTGGAACAATTAAATACTAAATTTTCAATTAATGATAAATAAAGTAGGCAAAAGTAAGGAATAAAAGATAAAACTATTTAAAAGTATGCATAGGCATGTTCTGATATATATACAACATTACATCTAATGATTGATAAATAATATTCTTACATACAGTGATGGAATATGATTTAAAATTCTTATTAGAGCATTCTGTAATACCCTCAAGAAATTTTAAGGAAGAGACATTTATACAGAACTATGCATTTAAAGTAGAAGTAAACTATAAAATGATTTTATGTATATTTGGAAATTAAAAGTATATCCCACTAAATCTCTTATTTAAGAAATAATACTGGAAAATGTTTTAAATGACCTGAATTGAGTGATAATGAAATTGTTTCAGTTCTGACATATAAACAGCTTAAAAATCACCACTTCCACCCTCGCAAAAGAAAATAAAGTTGAAAAACTAAGGATCAAACTATCTTAGATCCTTCAGAGAGTTGAGATCACAGACAATTGAAGGAGAGGCAGATACAAAGAAACACAGTTTATCTGAAGCAGAATCCACAGCTGGAATCAGCCTTGAGAAGGAAAACTAAAGGATAACTGATGAAATACTAGCTTGGGCTAGCCTGGGAGACAAAATTTCCAGGAGGTCAAGCCTTAGGGATATACACATACATGAGACTTACTCTCCAGGAGCCCCATCTGATTCCCAAATGAATTTCAGAGAAAAATTCCTGTGTGTCCAGCAGGAGAAGGGATAAGTGATCATTTTGAAATAAAACAGAATGGGCTTTTCTCATTAACGAATGCTTGTCTTCAAGAGAAACTCTTTTACCACAGCCTAAGCACGATGGTTTTTCCAGAGCCTAACCTACTTGGTGTAGAGAAATACCAAACTTCAGTACTCTCTAGCCTTCCTGTATTGCTTAAGGGTTGAAAAAAGTTGTATGAGATTTCTGTTGCTCCACATCTTCAAGAACAGTTTCTATGGCCAATCTTTTATTTTAGCCATTCAAGTGGCAAGAAGTGATATCATTTGTATTTACATAATGACTAGTTATAACTAGCATCTTTTCATGTGTTATTTGCAATGTATATATCTTCCTTGATGAAATAGCTGTTGAAAGAATTCATTCATTTTTATTGTGTTGTGCAATTTTTTCTTATGAATAATGAAATATTTATAATCTCATAACTATTTCTTTATAAAAATAAACATTTCAAGTATATTTCCTCATCCATAAATTCTTTAATCAGTATATTTATAACCTCATTCTTACAGCAAAACTTATCACTTTATTGAAATGCATTCATGATGCCTTATCATTTATGGCTCATAAAAGTTAGTTGTATCTAACAATAATTCCAAGGATGTGAAATTTTTTTTCCTATGCTTCATTCTAAATATTTTATATTTATATATTTTGTGTAGAAACTTATGATCCATTTTGAATTAGTATGTGTATAATACGTGAGGTACAGATTGAGATTCATTTTCCATGTGTATGGATGTCCAATTTTTCCACCAACGTTTGTCGAAAACGTTATTCTTTCCCCACAGAATTGCCTACAGTCCTTTGTTTAGGTTTAGTTGAGCATATCTGTGTGGAAATAAATATGGACTGTCCATGCTGTTTAATTGTTCTACTTGTCTATTTTTATGAAAGTATCATGTAGATTTGATTACTGTCACTTTATAATATGTCTTGCAAGCAGGAAGTATAATTTCTCCAAATTGGTAATTTTGTAAATTTGTTTAGGCTAATCTAGATGATTTGCATTTCCATATAAACATTAGAATTAGGTTTTAAAATTCTAATTTTAAAAAGTCAGTTTGGATTCTTTGGGAGGGTAGCATGGAATCAAGTGCTTAATTTTATGGTTGTACAAAGGTATTTTTAAATTTTGCATTCTTATTTATGAATACAGAATGTTACTGCATTTATCATGGTATTCTTTAAGTTTCCTTTTCAAAGTCATGTAGTTCTCAGTATAGATGCCTTACTCATATTTTATCATATTCATTAACTACTAGATATTAATGTTAAAGTATTAAGTATTTTATTCTTTTATATTATCATTTTGAAATTAAATTTCTGATTATTTTTTTAAAGTATAATCTTTATGATCAGTTTTTGTATATTGATTTCAAAACCCCCAAGCCTTCTATTTCACTGATTTTTTAAAAGCATCATAACAGTTGATATGATTTCTTAAAAGTAAATTTAAACTAATGTGCAGAAAAGCCATTATATTTTAGGGTATCAGAGAAATGTGTATATGTTAAAGAATTTTTCTTTTCAGATATCACTTATTTCATTATTAATACATAATTTTTAGTGCCACACATGAGAAAGACTATGCATTTAAATAAAAAGAGCTGTTATACTTCAATAGGTTGTACTTTTTTTAATGAAAGATATATGTTGTTATATCCTGAGCTTATTAAATGTGAAGGTTTTATTTTTCTCTTCTTTAAATAATGAAATACAAACATTCTGGTAATAAAATGTTTCATGATCTAAACCTTTCCCTCAAACCTTTAGACTTTGATATATTGTTTTATGATGGTTTTTCCAAAGAGAACATAAATCTGGCAATAGTTTTGTTCCATTGTTAGTAACATGACAAAATAATAAATTGTTAAATTCTATTCAACTATAATAACATTACTTAAAATTATCTCCATCATTATTTATTCTTATTATACAAGTGTCTTTGTTCATTACTTCCAAAGCATCACTCTTGCATTGCTTCTGTACTTTCTGTACTTTAATCACTTTCCTTTTCATATAAACCTCTAATCTATGCCCTTCTCCCTTAAAATAAATGCTCAGTGTCTTAAGTGATAATTTTTTAGGAATGGCATTTTAGCAAATTTTCTTCTGGTTACTTCAAGAAGTCTTTCCTTGAAGTCTCATCCATGGGATAGTTACAAGATTATTTGCTTTATTTATAGTATCACAATGCTTTTTGCTTACAGATTTCTTTGTTCTTAGACATCACCTTTTTTTTTCTTTTTCTTTGCTTAATTTGTTTTCATATTAATGTGAACTGTCTTTGTTTCTGGAACCAATTACTAATCACTTACTTACCAATTTTAGGTAAGTAGGGGTGGGTCAATACTTGCATTATATAATTCAGTTCCTTAACGTATATGGAAATAATTTTCATTCTGGCCAACAGGTGGGACACCAGTAATTGTGTAATCAGGATTTTCAGTCTGACTTTCTAGTGATTTTTATGAGAATTCAGGAGATTTTACTCCTAGAAAACACAGTAAGATACATCATACTGGATTCCTTATTGCTCAATTTTGAAGGCTTCTAGAAGATGTAAGGATAAATATCAAATATATAAATTTAGAGTTATTGCTTAAACTATAAATTTAACTTCTTCATTTCAAAGGCATATAGTAATATGTCACCATGTAGTCATTGTAGCAGCATGAACTTTTAATTAAAATATCATTAAAATTATTTTCATTAAAATTCACTCTTTGATATAGCATTGCCTTAATTGTTTTGACCTAATGATTTCTCTGCAGCAACTCTGTCAATTTCATCACAATACTTAAAAAATTAATTATTTTTCCAAATCACTTTTGGATGGAAGTTTTAGTTTTTGAATTTAATTGCATGAAACCTCTAAATCTTATTAACTTCATCCATTGCATTGTTGATAGCAAGAGAATAATTAATCTCTATGGTGGTTTCTATTTTTCGATTCCATATTAATTATGTGATTCCTTTGAAAATGACATGTGACACCAAACGTTTCTCATGGAGTTTTCATCTCTGTATTTCTGAGAGTATAGATTAGGGGATTGAATATAGGTGCAGTGATGGTGTAAAATTGTGCAAATATTTTATCCTCACGGTGTTAGGTGGTTGAAGGTAAGCAAAGATTTAAGGCCTAAAGAATAAGACAACCACTGTGATATGAGACCCACAGTTAGAAAGGACTTTGTGAATTCTTTCAGCTGAATGATTTCTTAAAGTGAATAATATAATGACATAAGAAACAAATAAGACAACAAGGGTTACCACGGTGACCATACCTGAATTGGCAACCACAAGGACACCTGTGATGTAGTGTCAGTACAGGCAACTTTTAGCAGTGGGAAGATATCAAAAGTAGTGATCAATTACATTTGGGCCACAAAAGGGCAACTGGATTGTCACAGACAATTGAGGAATCCAATGGACAGCCCTTCCTGCCCAAGCAGTTAAGACTAGAAGAGTGCATCTTGTCCTGTTCATGATAGTCACGTAATGTGGGTGTTTGCAGATCGCAACATAGTGATCAAAGGCCATGGCAGCAAGAATGAAAACCTCAATACTTCCAAAGAAGTGCATTATAAAGACCTGTAACATGCAATTACCTTGGGAGATGTTTTCCATCCCCACTAAGTCACTGATCAGTTTGGGTGTAACACTAGAGGTGTAGCAGATGTCCATATAGGATAAATGACCAAGGAAATAGTACATGGGTTGTTAAAAAGGGAGCAACATAGAATGGAGACAAGGATCAGGAGGTTTCCTACCAAAAGAGAAAAATAACAGAATAGAAAGAGCACGAAACAAAATATTTGTATATATCCTCATCATAAGAAAGTCCCAAAAGAATGATTTCTGAGATGTTACTGTGACTTTCCATGTATTTCAGTTTGATATGTATTGTTGAGTATCTGAAAAGAAAAAAGCAAACAATTTTGATGATCACAATAATTTAAAATTTACCACAATGGATGGACACACATAGAATATTAATATTAATTATTTTCACTTACAGAATTATGTTGCATTTTTAAACATGTCTCATTGTACAAAATATTGTGGAATTATTTTATAATAGGAATAATTAGATATTTTATTAAATTATATGACCTTAGAGGTTAAAATTTAAGTGTTAGTTTGGTCAGCAATAATATATTTTATTCCTGTTAATTATATTATTTGGGAACCAATAATTGTTTAATTTACCTCATAAGAATAAAACTTTTTTGTACATTTTTAAATATATTGTTTTAGCCCTAAAGCAAACTTTTCACTTTCCATCATGAACTGGAAAACTTCCATGAATCATCTGAAAGTGAATCAGAAGTACAAATGTTTAAAGTACCCAGTTTAAAGTGGCAAAATTTAATTTGGCAAAGCCAACAAGAAAATAATTATCAAATACAGAGTATTTAACAGTTAAATGCAAATAAATAATATTGAATAAAAGTAATGTTTTATTGTCCTATCTTTTATTTATAACTGATAACGATCGCTTGTTAAGAAATGATATATTGTTAATTGTCAAACACACATTTAATTAATATAAATTGATTTGATTTAAAAATAATTTCTATATAAGTAGGTTTGTGAACTATTTAAACTAGGTCACTCAATTAATCCAAGTTCATAAATTCAAGTAAAAGTCAGATCACAGGAATAGCAGTAATTTTTCAGAATCTGTATGCTATATGCTGTTGACACTAGCAGATAGGTATCTGATACTCAGTTCCCTGCTGCATCTCATGCACAAGAGCAAAGCAGGTGGAGGAAGGTGTCAGGGTGTGCAACAGTGGGAGGAATTGCTGGGAAGACTCATCTAAGCAAAAAAGATTATGGAATTTGGCAAGTTACTGGTTCAGCTAGTTGGTATTCTGGAAGATTTATGTAAAGTTCTAACTTGTCACTAATTTAAATTAGAATTCTTAGATTCCAAATCATTTTGAAATAATTGTACTTCAGTTTTTCTAAAATGTACATTCCTTAGGTCAAGATTGTTGCTTGTTCTCTAGATCTTAATAAATGTTTAATCCAAAAAAGCACCTAAAACCCCCTTCTGCATTCCAAGGGACAGGCTACTTTGATCACTACTGTTAACAGAGGTAAAAGGCAAATGCAAGTAGGTTCAGTTGAGAAGAACAATTGTCATTAAAATGTACGTTTTAGACCAAATAGTAAATTACCTATAAAAGAATTGAAGTCATAAATGATGAGAGGAATGCTAGATTAAACAACCACTGTGAAAGGGATAAAAACAGTGGCAACAAAAAAAGGAAGCAACGTTGAGTGGAAAATAAACTGAGCAGTTATGAACATTGAGCTCATTGCTTAATTCCCTTAAAACTTCATTTTCTTGAATTATAAAATTAAATTATTACATAATTCAGAAATAAAAGGACTATATGAAGGAGTATGAAATACCCTGGTGTCACTTTTTTTTTTTCTTTTTTCTTCTTTAATTGAGCATTTGAGCAACCATAGAAATTCTCCTGCAAATATATTTATAACTAATTCCAATGAAGAAATAAGTGGTAATGTTGCTGCAGATGAAACCTAGATGATGAGAAACACAAGTGTGCACTCAGAGCGCAGAGAAACAAAATTTTATTTTGCACAGGCCCAGAGGAGAGTCAAGTCTCAAATTCTGAGCCCTGGGCATCGGCTTTCATGGGGTTATATAGGTTTACTGTTTATTGGCTAATGGGTTGCTGGGCAAGCAGGCAAATTCCTGAAGCAAGAGGGCAGGCGGGGGTTACAGAAGCAAAGGTGGGAGAGTTTAGCTTATCTTCCTAAAGCAGAGGACCTCAGGTAGAAGAGGAGATTCATTAATTTTGTGGATTCCAGACAAAAGGGGGAGGAGGGTGCTTATCTTCCTAAATTGTGGATCCCATGGTAGAAAGAGAGGAAGGGCAGTTATTTTCTCAAAGCTGTGTGTTTCTGCTAATGAGGAGAGAGCTGTTAAAGAGGCAACAGCAATTTCTTTTTCATCATTTCCCCCTTTGATGCCCTTATAAATTTTTATGGGGCATCCATCATCTGCTAACATGGAGAAGCTGGAACTCACTTCCAGGGAGTGGTGGCATTGACTGGCAAGCTTCAGAAGCGGCAGAACTTTCCACCCTTTTGTGGGTTTTGACAGAGGTAAGTTAAGGGTTCTCCTGTTTTGTAGGGCTATTCCAGCTAGTGAGTTGATCAGGTTCTGGAAAGAAACTAAAGAATCTGCTACTTGTTTTATGTTTTCATTCAGTTTTCGGGAAAGCTTATAGTAGAATTTAACAGAGGAGCCCAGGTTTTTTAGCCCTGTTTTTATTCCCACAGTTACTCTTGTCTTTATGAGGCTAATTAGGAGGGGCCAGGGTGCCTGAGTAGGTTTTTTTTTTCTTTTTTTCCGAGGGACAGACACAACCAACAGTAGTTGGCCCTGGGGCTGATATTGTGGAGGAAAGCATAGATGGTGTTAATCAACCATCTTACTTGTTGTTGAACGGGGACTGTGAATTGAGTTAGCTGATAAAGTCTTGTTAAATTTGTTCACTTATACTTGGGGCCTTCAGATAGCAAGATGAGGCTGGTCCAGACTTGTTTTAAGTTTTTCTTTCTGGGCTATATCTTGTACCCCCTCCCATCCAACATACCTGAGTGTGTATAATAAGTCCAACAACTGACCTCCCCTGGTGTGCCGTAAGTTTTGCAGCAACCCCCAAATTTCAGTCTGGCTATCCATACCTTTTGTCCCTTTTCTTATAAACTGAGCCTTTAGATAACCTATAACATTCTGCTGGCATATAGGTATGGTAGATAAAGGAAGAGGAGGGTTGGTACTTTCCTGCGAGCTGTTTTAACGTATTTGCTAATGAGAGGGGGACAGATTTGTAACTACTGGAGCAGGGATGAGAACTGGAACCAGCCCTGAGGCAGAATAGGGAAAGCAACCTAAGGCACAGAAGCATTCTACAAGGCACAAGTATGTCACTGCTATTAAGGCTGAATTTACTATTGTCCAGTTTGTAGGAGTTACAGCAGCCAGTCCAGTTCTGAGCAGCGAAGTGAGTAGTCCTTTCAGGAGTAGAAACCACCTGGAGCAGGGGTCCATTTAGCAGGCATTAGGTGAGGATGGTGTTCGGGGGCGGTTCCAGGCCACTTGAACGCTTAAGGGGTGGTTGGGTATGGGTTGGGCTGTCCAGCTGTCCTGTTCTTTATTGGGGTGTGCTTTCTTGACCCTGGAATGATGGATCCAAGGGACGATGCCTGCAACTTTAAGAGCAGTGGGAGTTACAAGAATTACAGTGTGTGGGCCTATCCAGGATGGCTGAAGTGGCTCTTTTGCTAGTCTTTAACCCAGACTACGTTTCCTGGCAGATGGGGTGCACTAGTGTCCCAGTGTGATGAGGTTTCAGGACAAGGCAGTTTTATGTATTTGGGCTAGAGTTTTCCCCAGCTGCTAGAGGATGGACTCTTGGCTAGCCTCCCCCAGGAGCTTGAGATTTCCTTTGAAAGCCTGGATAATTGATAGTGGCCAGCCAAACCACATTTCAAAGGGTGAATATCCCATGGGTTTGGGGGTGCACCTAACTCAGAGAAGGGTTAAGAGAAGTAAGTTTACCCAGAGAAGACCAGTTTTTTGGCAGAATTTGGCTAGGGTGGCTTTAAGGGTTCCATTTATGCATTTAACTTTCCCTGAACTTAGAGTCTTGTAAACAGTATGGAGTTTTTACTTGATCCCCAGCATTTTCGCCAGTTCTTGGACTACAGAGGCCATGAAGGCTGGGCCATTGTCGCTTCCAATGGACAGAGGCAGCCCGTGTCAGGGAATGGTTCCTTGGGTAAAGCTTTAGTCACTTCTTTTGTTTTTTCGGTGCGAGGGCGAGAAAATTTCAACTCAGCCTGAAAAAGTGCATATCATCACTAACAGATATTTATATCCCCAACTTGGTTTCACTTTTGTGAAGTTTACTGTGAGATCTTTAAAAGGGGCTGTTCTCATGTGCTGGATGCCAGCCGGAGCTCGAAAATCCTGCAGAGGGTTGTTTTTGGCACAAACTTGGCACTGTCTGCTGATGGTGGCACAGAGGGAAGCTAATCAGACTATGTAGTAGTATCTCCCAAGTAAGGCTTTTTTAATGAGGGTTATGGTTGCTGCCAGGGCTTTCAGGCAGGGTGGCTATCCTATGGCCATGGGGTCCAGCTACTTGGAGAAGTAAGCGATGGGCCTTTGCCAGGAGCTGACTGTTTGTGTGAGGACTCCCAGTGCTACTTTGCTTATTATGCATGAACAGGTTGAAGCTTCGAGTTACACCCGGGAGCCTGAAGGCAGGGGCTCGGCTGAGTTGTTTTTGATGTCTTGGAAAGCCCTCTGTTGGGTTTCTTTCCAGAAAAGGGACTCCTTTTCTGGGCCTGTCAGCATTATATAAAGGGGTCTGGCCATGACTGCAAACACGGGAATCCAGATGCGACAGAACCCTGCAGCCCCAAGGAACTTACGAAGTTTTCTTTTTGTGATGGGGGTAGGGATGGTGCAAATCACTTTCTTTTGTTCTGGTCCAAGCATCTGGTGCCCTTGTGTGATGCTAAATCCCAGGTACTTGACTTGCTGTTTACAGATTTGGGTTTTTTTCCAAGACACTTTGTATCTAGTCTGTGTTAGAAGTTGTAGGAGTCTGGGTCCTTTTTTAGCAGTCCTATTCCGTCTCACTGGCAAGTAGGAGGTCATCCATGTATTGTAAAAGAGCACACCTGCAGTCTTTCTGAGGGTAGGTGGCTAGATCTGCTGCCAAGGCTTCCCTGAAAAGGATAGGGGGTTTTTTGAAGAGTTGCAGAGCTGAGTCCAGGTTAGCTGAGTTTTTGTCCGGTTCTGGGATTTTCCCACTTAAAGACAAACAGAGGATGGTTCGGGGGGCCAGCCGCAAGCAGAAGAAGATGTCTTTTAAGTCCAAGCAAGTGAACCAGGCGGCTCCAGGCAGCAGCTGTCTCAGCAAAGTATACAGGTTGGGAACAACCTGGTGCAAGGTGCGGGTGGCGTTGTTAATGGCTCGTAGATCCTGGACTGGTTGATATCCTGTCTTGTCTGGCTTCTTTACTGGTAACAATAGGGTGTTCCAGGATGACTGGCACTTGATCAGGATCCCTTCATTTCTCAGGCAATCTATGTGTTCGACCATGCCCAATTGTGCTTTGCAGGGGATTGGATACTGCCTCTGTTGGACCAGGGCCACTACAGGCTTCAGGTCAATGATGATAGGTGAATGGTATCATGCCATTCCCAGTGGGTTTCTTTTGGTTTAAACCTGGAGAAAAAGTTCTAGCAGATTTTCCGGACTCTGATTTGAATTTTTTTTTCACATGAAGCCTCTATTTCTCACTTCAGGGTATGGTGACAAGGAGAGTGAGGCTGGTCCCGAGGCTTAAGCTTGCTGGCCCCCCAGATTTGAAGGTAATTTGGGTTCTCAGTTTGGTTAAGAGGTCCTTACCAAGTAGGGAAACTGGACATTCAGTCAGGTACAGAAATTTATGAGTCACTTCGTGGCCACCAAGCTGACAAGTTCTTGACTTGCAAAAAGGCCATTGGCTTGACTGGTCTTCAGTTGCTCCTATGATGTTAGCAGTTTTTCTGCTAAAGGGGGTGATGGAGGTTGTAGCCACAAAATATTCAGTGCCAGTGTCTATTTTCTTTACAGTAGGCACATTGGTCTCTGGCCAGGGGCACTGTTTTTGTGCTTGTCTCCCCTTTTTTGAGGTGGCCCTCCTCGTCCATTGGGGTCAAGATTTTCCAAGGCTGCTGCTAGTAGGGAGGCTAGAGTGGCCAGAGCATATGGTGGGGTAGTGGATTTTCTTCCAAGGACCCTTGATGAATGACTGGTTTCTGGGGCCTCGTTCCCTGTGCAACCAAGACCCTGTTCTGTCCCTTTTTTCCAACACACAATTGAACCCAAGGGGGCAGAATCTGGGCTATTTTTAACCAAGAGTCAATGCAGGGAAATGGATTGGAATGGCTGGGAGTTCCTGTGACAACCAGCCACACTGCAAGGACCCTGGCTATATCCAGGGTTCCTTCTGAGGGCCAGTCAACATTAAAAGTAGGGCCACTCTAATTCACATAAGGTTCGGAGGGTGCTGGGGTTCATCTGGACACCATAATCTCTGGAAAAGCCTTCCTTGAAATTCTTAAGCATGCAGTGCAAAATGGTAGGTTTTGACTGTGATGAGCCCATACCCTGCGTTGGTGGCACAAGACAGACAAAGGAAGGGGTTCCCTCTTTCAAAGCCATTCAGATGCCTGCCTGTCCACATCTGTCACGAGAACTTTGGCTTATCTTAGCTAAGGTCCCCAGTCAGAGTTTGGGGTGGGCCATTATGCCATGTGACATAGCCACGGAAAGAGGTTAGGGCCCACTCAGACTCCATAGCACAGGCCGTGGACGCACATACTGGTACCAAAAAGGCAAGCCTCTGCCATCCTCACTCACACACAATTGCTCAGAGATTATGCAGTCCATCCCACAGGGTTGGCCCTATCCTGGGATCTCAATACTTGAGATCTTGGGAGGTGATCAGTCTCCCCTTCTGTCCAGAGACAGGCCTGACTGAGGACTTGGCATCTGGAGCCTTACCTTTCCGGAGTCTTCTGGCACTGTTTAGTCTGCCTCCCTACTGAGTCAGGCTGGAGTGTGGGGATGCAGCCCATGGGGACGGCCTCCAAAGGAGGTCCCATTAAGAGGACGGGTGGCACCTACCTCATTCGCTCAAAGATTGCCATTGGCCATGCCCATCAGCCCCCAAGCCAGAGGCACAATGGTGCTGCTTGTTTGGGTTTCCTGGTCAGGGAACCAAATGTTGTGGCAGACGAAACATAGATGATGAGAAACCCAAACATGTACTCAGAGAGGTGGAGGAACAAAGTTTTATTACACGCAGGCCCAGAGGAGAATCAAGTCTCCACATTCTGAGCCCTGGGCATTGGCTTTCATGGGGTTATATAGATTTCTGTTTGTTGCCTAGTGGGTTGCTGGGAAAGCGGGCAAATTCCTGAAGCAAGAGGCAGGCGGGGGTTACAGAAGGAAAGGTGTGAGTTTGGCTTATCTTCCTAAAGCAGAGGGCCTCAGGGAGGAGAGGAGTAGATTCATGAACATTGTGGATTCCAGACAAAAGGGGGAGGAGGGTGCTTATCTTCCTAAGTTGTAGATTCCATGGTAGAAAGAGAGGAGGGGCAGTTATTTTCTCAAAGCTGTGGGTTTCTGCAAATGAGGACAGAGTGCTGTTAAAGAGGCAGCAGCAATTTATTTTTCATCAGTTAAAAAAAGGAAAGTTCAACATAAAGTTAATGGGTGATCCAGTAAATATCAATTTTGACAATCTATTAATGAAAACAGTTATTTCAATGATAGATCGAGTATCTTAAGACAATTCCTAAAACTAATTATCAGCCTGACTTTTGTACAATCACTATAAAAATAGAGTGACATTATTACTTTATTTCTTTGACAAATTGAATATATACTCTGCATTTCTGTTTGTGTATGCTACAGAATAATAGAAACTGATGCTATTAATGTTAAGGTACAGTTTCCTTCAGAAGTCCAAATTTCCTGCCAAAGGTGTCAGAAAGTGCCATGCTATAAACTGACTTTAGATGATGTATTAGTCAGCCAAAGGGGTGCTAATGTGAAATACCAAAAATGGGTTGGTTTTTATAAAGGGTATTTATTTGGGGCAGAAGTCCACAGATAGTAGTCCATAAAGTGTTAAGTTTCTTGTTTCACCACAGTTCATTGTCACGTGTTAGAGCAAGAGAGCTGCCGGCGTTTGCCAGGGTTCAGACTTCTGGGGATCCTCTCTTCCCGGGGCTGCGTTTCTCTCCGGGCTTAGCTCCTGTTTCCTCCACAATGTCATCTGTAGACGATCAGGTGAACTGTTTGCTTCTCTTCTCCTGGGGCCTTCTTTCCAACATCAAAACTGCTTCTCAAAAAACTTCTTCAACTATCCTTTGCCTTGCCTTTTATGGAATTCATAATTAAATCAAACTGCCACAGATGACATAGATGAATCTAGTTTTATTTTAGGACAGCAGTTTATTTGAAACGTAGAGATATCTTATTGTTGATAGCAAACATAAATGGCAATATTGCTTTGTAGGCATATGGAGAAAGATACATGTACACCAGATTGGGACTCAGTGAAATTCACAGCCAACCTGAAAATTTCATGAAATTTAACTGAAATCTTTTCACCCAGAAATAGGCTTATATATAATGCACCAAAGAATTTTTATACTACTGAAACTATCTAATGCAGCAAGAGAAGTTATCACCATAAGAGTGAAATCAGATGGAATAATGTAAATAACACATAACCACCCTAAAACATGCATAGTGAGATTCTCTCAAAACCAAAATGTCATGAATGATTCACTGACCAAGAAGTCTGAGTCACTTTCAGGTTAAGTCTGCATCAGGAAGTATTGCCCTTGAGATACTTATTCTGCTAGTTCTTTTCCATTATCTACATCTGAAGTAAACACAGAGAATTACAAACTGTAACTCAAGCAAAACTGGGTGAACTCTCAAAAATATTTTCAAAATTTCAAAATGCCTTAGGAACATTGGCAAGTTTGTGAGGAGAGTGGGTTTTAAATAATCACTAAATCCATCATGGTTGCATTGAGAAGTGTATGTTTATTCCACAGAAAAGCAAGCTGGGATCTTTGAATGCAGATTTACCATCTTCACACTAACTTAAACTAAAATAAACAAAGAATTTGAAAGATCTACAAAAGCTAACCCTGTGTTTAAGTCCTCTGACTCATCTATTTTATGCCTGAAAGAAATTTGGTCTAGAGGGGCAGAGTATAAATTTCTGTGGCAATGGAAAAACTAATAGGTCTTTGAAAGCTCTTAAAAATTAGATTCTCAGAGTCATGTCTACCAGAATCTCACAAAATGTCAGCAAGCTATTGTCCGTGGCAATGTCCCTCATGCCTCTGGGCATTTACTTTATAATTTTGACGTGGCCTGCGTCAGGCACTGATTCTCTAGAGGCCCCAAGATGCTTTGCTCAGACCCAGTGCAGTCCAGGGAACTCTGCTGGTTCTGTGCTAGTCTAGCTTTCTGAACAAAGGAATAAAGACAATGTACCCTCAAATGGTTTTTGGTTACTTGCCAGAAACATCTTACATGAGGAAGGCCAAGGAGAAATAAAGACAGGCATCGTAATCCCGATATGGATCATTATCAGTAATAACCCATGTGGAAAGGTTGATAGATAAATAAAATCAGTGACCTATAAGATCATGGCTGAGACCAGAATCTTTTTTGGACCAGAACTAACATTGCTGGAAAACATGATTGGGAATGAAAGAGAAAATAAAATAAAAGAAAAAAGAGTACTTTTCCTTCATATGCATATCAGGGTAGAAATGGTTATCCTTGAGTGAGAATATACTTAAAATGTCAGAAGAAATCAATACTCAAAATGCAAAATGCAGCAATTTTTTTTTTTTTTTTTAAGAATAGACCACTATTATTTTCTAGAGGCAGCAATAACAAATGATCACAAGCTTGGTGACTTCAAATAACAGAAATTAATTCCTTCACAGTTTTGAAGTTCAGAAGTCCAAATCTAAGGTGGTGGCAGGATTGGTTCTTTCTGGAGACTGAGGGAGAATCTGTACCATGCTTATTTTCTGCCACCTTTTGGCTGCCAGCAATCCTTGGTGCTCCTTGGCTGTTCATGCATCACTCCAATCTTTGCCTCCAAATTCACATCACCTTCTCATCTGTTTATTCTTTTTTAAATTTTTATTTTTTAAAAGAAGCTTTAGATAACATGAATATTACATCAAAATTATAGGGATGAGGAGCTGATGTGGCTCAGTGGTTGAGTGCCAGCTTCCCACATACAAGGTCCCAGGTTCAATCCCTGGCCCAGATACCTAAATAGATAGATAGATAGATAGATAGATAGATAGATAGATAGATAGATAGATAGATAGACAGACAGATAGACAGATAGATGTAGATAATATTGAAGAAGAAAAAAATATATAAAAATATAAGGGATTGCCATATATCCCACTCCACTCCCTCCCACACTTTCCCCCATTAACATCTTTCTTTAGTATGCTACCTTTGTTACAAATGAAGAATACATATTGAAACATTGTCACTAACCATTGTCCATAGTTTGTTTTATAGTTTATACTTTGCACTGCACAATTTTATAGGTTTTGACAAAATGTACAATGACCTGTAGCTGTCATTGCAATGTCATGCAGAACAATTCCAATGTCCCCAAAATGTCCCATGTTATAACTATTCTTTTTTCTCCCTCCCCTCAGAACCTCTGGTGGCCACTGCCTTTATATCAATGATACAAGTTCTTCCATTGCTAGAGTAATAATAAATCTACTTTAATCCATAGTTGCATCCCTCCCTAATATTTGTTCATTTCTCAACCTTGAAGAATTTGGGATGGTGATGCCCACTCTTTTTTTAATTGAGAGGGGTTTTTGATCCCATGGGGCAGATGGATGGAACTGTCTTTTTTGCAGATGTGTATACAACTTTTGGGATGGGCATTGTCCATCATCATTCTTTTGTTAGTTGTCCTGGGCGAGCCCAATGAACTGGAAAGTAAGTGTTGCAATGCTTGCTGAGATTCAGGGCTCAATTGGCATATGAACTGACCAATGATATAAGTCTGGGGCATATATTTAATGAGTATAGTGCTAAATATAGGCTCAAATAAAAGGAGTAGAAGAGCCATGTGTAGGGATATTATAAATGAATCTAACTCTGTTACATTGGGGAGCATATATTCCTAAGTAAGGCGCATTGATATGGTGCTAAATGCCTGAGATTGTGTGTCCTGCCTATAGTGTGTAGATGTCTCTAGAGCCCTCAGGAGCCTTGCAGTTTGAGGCAATGTTTTCTGTGGCAGTCGATATCCTCCGGAGATGTGTAAGTGCAATCTCTGGAATGGCCTCCTGACTCACTTTGAAATCTCTTCACGATAAAAACTCATTTGTATTTAATATTTCCCCCTTTTGATCAAGGTCTTTTTCCAAATGCATTGCTATTTGGCACTTAGTGATATTCCCTCAGTGCCAGGGAGGCTTATCCTCAAAAGTACTGTCCCTCACCAAGGGTAAGTTTCTCTCTTTTATATCACTGCATTGGCACAGGTTGCAGAGGCTCAGACCCAAATGCATACACTGAAGATCAGTCAGCCTTTTCCTCTTTTCCATATATAAATCCATACATAAAAGGTTTTCTCATACAGTTAAAACTTTAGGAGATCAGTAGTTTATCTACCTCATCTAGTTTAGATCAGCATTCCTCGAAAGATGATAACTTATTAAGTAATTATTAGATTTATTAAGTTAATTATATCAACTAATCCTCAACATAATATATATTTTGAAATAAGTATTATGTTTCCCATTATCCAAATAAGAACATTGCTTCTAGATGTTAAACAGTATCTCAAAAGTTAAAAAGCAACATTGGCCTTCTTTCAATGAAATAAATTGGCATTTCTAAGTTTAATATTTGCTTCCAGGATTTGAAAAATGAGGATTAATCCTGAGTCAATACTGAGTAAATTCTAGCACTTAAGAATGAATGATAAAAGAATCCAGTGTTTGTCACCCACTTCAACATAATACTTGCTGCTGGCCACTTTTCAATCAAGCTCACCAGCATCAGTATGCAGCAGCTAGCTGTTCATACCTCTAACCATCCTCCCTACACTAAGATACATACCTGGATGCTATCTAAAAATGTGTGCAGGTGCCTCAAGTACAATGCAGAAAATTGCAAACTCAACCTTGAATTCATCTCTGGTCATCTCAAATCTGTTGCCTTGAAAGTTTTAATTTTGATGAGGTCTGATGTATGTCCCTTTTTTGTGAGTCATTCTTTTAGTATCATATTTAAGGATTTTTTGCCTAGTCCAAGTTCAGAAAGATTTCCTCCCCCATTTTATTCTAAATATTTTGTACTTTTTTACATTTTATATATGGTCCAGGATTTATTTTGAATTAATTTTGTACAATGAGCAAGGTATAGGTTGAACTTCTTTATTTTGTACATTATATTTTTTTCATCACCATTTGTTGAAGACATTATTCTTTCTCCACTGATTGCCTACATAACTTTGCTCTGATTTTGCTGAGAATGTATGTACAGGATTACAATCTTTAGTCTGTTCCGTTGACAACCTGTCTTTCTTTATGAAAACATCATACTGTTTTGATCACTGTATCTTTATAATATAACTTAATATTAGGTTCTTCAAGTTTTTCCTTTTTTAAGTCTAGAGATAATTTGGATCTATTAAATTTCCATACAAATATTAAAATAAGTTTGTTAATTTATAAAAATAATACCTGATTAAATTTGGCTTGGGATTGCATTGACTTAGAGATTAATATGAGAAGAGTTGATGTCATAATAAATTTGGACATCCAATCTATAAAAACACTATTTCCATTTATTAAGGTTTTTGTTCTCCCAGCATATGTTACAGATTTGTCTATGTGTATGTGTCTTTCACCATGTTATATCACATATATCCTTAAGTATTTCATATGTTTGATCTATTATAATTGACAGATGTGTGTGGAATTTTGTCCTCCTAAAATATATATTCACATCTTAACACTTGATCTTGCAAATGTCACCTTACTTGGAAATACTTTTTGAAGGTGTATTTAGTTAAATGAAATGAAACTGAATTAGGTTGGGTCCTAATGTAATCTGACTTCCTTGTAAGTACAGGGAAATTGTAACACAGAGACAGAAAAGGGGGGAGAAGTCCATGTGATGATGGAGGCAGAGACGGGAGTGATGCATTTGCAAACCAAGGAACACCATGAATCACCAGCAAACACCAGTAGCTAAAGAAGGTAATGGAAGATTCTCCTCTACTGATTTTTGAGGATGCATGGCCCTGCCAACTAGTTGATTTTGAACTTCTACTCCAAAAGTGTTAGGCAATAGATTTCTGTTGTTTGAAACAACCTAATTGTGATACTTTGCTATGGCAGCCCTAGAGAGTTATGAGTGACATTTTAAAAATTCAGTTTCTGAAATTTTGTTAATAGTATAAAAATAAAACTGATTTTTTATGTTGATCTTATCATAAAACCCTGCTAAAGTTGCTCATTGAAAAAAAAAAAGACAACTACATTGGATAGGAAGAAGTAAAACTATCTTTATTTGGAGACAAATATGATCATCTATTTAGAAAATCTGAAAGAATATAAATATATATATATACACACACATATATATTTCCCACTGTAACTTATAATTATCAGAGATATATTTGTCTAATAGAATGAGATTTGGAAGAGAATGTAAAAAATTGGTATTATTTCTTTTTAATATTTGGTAGGATGAACTAATGAAACAATCTGGGCATGGTGTTTCCTGGAGAGAATATCATGGAACAAATTCAATCACTTTTAAAAGAGTTAATGGATTTAAAGTTTTTTCATTGTTAATTTTATGAGCTGCAGTAATTGTGTCATTCAAGGACTTTTTTCATGCTATTTAAGTAGTTGCATTTACTTTTCTTAATAAGTTCATAACTTTCCATAAGTTAGTTTAAAATCTATATATAGTGATTAAGATACAAAGGATTGTGGTAATTAATGATCTGAGTATCCTATGTGTCAAGATCTGGGATAATAAAAGCAAATTAAATCCAAACAAAACTGAGATAAGGATATAATAAAAAATAATGAAAGAATTAATTTACAGTTTTTTTTTTTTATTATTTTGGAGGAATAAATGTTATTCAGTGTGATTAGTGTGCTTTAATTTTTTTTAAACTTTATTTTGTACATTTAAATAATTGAAAATATAAACAATTAAAAACTAAAAAGTAAACACAGATGAATAAATATGTACATTTAAATAGTGAATATCTACAAAGCCAGTTAGTTCTCAGACAGTATATTAGCCTGCCAAAGGGGTGCTGATTCAAAGAACCAGAAATCAGCTGGCTTTTATAAAAGGTGTTTATTTTGGATAAACCCTTACAGTTACAAGGCCCTAAAGAGTCCAACTCAAGGGTGCTTTCTCAAGAAAATCAGTTGCCATATGTTGAAGCAAGATGGTCATTGATCTCTGCTGGTCTCTCCTTCCTGGGCCTCCACCTCCTCTTAAGGCTCCATAAGCCCAACTTCTTCCTGATCTCAACTATAGGTTGGTATAGGGCTTGTTTCACAGAACTTCCTCTTGTTCAGCTGCAAACTAAAAGGCAAATGCCTCATCTCTCTCCGGCCCCCAGGATAAAAAATGACAGAGCTCTCTCTCTTCCTGTGTGTCTTCTTGAGTAAGTGTCCATTTATATCAGCCCACCAATGGGGTGAGGACTCAAACTGAGTTATGGCTTACTGGCATAGCCCAATCAGAAGCCCTAAATGGATTTTATCAAGTAAACTAAATCAGAGGTCCCTCACTGAATTTAATACAATCAAAGGCTATCACACCCAGAGGAATAGATTGGTTTACAAATATAATTTTTCTCTTTTTGGGATTCATAAACTAATCTCAAAATGCCACAGACATTATAAAAATTCAGAAATATTTAACAGATCAATCAAGTGAATTAAGCAAGAAAATATGGTATCATTAGAAAGAATGGAAAACTGTTATATTGCTGGCAATAGAATAAAATTGCATGAAAATTGGAAATACTGTTTGATAACATCTACTACAACTACTGTACACTTACATCTAAGAATTTTACTCCTAGATAATGATATACAATATCATACATTCTATATGATTAGCCCCAATGCATCCTCAATTAGTAGTGGTAGAATGTAGTTATATCTGGCCTTATCAGGAATGATAATTTGCATGTGCACATGGCTCACATTTCTGGCCTACCTGATCTTGCTTATAATCAATTTCAAATAACACATGAGGAAATTGAGCCCAAAGAGGGAAAAATGAATTACCCCTTGGGAATAAAGTGAGATTATATTTCCACTTCAGGGTCAGATGCCCAAAACACTATGGCCAGAGTGTCTTCAAACAGGGATCTACTGGATGAAGCACGTGGGAGAAGAATCTTACCAAACTGAGCATATTAGGCATTCTGGAAATCTAATACTTCAAAACCTGTTTAAAATGGGCCTAAAGATTCTCCTGAGTAAATCTTTTAAGTTTGAACCAGGGATGAGTTCTATTACAGATTAGTAATTTGGGTGAATTGGAGGAAGAGTCAGAGAAACATGTTTACATGGAAGACTAAGGAGAAGGCTTTAATAATACTTATTCCAATAAAAGAAGGAGCTGTCAAGAAATCCTTTACCAAGTAAAAATGTTTCATCATTGGAAGAAAATAAATGTCCAGTGCATGTTAGGTATAATTATGGTACTGTGAAATCATTTTACATATGTCATCTCATAAAATTAGCATAGGCTTTTCAATGTTATGGAGGTGAAAATAAATAAGGTTAAGGAAAACAATACAATAAACTTAAAATGTTTGGGGAATACAATGCTAAAAGAAATTGGAAATAAACTCTTGAAGTAATATTTATCACTGGCAGACTGGGAAGAAATTCAGAGACTGGATTAAGGACTCTGGGCCTTCCAAACTTCTTCCTTCGAGAAAAAAGTGAACTCAGACCACATACTTGCTCCTCAACAAAAAAGTTCCAGCCAAACATATAGTTACTGTCAGACTTAAAATCACCAAGCTCTCCCTTTCTCTCCCTCAACTTCAATAGTTAGCTCCAGTTGTTGAGGGACCTAAATACCTGTGCTTTGTTTAAATCACTTATTATTACAGACAGAACTCTTACAGCTGCTACCAGAGAGACAATGCAGCACAGATATTAAAATTTGAGCTGCACAGAACTCTTACAGCTGCTACCAGAGAGACAATGCAACACAGATATTAAAATTTGAGCTGCAAAATCAGAGTGTGCTGACAACATCTAAGTACCCAAACTGTTTAATTCCTCTGTGGATGGTATATAAATTCACTGAGATTCTAGTAACAAGAGCAACAAAACAACAAAATATAGGACACTTACTATATTCTATGCCAAGTATTGATCTAGGAATGTAATGTGTTTTGTGTACCATATCAAACAACTAGACTATCATAAAGAGTTCTTTCTGAATGCAGAACTTATGCTCTGGGTCTCCATAATGCACACTGTGCATCATGTCCTCTTTTGTGAGAACGTATTGTAGTCACTCAGATGAAAATATATGAGCTGGACTGAATTATGAGCCTGGCAAAAAGACCCTGCATACTCACCTGATATATTCCAAGTCCTTGAATAAAGAGGGTTGGGAAAAATGGATGCTATTTACTTTTCCTTAAGGCGAACCCAATTCAGTTGTTGATTCATTTTTAAATAAAAGATCAGAACACAAATAATGACTCTTTGTATCACTTTCAGATGAAAAAGTTAATTCATGAGACATTTAGTTATAATCAAATTGTCCTGAGAGTGATGGTTTATGTAGAAGAAGAAAAAAATATTTAAAATGAGACGACTTTGAAATACTTAGGGTATATTGCGACCATAGTCATAGGCCTTGTAAGGTATTTAGGGGAATATTAGAATAGCATAAAAGTGTCCAAATATTCCCTCTCAGTAGAAGAGCAAAGAATAGAGAAAAGAGTGATGGATAGGAAGAGTTGACCAAGGCAGGAATTTGTGTAGAAATGTATCATTCACAACTTAATTTGGCCTCCCATCTTTCCATTAGGTCTCATGAAAGACAGCTAATGTTCTTCAAGCCTGGTGATTTCTGACTGTCCTTGGGCTTAAATAATGTGCCTCTGTAATATAAGTGTTTATAAGCTAGATTAAGATATTCCTGTAATAAAATTTAATATGGTGAACAAATATTTTAAATAAAAATCATATATTCATTAACAGACTTCTTAAAATTACATAATTTAGGACCAAAATATTTCTTAATTAGCCTGAGCTCACACTCATGTGCTGAGCAAGACAACTGACTAAATTATTCTATTCTTTGACTTGACAGATGTTCTTGCAGTCATCAGTAATGTGCTAATGACTGTAAAATGAAAGTCAGAATGAACAAGCAGCAAATATATCATTAACATTATATCAGTTGATTTTGTTGTGAGCTTAATATATATTTTCATCATACTATCTGCCAACAAAATGTTGTAGTTCCCTAAGAGCGATGATCATAAAAGTCTCCATGATTCTGTAGCACAGCATTCTCCCTGATGGTATGTCTTTCCCCAGATCCCTCCTGAAGTAGACCAAGCTGCCCCTAATACCATGCACACACATACACACACAATCACACACAACCATGGGAATGTCTCTTTACTAAAAAATTCAAATTATCCCAGGAACAATAATATATTCAATTAAATAAAAGAGAACTATAATCACTATCTAGTTGCAGCTAATTTCCTTTGGCATAGAAAAAGCTTTTTCCTCCAATGTTACAGATGATTCCATGGATCCAAGGAAAATACAATTTTGCTAAATGTATGAAAGTCCCCTAGAATTTAAACACTGAGAAAGACATACACTACTGCCACTCTGCTTTTCCTTGACCTCTCTCTGGCTGCTAGGCAAGAGTAGCTCATTCAGATAAGTGTTCTCTGGAAGTAATGCACTCATTTTGTTGAAAAGAGGCAGGTCCCTGGACTCAAAGAAATGTCTGAAGAGATGTGAACCAAGACACAAGACAGAGGTTGGGTTATGTGCTCTATGAGATGTGGAGATAAGAGGCAACTGGAATACCAATGACTCCCTAATAAAGAAAATGAATAACTAAGAAACATTACAGGTGCTGCTGATAGTGCTACATTCCATTCCATATCTGATAGTCACATATATATTTATGCTAAAATTTTTGCATTTCAGACAATGTATTTCATGATTAATACATGGTTGTAAATGGCATAAGATATTCAGTATATGTGACAACAATATATTCAGTCAAATAAAAAAGGAGTTAATATATTTTAATTAAATTCAGTAAGCCTTTAATTCTTATTTTATTCCAGACACATGCTAAGAAAAAGAGAAACAAACAAAAATAGACATAGCACATAACATATAGCTCAAATTGTGAAAAAATAATTCCTAAAATAATGAACACTACTATATTATTTGAAGTAGGATAAAATTAAATATAATTGGAAATATGAGTTGGGGCGAGTAAAGGACATAATTCTGGTCTGTTGCTAGGTCAACAAAATCCTCCTGAACAGCAAAGTACATAAAGGAAGGCGATTTAAATGTAAGAAATGGAACCTCAATTTAGGAGAAAACACATAATAACAAAGGAGACAGAACAGATAAACACAGACCTGTGAAAGGTTATGGAGTAGGATTGGAGCATGTAGAGTGATCACTATAGCTGTTAATCATTTTAGCACAAGAAAACAAATGTAGAAAGTAAGCGGAAAAAAATTAACATCAGCTTCTATTATTCCATATACCATGCTAAAATATATGTCTTAGTCCACATAGTCTTCCAACATCTTTACAAAACATAATATTACCTCAATTTCATATATTTTAAAAACAGAAGCCATCAAAATTAAGCAAATTGCCAAGACCACAAGAAAAACATTGACTGTCAGTATTTGAACCACATATCGTTCATCGGAAAGCCTAACTGCACTATATAAAACCATACTTTTCTTCCATTGAGGTAGGTTCTAAGATTAGCAAGGAAGACTTGAGCAATTTTGAAAGATTTCTTATTAACATGTTAGAAGGTTGAATTTATTCCAGTATAAACAGTTGCCATAAAATTTTTGGACAGGGGAGAAGCATGATTAAGGGTGTGCTTTAGGAAGATATTTCTGGTATTCTTTAATTCCTAATAGTGATAACTGGAACGAGTAGGACATATTAAAGTGAGATTCTATATGAATAATAGTAATTTGTTTCTTCAGCCTATGTAAGTCCAGGGCTCATTTAATCTCCAATCTCCCAAAGAAAGCTTTAATATTTTCCCCATATCTCTAATGATAACTATACTGATGACACAAGATTGGAAGTGTACTAAATATCACTTTAATTCTAAAAGAATCATATGAGACAATTCCTTCCACAAGTCAATTTTCATCTCTACATTATCAAGTTATGGATGAGAGGATTCTGCATGTGAGCAATCACAGTGTAAATCACAGATATTTCTTTGTCCTCATTCTCATTCTCAGCAGGTAGACCATAGTTACACATACAGGGCACAACAACAATAAAAATCCTACAGACATTATGTCAGCTACAGTTGAGAGAACTTTGTGTTTCTTTGCAGCAGAATCCATCATAAGATTGTAAATATGTTTATGGAAGAAGCGTCCAGGATGAAAAAAGCTATTGACAATTGGTAAGACAATAACAACTAGAATATCTTTGCAGACAGTTCAAAAGAGGCTTTACATCAGGTATGAGGTAACTGATCTGATTAGGGCCACAGAAAGGTAAGCTAAGGACCATGAGCAGCACAGAAATCTGTCACCCCAGTCCACCATGATCAGCTCAATACAACTCTGCCTGTTTATGATGACAATGTAGAGCAGTGGCTTAACAATAACACCATAGCTGTCAAAGCCAGTTGCACCAAGATAAATATCATCACACCTGCCAGTAAGTGGAAAGCAAAGAACTGGGCAAAGGAGCTGTTTTAGGAAGTGTTTTTACTCCCTGCTGCTAAGTCTCTGATTAGCTGGGGAGCAATAGTGGAGGTGAAGGAGAGGTCCATGAAGGAGAGGTGGCAGAGAGACAAGTACATTGGTTGTTTGATTAGATGGCTGCAGGTAATCGTGTGTAATAAGATGATGAAGTTCACCATTAAAACTGCCAAGTAATAGAACAGGAACAAGAACAGAATAGTAGCTGTAGCTGTATTTCCTTATTCTCCCATAGTCCATGGAGACAAATTCAGTAATATTTTTTGATGTTCTTTGAGGATGAAGAGAGTTCAGAAAGAGATTAGAAACTCAATTTATCTGAAATAACAAAGAAATTAATATTAAAGATTTTTATAACATTGGAGAGATTTATAAATTGAAACATGATACAGATCATAATGGTTTTAGTTCAAGGTAAATATTTTAAATTCTGTGTAGATTTGGGCATTATTATATCAAACGAGATTTAATGAGAGCCCTTTTACAAATATTTTAACTGCAAATAACTTCCAAAACAACCCAATGAGTTATTAGGTATTAATCTTATATACATTTTATATATGTGGAAATAAAGGCAAGAAGAATTCATTTAATTAGATCAAATAATAAGCTTTCAAGTATCAAACCTAAGTCATGAACCTGTATCTGATGCCAGATTCCATGTTCACCGCAGCTATTTAACATAATTTACAGGCCAAATGGATTCCAGCTGTTTTCCATCTCAATAAGGAAAAATGGTCTTTATCCATCTTTGTCTTTCTCTGTATAAATTTATACAAATCACTCCCCTTGTCTATGCCAAATATAATTTATCCATAAAGTCCAAATCTCAGATTAAAATTCCTTATATCTGGTGAAACATATTATTTATTCTTTATATTTAAAAACTCAGGGCTCTTAATCATATAGAAGTCATAAACTGAACTAGTTACTAATAATTTCTTTGAATTTAAACTTAGCATATTTGTTTGGGGTTGAAGACATGGATTATCTGGAAACAGAGAAATTGAAGCAGCAATGGCTGGATATCTGAATATAACATAGGACATTATTATATGAAAGCTTCACCTTTCTCCTAATTATTTCAAAGGCACATTTTTGATGCTGCTGTTGGAAACACTTTAGGAAGCCAATTGTTTTCTGTTGCAAAGTTGAAGGAACTAATGAAATGAAAAAATTACCTGTTTATTCAAATATACATTCACATGAGTTTAGACATCCAGATGTAGTGTATTTAGGATGAAAGAGATCATGTGTTGAGACTATATCTCCTCCTCACCAATACCATGGCTTAATGTAATGTGTTTTGTTTTTTCCTTTCTACAGTGAGTGACTAATATGATTTATTGTACAGATCCCTAGTCTAAGGATCATGAGGACAAGCAGTCACTCTTAGATGTTCTAATAAATGATACCTCTCTACTACTAAGCACATGCACTCTGAGGTTTCTTATTCAACCATGAAGTTCAGCTGATGATACTGGATCTATTTATATTCTGCCAAGATCCAAGAAAGAAAGTCCATGTAAAGTTATGATTGTAACTTAAGTCAAGTACACAGACAGCGTCCCTGAAAATACTCTGGTTAGGAACAAACTGTTGCATAAGAAAGTGGACAATAGCAGTTTCTTCAGGTAATTAGTTTGTCTGTTTTTTTGTGTTCAAGGAAAAATTTGGGTTCTGGTATAAGTTTATTCTGGGTTCAAAATACAGCTTAAAAATTACGTCTTTATACATTAAAAATATCCAGTCCTATTATCTGAATGTGGAAGAATCTGATGAGATAAAGAATATAGAGTGATAGAGGGATAAGTTTATATTAAATCTAAATTCAACAACTTTACATTAAAGTTGTAGAAAAGCTAAAAAAAATGAAACTGTAGGGACCAAACTCTTATTTTAGACTATTTTTCTAATATTGGTGCAAGCTTTAGTATCTCTTAACACATAGATGTACTCCTGCTGTACTTAGAATGATTGAATATAAGATGGGAAAACACAGATCCCTGTATGAAAAGATTCTTGAAAGAAGTTCCCATAAAGTTTTTTTTGTGTGTTTGGGGGGTGTTTTAAGTTTTTATTAGTGTGTGCTCTTTATAGTTTGATCTTGCTAGGATTCCTCTGAAAAAGCACCCTCAACCTGAAACCCTTGGAACCAATTTTACATCATTCCTTTCATAGTAATTTTAAATCCTTAAAATCTCCCTGTGCTATAAGAAAACCCATACTCTCTCTTTTTCTCTCTCTTTCTTTCTCTTGCGCTCTCTCATACATGTGTATGCACACGTGGAAAGATATGCAGGGTTTTTGGAGACAATTTCTAATCCACATTTTTACATACCTTTCAGTTAAAGACAACTTTCTAAAATTTCCTTCATCATTACAATTTCAACCCTAGAGAAAATTGTTAAAAATTATTTGCAATGATATGTCAACACATTTTTAAAGAAGAAAAATATTTATATGAAATTGCTAAGAAGAGGGAATTATGACTATATTCAAGAGAAGATAGGGGTTGTGTAAAGTTCCATCAATGGCAATTGCATCTGTTTTTATTTTTTTTTTCTGGTTCTTTAATAATTTATTATATCCATAATAAAGAAAAATTGTGAAAGCAACAGTCATGGAATTAATTATTTGATGGAATTAGAATGATATGTTTAGATACCATAAAAGTGGGCAATAAAAATTTCTAGGCACTCTGCTGGATACTTTCCTATGCTCATTCAGTTCATCTTCACCTCCACCAGCAAGAATATTTAGAAGAACTTAACCTACAAATTGAATTTACTAAGATCAAATTTTTATATAAAATAAAGAGTTGTTTTGGATTCCAGAGGATTACCCTGAAACTTTTATATGAACATAGCCACACCCACACACTATATATGTTCACATGAATACATATACTATAATCATGAAGTTTACTTCTTCTGCAACATTTTACATAATTTTAGAATATCCAGAGGTCCTTCAGACTGGATCCTTTTACTTTTCTGTGACTGTGCTATAAAAGCAGCAATTAGATGTAGAAGGCTTCTAACTTTTCCTTGAAGCTTCCTTTCAAAAGAAACATTTGGGCACACCTTGAATTAAAAGTCACTTGAGGGTCCCAGAAAGAATTATTCCTAAGGGCATTGTATAGCAGCAAATGCCTGTATAGTTAGGCCTGTGGAAATAAAACCCACAACATTATAGTGGGCTTTTACTTCTTTAATTTATGTTATATATCATGTTATTGACACCACCAAGACAGTCTGTTTGCCTGATGCACACAGAAACCAATAATGAGTCACTAGGATTTTGAGAAAAGAAATAGGTTATTATGTAGTTGACCAGCAGGGAGACTAGAAACAAGTCTCAGCTCTTTCTCCCAGAACAAAACGGGCAGTGGAGTTTTATAATGACTGGGGAAGGTGAACTTAAAAGAGTGGCTATTTTGGGAATAGCCTGTCTGTTTGGGGAAAAATGGGGTTAAACAGAGTATGTTCTACTGCAATTGTGCTTGGTCCTAAAATCGAGGCTTAGCATGCCCTGTGACTAGAATTGGTTTGTGCTTGCATTATTTTTTCTTTTTATTATTATTATTTTTTAACATACTAAGTATATTTTATTGTGCATTAATTGGTTGAAAATTAGTTATGTGCATTGACCGAAACATTTGATTAACAAAACCATAAAGGATAACTGAGAGTTATCTTTAATATAATTGTTTCACAGCAATGCTTCCTTTCCTGTTGTTTAGGGGATATAGAAGATAACATACTCTAGAAATTAGAACAACATATATGCAGTACAATAATAAAACTATATAGCACTTTAAGAACTTTTTAACACATGAACACACATGTTTAGTGCCTCAACTTTCTCAAGTAAGCAACATGTAAGCCTGTAAAGTACACAAACACCAAATGATAATCTAACCCACAAAACGCCCAAAGCAAATGGTAGAAGTCTCTATTGTCAAGAATATTTTCTTGCTACCCTTTCAAAAATTATGAAAATGTTTTCTTTCCTTCTGAGTGGTTGTGCTTGCTTTAGAAACAGTATCTTTTCTCTGGAGGCAGCAAGCCTCCTATGAATAAACATAGAGCGGTGAGACATTTAAACGGAAGTTTCTGGAAACATCTACAGACCAGTAAGGAAGGGACTATTCTGAATAGTGGGTTTATGAGTGGTGGTTTTGAGGGGCCAGAAAGTAGCAGTTTAATTATCAGGTACATTTTGTACAGTTCTGTATTAGGTAGTATTATTACATTGGTTAGAATAAGGAAAACACCAAAATGCATCATCAATGTTTTTCTTTGTTTAGTTTTCTTTGTTTTTATATTTTATTTTTTCCTGCTATGGAGATAAGGAGAGTGCCAGTTGAAACAAAAGGGACCAGAATTGAGTTAATCTTAGCCCTTAGTTTACCACCATTTCCATCCCTCATGAACCCACATGGCCACCTACTATATTTAACAGATGTCAGACTTCCACCCTTACTCACCTCTAGTTACTTTACATTCCATATGATTTATTTTCAGCTGTCCACATATGTCCACATGTTGAATAATAATATCTTATTATATACTCACTGTAGTATATAGCATTTGACTCTACTATCTATTGCTCTAATACCTTGTCTAAAAGTACTTATATAGCTTCAAAATCTTTGTTGCAACATTGGAAAGAGCTACATGAATTAACAGATACATTCAAAGAGGAAGAATAAAATATTCTTTTATCAATTATTGATTAGCAAAGCATGCAATAAGTCAGTAAGGGATAAATGATATAATGGGAATATTAAAGGGAATATATATATATATATATATTTAGACATATATGAAATTATACTTGCAAAAGTTAAATAATAATCTAGCATCCAAAGAAGAATATTTAAGAAATTAATTACTAAGACATTAAAAGGCCCTTAATAATTTTAAAGAAGAGAGAGTATCCAGATAGCGCTGCACTCCAGCTTCACAAGAAAAAGCTGAAAACTGAGATATCCTTCAAAGAATTGAGGTCAAAGGACAAACCACTGTCCCCAAAACTGGAGAAATAGGAAGAAACAAAGAATCACAGTAGACCTGGAGCAGAAAAATCAATAGGACTCAGCCTTTGATAGGAAAAGTAAAAGGTAATTGACTAATTGCGGGGAAGGGAATATGGACTACCTTGAGAGATAAAATCTAATGGAGGCTCAGTGGGGGTGACGCCCCCACACTTTACTGATTTTTACCCCCGGGAGATCCATGAGGTCCCCACTGTGAATTTCAGAGAAATTTCACTGGCTTCCAATAAGGCAAATTAGAAGGAACCATTTTGAAATATGCCCAGAGCAATGACAAATACCTGCCTTCAAGGGAAATTATTGTATCAAAGCACAATCTATGGGAGCTTTTCCAGAATCGAACTGAATTTGGGGAAGTTAAATACCCAACTTCTGCACCCTCTAGCCTCCTGTCTTCACCTAAGGGATATTAAATATTATACAAGGTTTCTCTTTGCCAAAACTTATATTCATCCTTTAATTTTAACCAATATATTTGCCATGCAGCAATTTCTATAAAGTTTTAGTTTGAATTAACCTAATGACTATTAAAGTCTAGTGTCTCTTCATTTACTTATTTGCAATGTGAATATCTTTCCTTATGAAGTATCAGTTGGAAACATATGTTTAATTTTGCTGATTCACTTATTTTTTATTAAGTTTTGAGCTAATTTTATATATTCTTAGTAGATATTTAATAACAAAATCCTTTTCAAATATTTCTCGTAGTGTTCAATTTTGTATTCATTCTTTTAGCATTCTCCTTATTACAGGAAAAATTTTCATTTTCCTGAGGTTAAATTTATCATGTCTTTTATTTTAAGGAATATGCTTTTGTTTTAGAATCATATCTCACAACTCTGCATAACCTAAGGCATTGAAATTTTCTCCTATGTTTTATTAAAATCTTTTTATATATTTTTTTTGTTAACTCATCTTTGTTCTATTTTGAAGTACTCTTTGTATAAAGTGGGTGCTATTGGTTGAGGTTCATTTTCTATGCATAGGGATGTTCATTCTTCCATCATGATTGCTCGTAAAGGTTATCCTTTCTCTACAGAATTGCCTAAGATTTTACTATTGTTCCTCTGAAGACTCATATTGCCATAAGAGCATTCCCAATTTTGCACTTTCAACCACATACCTGCAAATCCCCAGTGTTCACCTGGTCTCTCTCCCAACCCTCCCTCCAGTTCCTTGGGCCTTCCAACCCATACTCCCTAATCTACTCACCAGTTAAACCTGAGCCACCCAACCCAATAATATCAATACCCTCCCACATGTAAATTCTTTACTTTCAATTTTTGTATATTGATCTGATAGCTCAGAAGTCTCATCCGCGGGTGAGCCATCAGGCCCCATGCCTGGGTTTCCCGCCAGGCCCTACGAGCAGGTAAGTCCCCAGGCCCCATGTGTGGGTTCACCACCAGGCCCAGCATGCCGGTGAGCCATCAGGCCCTGTGTGCAGGTGGGCCAACAGAGCCCATGAGTGGGTGAGACCCCAGGCCCTGTGTGTGGGTGCACCATCAGGCCCCAGAAGCCATGCAGCAAGATGATGATGGAGAGTAATACAAGGGAGAACCAAGACCAGATGCACCAAAAAACAGGAACTGAAGTGATGCCAGCAGTAGGATACCTCTCTCTCACATCAGAGTTTCTGAGGATCAAATCCCAGTGAAGACAGGAGGAGAAGAATGAGAAGAGAGGGCAGGAATTGGGCACAGAGACTTGCCCAGTGAATGGACACAAAAACAGCAAAAACGGGAGGGTAAAAATGTATAAAAGTAAATAAATATATAAATAAAGCCTTAAAAAATGTATAGGGGAGTAAGGTACGGACTATAGTTAGTAGTAATACTTCGATGAGGCTCTTTCATAATTTTTTAACAAATGTTTCACAACAATGCAAAGTATTTGTGGTGGGGTGATGTGTGGGAGCCCTGTGTGATGTTATACATGCTTGTTTTGTAAGTTTACAATGTTTACTGAACACATATTTTATGTATGTTCATGTATGAATGATATACTTCAATAAATTCTTTTTAAAAATTCTCCCTAAAAAATAATAATTATTTAACTCTAATTTCATCAGTGAAAAGTCTCACTGTATTCCGAGTAGGTCTTCAGCACCATGATAAGGCTTACTGTATTCCTTTTATTAAAAAAAAGAGTAATAATTATCAGGTACATCAGGGGCACAGTGTTTAGAGGTCAACTGTACATAAATAATATTCAATAATTAGGGGATGGTTCCTTGATCTATATTTAACTTATTTCTTGTCATACTGATTGTTCATGGGATGTGTTCATATAAATTAGCGTACATATTTATATATCTAAAATAAATTGTTCTAAAGAAAATATGATATAAATAGGCTAGAAAATAACTTCAATTGGATATCACTCAATTAACCCAAGCCCATGATTATCAGTAAAAGTGAATCAGATGAAGAGAATCTTAGTAATTCTTCAGAATCTATATGTAACACTTAAATTATAAATCAGATTTCCTATTCTCACTCAGTTTAATACTGGATCTCATGCATGAGAGCTAGGCAGAATGCGGGGATGGTTTAATGGGTGCAACAATGGGAGAAACTACTATGAATCCTCATCTCAGTAGAAAGTTTTATGGGAACTGACAAGTTAAAGGATCACCAAGTCTGTTTTTCTGGATATTTATAGGCAGGTATATCTTGTAGCTAATATAAATATGCAATCCAGAGTTCTCTGATTCTAAACTGTTTTGAAATAATTGTACTTCAGTTTTATGTAAATGTGTCATCCTTAGACTAAGATTCGTGCTTGTTCTCTGGGTCATGATAAGGGTTTAATCCAAAATAGCTCATAAAATCCCATCATACATTCAAAAGGAATATGTTATGATCACAGCGGTTAGCAGAGGTCAAAAAAAAACTTGAATAGAGTCAGGTGAGAAGAATAATTGCCATAAAACAAATAAAAAATTTTGACCATAAAATTTATAAGAAAATTCCTATGAAAGTATTAATGTAATACCTGATGAAAGGAAAGAAATATGAGCTGTCCACTGTGGAAGTCTTTAAAACAATGGCAACAAAGATAGAAAGGTTGAGGAGTTTAAAGTAAACTGAATAGTTGTAACCATGAGCTTACTACTATATATATATATTTGGAAATTAAAATGATAGCCTTCTAAAGACTTATTTTTAAATAAATAAACTGTAGGAGGAAAATGTTATATAACTATAGTTGATGAGAATGAATATGTTTACATTTCTGCACATAAAGAGCTTGGAACTCATCCCTCACGTGTTCACAAAAAGAAAGCTGCAAACTGAAAATTAACATCCATCGGAGAATTGAGGTTATAGGGCAAACCCCTGTCCCTAAAACTGAAGATATAGGTGGATACAAAGAATCACAATTTATCTGAAGCACAAATTATAACTGTAGTCTTTCTTGGATAGGATAAATAAAAGGTAAATGACTAATTACTTGGGACTGATCTTGTGCTAGTTTGAGACATAAAATGTCATGGAGCTCAGACTTAAGAAGGTCTCCATAATTTCTTGGTTCTTACCTCCAGGACGCCAGTGAGGTTCCCACTGTGAATTTCAGAGAAAAATCCTATTTGCTTCCACAGAGCAAAATAGAGTAAGCATTTTGAAATAATCCCAGAAGTATCGTCCTTAGCAAATATCTGCCTACCAGATAGCATTATCTATGTGGCTTTTTCAAGAACCTTAGTAAAGCAAAAACACTCAGCCACATTTCCCTCTACCCTTCTTGTCTCACCTATGAGGTATTAAGTAACGTATAGGACTTCTATTGTTCCATATCTTCATCAAAACTTTCTATGTTCAGTATTCATTTTAGCCATTCTAAAAGGCATGTATCAGTATCAAGATTTTAATTTGCCTATAGGGCTTTTCCATGGTTGATGATTTGAAACAATCAATTCAGTTTCTTAAGAGATAGGGCTTGTGATATTATATTATAAATAATTACTTTCATAAAACTTTAAAAATTCACAATATTCAAGGAATTTGTCCATTTGGTCAAAATTATTTAATTCTTTGTGGTCTTAATGTGTTAATAATATTCCATTATTTTCATTTAAAAATCTGTAAGATGTGTAATGATACCTGCAAAATTAAGAAACAGAAAAATACTTAATCAGTGATGTAACAGTCCTGGGTATAAAAGAACTAAAAACAAAAACCAAACAATATAGAGAAAAGGATTTAAAAGGAGGGGGTGTAATATCATAAATAACAATCTTAAATAAAACTATTAATAAAGCTAAAATTTATTCTTTGGAAAGATTAATACCATTCAGGTGTCTTTAGCATGTTCAACCAAGAGAAAGAGAGAGAAAAATAACACAAAATACCAACATAATGGAAACCTTATATATGGCTAGTAGTACTGTAAAATTAAAAAAACACATTGAAATGTTGTTTGACATTTTTTAAATAAAACCTACCATAAACTATAATCCAACCATTTCCATACTAGCTGTTGATTTGCAGTAGTACAAAGTTGTGTACCTGGCACCAAAGAATCAATTAGATGTAGTATGAGTACCATAACTGTCTTTAGTAAGAAAAATAGGTTGCATATCCTCAGATTTCTATCATGCTGCTCCTCCTTGAAATCAATGTTAAAAAGCATTTAAAGAAATTAAACTCCAAGAGTATAAATAAACCATCTTTGACCATATCCTGAGATTGTCTATCCATTTCTTGGTAAGATGGCAAACACTCTTCTGAACAGCATTCTCTTCGATTGCAAAAGTCTTTCCTGTGACCCCTCTTCAAGAAACATGAGCAACCTCCAGGCCATACACACAGGCACACATAAACATGGACACATTTTTTAACTTAAGAAATCCACCATATTCCTGGGAAAAATAGTACATTATACACAATCAACAGAACTGTGAATAACAAATTAGTTAAGGCTAATTTTCTCTGGGAAAGAGGGAGTGATTTCCCCTACATACAAGAGGCTCTGTGGCTCCAATAGAAATAAGATATTACTTAGATATGTGAAAGGCCTTAAAAGATGAAACATCAGAAGAGGAGATCCTGGCACTGAAGACAAGCATTGCTGCCTCAATGGTTTTTCAGGGTATACTTCTGGCTGTGAGGCAGGTATGACTCAATCAGGAAGAGTTGTATGGGAATGATGCAATCATTTTGTTGAGAAATGGCAAGTGCCTAAACATGGAGAAAATTCTAGAACCAAGGCACAAAATGAGATTGCTTTATATAAATGTAAGGATTAATTGGTATAATAGTGTTTCCTTTATGTAAGAAATACAGAAATAAAAAGGTAACATAGGAGTCTTATAGTATGTTGGAATTCATTCCCTCCCTGATAGGCACTTGGAGATATATACTAAAGTGTGTTTCCTTTTAGACATCTCATTTTTCATTAATGCATGATTGTTAATGACACTGGAAATGTTCCAAATATGTGAGAATAGTGTATACAGTCAAATTAAGAGAGGAGGAGATATTATAATTGAATACTTTATATTTGTTTATTTTTAATTGAATACTTTTTAGAAAATATACTTTTTAAAGAAGGACATGCATTGTTTATACCATGAGCTTAATCAATATGAATGTTTTATTTTACTTTTTCCTAAACAGTGAAATACAAATAGTGTGCTAATAAAATGTCTCTTAGCCACTTGAACTCATTTGTCTTTACCATTTCCCCCTTTTATTCAAGGTCTTTTTCCTCTTAGGTATACTTCCAGAGACTGGAGCCTCCCACCTACCTATGTGCCAGGTGTGCATGAAATCTAGGTGGAGCTGCAACTCCTACCCTACAGCTCAATGGACTCATCCAAGTCACCTGGTGAGGAGACAACGATGGGAAATGGCCATCCCAGGGAATGGAGAGGGCCTGCATCTGCAGGCAGGATCATCCCACCCACCATATCCATGGGATATAAGCCCTCTCTCACTTGGAGTTGGAGTGGACATCACCATCCCAGTCGCCTCTGGATTGGGGGAAGAACTATGGACTAGAGTGGACTTGATGGTATTCTCTTGCTCACATATGGTGATTCTTGCAATGCAAGAAATTATAACAATGAGGTGGAGCCAGTGGCCACTTGACAGTTTTTGGGTAGGGAGGGGATGAGCAGTTGAAATACAGGGGCTTCTTTGGGAGTTGGAGGTTGTCCTGAGTACTGTTGTGGCAATGGATGTAGGCCATTTTAAATCAGCACACACCACTCAGAACTGAGTGGGAGAGAGTGTGGTCTACAGTGTGAACTGTGGTCTATGGTTGGTGGCAAGGCTCCAGGATGTGTAAGTTCATTGAGGTTGGTGGGCCACACTGTGGGAGATGTTTGTGTTGGATGTGGTGGGAGGTGTGGGAGGTGGGCAACAAGGGAATCCCAGTGGGTTCCGTGTAATATTTTAGGTAATCTAAGCACCTCTTAAAATATATGTGTATATATATATAAAAATAACATTTTTGTAAGCAAATACACATATATGCATATATATTTATATATCATTTTGCAAATGTTTGTATGTATTGTGAGAATTTTGATTTTTACCCATAATAAAATAAAAAAAAAAAAAAATGTTTGGCACCAAATTTTCTCATGGCATTTTTCATCTTTGTATTTCTGAGAGTAGAGATTAGGGGATTAAACATAGGTAAAAATAATCGTGTAAAATAATGCAAATATTTTTATCCTTGGGGTAAATGTCAGGTGGTCTGAGGTAAGCAAAGTCTGAAAGCCCAAAAAGTAAGACAACCACTGTGATATGAGACGCACAGATAGACAGGGCTTTGTGAATTCCCTCCACTGAATGATTTCTTAGTGAGTAATATTATGACACAAGAAACAAATAAACAACAAAGGTTACCAAGGCAATGATACCTGAATTTGCAACCACAAGAACACTAGTGATGTAGGTATCAGTACAGGCAACTTTTAGAAATGGAAAGAAATCACAAAAATAGTGAGCAATTTCATTTGGGCCACAAAAGAACAACTGCATTACCAGGTAAAACCGAGGAAAGGAATGGACATGACTTCCCACCCAAGGAGATAAGATTAGAAGGATGCATCTTGTTCTCTTCATGATAAACATGTAGTACAGAGGTTTGCAGATGGCAGGGTAGCCATCAAAGGCCATGCTGGCAGTAATGAGGACCTCAATACCTCCAAAGAAGTGCATGGTAAAGACCTGCATTATGCAGTTTCCTGAGGAAATGGTTTTTGTCCCCACTAACAAGTCACTAATCAGTTTGGGTGTAACAAAATATGTATAGCAGATGTCTATACAGGATAAGTGACCAAGGAAATAGTACATGCATTGTAAAGAAGGCAGCTGCATCGAATGGAGACAAAGATCAGGGTGTTTCCTGCCAATATGGAAATATAACAGAAGAAAAAGAGCATGAAAAGCAAAACATTTGTATGTTCTTCTCTTAAGAAAATCCCAAAAGAATGAATTTGGAGATATGTCTGTGGCTTTCCATGTATTTCAGTTTGGCATATATTTTGCACTGGTGAGTTGAGAGTCTGCAAAGAAAAAAAAAATGTGTTTGATGAAAAATATCAATATATCACAAAAAAAATTTACCCAAAATGGATTTTTATGCATAGAATATTAATATTAATTATTATTTATTAACAGAATTAAGTTGTTTTTTCTTTTTTATGATGTGTCTTAATTTACATACATCATAAGAGGTCTTAAATCTTAAGTGAAAAATTTTTAATAGGAATTATAATGCATTTTTCAATTATTTCAGTAATGATTAGAGAATATTTTTAAATTAGTTTTATCATAAAGAAAATATGTTATTCCTCGTAATTATATTTTTAGATAACAGCGAAAGTTTAATTTACTGAATTAAAAGAACACTTTTTGTTGCATATTTTAAACATTTGACTCTCTTCCAGCCATGGAGTCAAATTTCTTCTTTCAACATGAACAGAGGGCTTTTTAAAATTTTCTGGAACACATACTGCACAAAATAAAATATTTGAAGCTCCCTAAATTAAATCTGTGGATGTTAATTTTGTAGAGCTTATTGTTTTTTGCTTTGTGGGAAAATAATATCATTTAACATGCAGAACCAATGAAGTTTCACATGTATCAAATAGCTAAGAATGGTTGAAAATTATACACTAAAAAAATGATTGTCAATTCATGATTAAAGTTCTGAAAAATAAACTGCAACTTCATTCCTTTATGCTATTTTTATTTCATATATTAGGACATGCTCTAATTTATGTTTGTGATGAAAATTTGGAAAGGAGATATATAACTCATGAATTGCCCGAGTCTGTATGAATTATATATTTTTTATGGCTCTTGTTGGAAATTTTATATATATTCTGGGTAACACAAGATAAATTTCATGAAAAGGTATGACACAATGTAACTGTAACAAACTTTTTGCTATGCTAACATTCAGAGGTTAAATGCTGCACTAATAAATAGATGACATATTGAGTGATTATTTTTTTTGGAAAAAGAAAATGTAGAATAGGGAGAAAGCACTAGCATGAGCTATTTTACCCAGTGTTGAAGAATTATCAGCCTCCCAGTGGGGCTGCAAAAGGTATACAACATTGTCTACCTTAGTCTGAATCCAATGTGACAGCCATAACTGGACACTCTGGATGTCTATTTTTTAAACAGAAAATAATTTAGTAGTAAGTTTATTTGAAAATCCTCACATCTACTGCTTCACTAATTCAACCTCTGTGTCTTTAGGTTGATAATAGGCATGAAATTAATAACAGATAAGACATTTTAAAAATTGTACATTTGTGAGAATTTTAAACTATTATTTAATTCTAATTTCATTAATGAAAATTTCTCATTGTATTCCTGTTAGGTCTTTGGTACTGCTACAAGACTTAGTATCCTCATTTTTAAAAAAACATTGAGAAATTAATTATCAAGCACAGAGAGTTTAGCAGTTAAGTACATCTAAACATTATTGTATAATCAAAGGATGATTCAATGACTTTTAATTATTACAACTGATACATATTTTGTTTATGAAATGGTGTGATATTAGTTGTCAAATACATTCATTCAGCTAAAATAAATGATTTAATGATAATTATTATATAAATAGGTTGGTGTACAACTTATACTGTATATTACTCACTTAATTCCAGTCCATGATTTTCAATAAAAGTGAGTCAGATTACACAAATCTCAGTAATTTTTCAGAATCAGTAAACAATGCACTGTGATTATTAGAAACCAGCTATCATGATTCTCATTCAATTTATTGCTATATCTCATGCATGGAATGGTAGGGAGTGTAATGAGGTACGGTTTGGGAGCAAGTATTGTAAATATTCAGTAGAAAAGATTTTGGAAGTTGATCAGTTACCAGATCATTCAGCCTGCCTTCCTGAATATTTATGCAAATATATATGTTGCAGTTAATATAAATATGTGGTCCAGAATCCTCTGATTCTAAACTATTTATAATAATTGTACTTTAGTTTTACCTATGTACATTTATTAGGTCAAAATTCTTCCATGTTCTCTAGATCATGTGAGTGTTTTATCAACAAATGCTGCTAAAATCCTGCATTCTGAGTGAACATGATATACAATCACTGCTAGTAGCAGAGGTTAAAGGGAGACTTGAATAGATTTAGATGAGAAAAATGATTGTCACTGAAATAAATAATTATTGACCATAGAGATAGTAAAAAGAAAACAAAAAAAAAAAAAACTCTTATGGAAGTCTTGCAGTTTTAAATGATCAAAGGACATAGCCAAAAACAGTGTTAGTGGTTAAAACAGTGGCAAGACAGACAAGTAGAAAGGTTAATGATGGAGCCTTTACAGTTGTGAACATTGAGCTTATTGTTTAATACCATACCCTTAATCTCATTTTCACCAGCTTTACAAGTGAGAATTTGTTACACAGTTGAAAAATATATTAAGGAATACATTAAGGAATACGAAATACCCCCCGAGTCATACATGGTTCATGACACACAGGCCATTTGTGTTTTACTTTTCTTTTTTTATTGAGCAAGATTTAGCAACTACTGAAACAATCACACACACATATACAGAGAGCTCCAATAAAGAAATAAACAAAAACAAATACAAAAGCAGAATATAGATATAAAGGAGATGAGCTACATCTCAAATTTGATAAACAATGAAAAATATTATTCTGATAATAAATTGACTATTTAAGGCAATTCTTAATAATCACTAGCCTAAACTTTTCTTTTTTTAATAAAATCATAGTGAAAAATTACTATATTTCTTTGTTAGATTGAATAAATATTCTGCTTTTCTTTTAGTGTGAGTCACAGCATAAAAAGAATAGATGATCTTAGATAAAATAGTTTGCACCATATATTCCAATTTCTTCTTAGGGGTATCAATTGTACCATGTTACACACTTACCTTAGATGAAACAGATGAAATTTTTTCAAATTTTAGGATTTCAGGTTTTTAGAATGATAGGAAATTCTTCTTTATTGTTGATCTTCAAACCTAAATGGGCCTATTCCTTGAAAAGGTTATGGAGGAAGATACATAGGCACCAGAATGGGACTCAGTGAAAGTCACTGCAAACAATTAAGATTTTATTAATTTTAAGTCTATTCTTTCAACTAGAATTCCACTTGTAAATAATATGCATTTAAAATTATAGTGTAGTAAACATTTTCATGGTTATCAAATTACCTCATGCTTCAAGAGAGTTACAGTCCCAAAATAAAATGTAAATAGCATATAACCACCTTAATGCATGATAGTTGGACTTTCTCCAAGCCATGTGGCATGGGTAATTCACTGACCACCAAGTCTGAATCAATTTCACAAGAGATTTAGACTGCATCTGGAAGAATTCTCCCTGAGAATTCTGCTAATTCTTTTTCAATATTAGAATCTGAAGTAAATGAAGAGAAATACAAAGCAGTAATTTAAACAAAGCTAGGTTAATTCTGAAAAATATTTGGAAATCTCAAAATGTCTTCCAACTATTTATGGGTTTGCCTTTGGAGTGGATTTTAAATAGCCACTAAACCTATTTGACATGCAATCAGAAATGAATCTTTACTCTGCAAAAAAGCAATTGGGACTTTTGAATGCAGGTTTAATATCTCCAATCCAACTTAGAATAAAAATAAACAGGAAGGATTCTGAAATTTAAGCAATAGGATTCATCTGTTTTTTGCCCCAAAATTAAGGAAATTAATTTGGAAGAAGAGAATATGACTTTATATGATAATGCAAGTATTAATAATTTTGAAAGTCCTTGGAAATTATCTTCCCTAAGGCAATCAAACACAATTTCACCAAATGTTCCTAAGCTACTGTCCATATTAAAGACTCTTGTGCCTCTGGGAATTTACTTTACAACTTTGACTTTGCCTGGCTCAGGGGCTGTTTCTCTGGAGGCTCCAAAATGCATCACCAGACACATAGCAGTTCAGGAAACCCTGATGGCTCTGTGCTTATCTAACCTCAAGAACAGGAGGAAAGATGAGTGGTACCAGTTAGCTGTCAGGAAAATCTGAGGTGAAGAATAACAAAGAGCACAAACTATAGGCAGTACAGTGAAAATATAGACCATAATAAGAGTAACCTAGATGTGTAGAAAGAGACAGATCAATAAAATCAGGCACCTGCAAAATGATGACTGAGAACAGGTTATTGGTTGGTAGGGACTAACATTTCTGGAATAGATGGTTTAGGAATGGGTGACAAGAGAAGATAAAAAAAAGTAAACATATTTCCCTATATGCATCTCAGGTCTGAAAACAATATATCATTAAGAGTAGAACATAATGAAAATATCAGAGGAAACCAGCAATCAAAATACAGCATGGATTTTACCCTATTCGCCATGAGATTCTTTCTTTTTTGGTTACTATGGCTGTGTAATAAGTTTTAAGATCAAGAAGTATGAGTCCTCCAATATCATTCTTTTTTGTCAACGTGGAACTATACTACAAAACAGGTGAACCCTAAGTTAAAGCATGGACTATATTTAATAGTACAATTATAAAAAATGTGCTTTCTTCAGTTGTAACAAATATTCCACACAAATGCAAGGTGTTAGTAATAGGGTGGTGTTTTAGTTTACCAAAGTGATGCCAATTCAAAGTACTAGAAATCTGCTGGCTTTTATAATAGGAATTTATTTGGAGTAAAAGCTTACAGTTCCAAGGCCATGACATGTCCAAATAGAGACATCAGTAGAAATGTTTTCTCACCAATATCAGCTATGTTGACCCTAGTGTTATTGCCACATGGTGATGCAAGATGGCCATCGATCTCTGTGAGATCTTTGCCTTCCCCTCCAGAATCTACCATAACTTCGAACTTGGCTGTATGCAACCAGTCATAGGGCTTGTCTATTTCTGGAACTCAACATTTTGAGCCTCTCAGGGGCTTCAGTTTCCCTGCAGTCCTCCATCTCACACTGCAGAATCAAATGTGGCAGCTCCCTTTTTCTGTGTCTGTCTCTTTGTTTCTTCTTTATATAAGTCCCAGCAAGGGGGCAGAGAGTCAATATGAATCACCCCACTGACATAATACAGTCAAATGGATCTCACACCCACAGAAATGGATTAGTGTAAAATAATCTTTAGCTTTTTGGGATTCACAGATTCATAGTGTCACACTTCACCCTCTGAAACCCAAAAAGATATCTTTCCATATGCAAAATACAATCATTCAAATTCTAGCCTCCATTTAAAATCAGGAGTCAATTTTGCCACATTCTCTTTTAAAATAGGATAGCCTTTACTCACATATCTAATAATAGTTTCATCATTTCCTTCTAATGCCTCACTGGAAATATCTTTAGGGTTCATATTCCTACCAATGTCTCTTCAAAGCCAACTAGGCCTTTTCTATGAAGCATCTTACATTTCCTCCTCCCCCATTTTTTTTTTTTTTTTTTTTTTTTTTTTTGGATTCACAAAATTCAAACTGTCACAGGTGTTACATGGGAATCTTGTGTTTTGTACATAATTGTTTTGTAAACCCACAACTTCTCAAATATAGAAAAATAAAACTTTAGTAAATCAGTACTTTTTACTAACTTATCTGATTCAGATCTACTTTCTTAAAATAGAGAAAAAATTGGGCTAAGTGCATTATATCAATTACCATCACAATAATGCACAGAATTATGTAGATTATCATACTTATCATCCTTCTTCCAGGAACACACATACCTGGATATTCATTAGAAATGTATGCAAGTATCTCATTTGTAATGTGGAACATTACCTACCAATTCTGAATAAATCCCTGGTCATTGCTATTTGTTTTCCTGCAAAACTTTAATTTTGATGAGGTCCTATATATGAATATATATATACTTAGGAAAGCATGCTTTTGAAATTGTATTTAAGGACTTTTGACTAATCCAAGTTCAGGAAGCTTTTCTCTCTTCTTTATTTAAACATTTTGACTTTTGCATTTATATATTGTTTTAAGATCCACTTTGAAATAATTTTGTACTATATTTTAGGTGTGTATTGAGGTTTAATTTTGTATATATAAAGGTCCAAATATTCTCTCACCATTTGTTGAAGAGTATATCCTTGCTCCACTGAATTGGAAAGAGGCTTTTTTGAATTTAGTTGAATATATATATATATACATACGCAGGTTTGTTTCGTTGACTATTGCTTACTTGTATGAAAACACTATGTCATTTTGATCACTGTAGTTTTATAATAAACCTTGATATCAGGTAGGGGAATTCTCTAAATTTGCTTATTTTTTTAAGTCTGTGAAGTAATTTAGATCCATTGCATTGACATATAAATATTAAAATCAGGTTGTATATTTATAAAAATGTTTCCAGTTAGAGTTTCCATGAGATTGCATTGACCTTGAGATTAATTTGGAAAGAATTGAAATATTATTAATGTGAGGTATACAACTCTGAGCAATATATTTCTTTTTATTAAGGTTCTTCCATTCTCTCAACATAATTAGATTTGTCAATATACATTTCTTGTACCATATTATATCAAAATTAACCATAAATATTTCATATTTTGATGCTATTATGAAGGACTGCTTTGGGTTGAATTGTGTTCCCACAAAAGTATGTTTGAGTCCTTACCCCTGGTCCCATGAATTTGGCCTAACTTGGAAATAGGGTCTTTGAATATGTAACTAGTTAAGATGACATGAATCATGATTAGATTGTGCTTTACTCTAATATAACCTCTTATAAGAAGAGGAAAATTTGAAAACAGATTCTGCAAGGGGGAAGAAGGCTATGTGAAAGTGGAAGCAAAGACTGGAACGCTGCATCACAAGCCAAGGTACACCAAGAATGGCTAGCAACCCCAAGAAGCTGAAGGGTTCACAAAAGTACTCTATTCTTCTACCACAGACCTAGGAATTTAAAAGTGATGTTTTAAAAATTCAGTTCCTAATTATTTTTTACTGGTCCCAAATGAAAACTGATTTTTGTATACTGACCTTTTTGAAACCCTGCTGAGCTCACTTATTTTTTTAAAAAGTCACCCAGTTTAATTAAGAAAGAAAACTATTACTATTACAGATGATATGATGATTTATGTAGAGAATCTGAAGGAATACATAAAAACCACTATAATTTATAATTATGAGAGAAATGCTGGTCTAATATAAGAGATCTGTATTTGTATATAATTATCTCTCTTAATATATAGTATTATCTCTTCCTTAATATATAATAGAATGCAATAGTTAAGCAATCTGAGCATTGGATTCCATGGTAGGAATATTTTACATGCAAAAAAAACTGAATTTATTTATTTTATTATTAATTACTATTATTATTATCCAGTTGCTTTTTGCAATGTGAATATCTTCCTTATCAAGAATCTGTTGGAAATATGTTTGTTTTCTGCTGAGTTATTATTTTCTAATAAGTTTTGAGATAATTTAATATATTCTGAGTATATCTTTAATAACTATATCCTTTTTAGATAATTCTCATAGTGTTCAATTTTGTTTTCAATCTTTTAGCATTCTCATTATAACAACAAAATTTTTCATATTGTTAAGGTCAAATTTATCATTTCTTTTCTTTTAAGGATCATGCTTTTTTAAAAAATCATATCTCAGAACTCTTTGCCTAATTTAGGCCATTGAAATTTTCCCTTGTATTTTATAAAAATCTTTTAATATTACCTTTTTTGCTAACACATCTGTGTTCCATTTTAAAGTAATCTTTATATAAAGTGGGTGGTATTGGTTGAAGTTCATTTTCTGTGCATAGAGGGATGTTCATTGTTCCTTCACAATTGCTTGTAAAGACTATCCTTTCTATGGTTTTTACTATTGTTCCTTTGAAGACACATATGGAGGTCTACTTTTGAATGTCCTTGACTCTTCCATTGACTTACTGTACATCTTTAGGAAATAACACACTGATTTAATTACTGTAACTTTAAAAAATGTCTTGATTTCACATAGTGCACAGTCTACTTGTAAGTTCTGTTATGTAGTTGTGTGGGCAGTTCTAGATCCTTAACATTTGTATATATATGTTAGAATTAGGTTTAAAATGAAAAAAAAAAAGTACCTTCTTGGATTTGTTACATTTATTGCATTGAATCTAGGAATTAATTAGGAGGAGGGAATACTGACATCTTTAAAACGTAGAGTTGTTTTATCTATGAATTTGGAATGTCCCTCCATATGTGGTGACTTTACACTCTCTCATCAAAGTTTTGTAGTTTTCAATGTAGTTGCTACTTGTGCATATTTTTCACATTTCATTAATATCTAATATTTCATTTATTGTTAAGTAATTTGATGCTACTTTAATGTAATTTAAAAATTCTTTGACTGATTTTTGCCACAAATAAAACCTTTACATTCAATTTTTGTATATTGATCATACAGCTCAGAAATTTTCTCACCAACCTTGCTGAAAAAAAAAAAAATCATCTGCTTTGGATAGGAAGAATTAAAGCTGTCTATATATGTAGATGATATATTTGTCCATGTAGAAAATCCTAAAGAAACAAGTAAAGAAAAACTGCAATATGTGATAAAAAGGGAAGTGCTGGCCTAAAGAGTAGAGGTACTCTTTAGGTACTTTACCTTTTTATAGAATAGTTATTTTGAATTGGTATTATTTCTTCTTGATTTTTGGTAGAATTCACTAGTGGAACTATATGAACAAGAGATTGAAGCAAGCTAGATAGGGAATCAATAAATGGATCTGGAACTGGTTGCCATTAACATGTGTTCTTTAGTACCCTCAAGATGGTCGAAAGACCTTCATGAGTACTCCCATTCAGAACAAGGTTTCCTCTGGAAGCCAGGAAAAGCCCCTGATATTCTCCAGTGACCTTATCATTGGGCTCTTCTGGGGGATTGTTGGGTGGGGTAATCAATCAAAACAGCTAACAGCTGGAACTCCTCAAACACCATTAGCAAAAGGGCAGAAAAATTAATGGTTCATTGAGGGTGGTGGGCCACACTTGTGGGAGATGTTTGTGTGGGATGTGGTGGGAGGTGTGGGAGGTGGGCAACATGGGAATCCCAGTGGGTTCCGTGTAATATTTTAGGTAATCTAAGCACCTCTTAAAATATATGTATATATATATATATATAAATAACATTTTTGTAAGCAAATACACATATATGCATATATATTTATATATCATTTTGCAAATGTTTGTATGTATTGTGAGAATTTTGATTTTTACCCACAATAAAAATAAATTAAAAATTAAAAAAAAAAAAAAAAAAAAAAAGCAAGCTGGAAGCCAAATCAGTCTTCTTCTTGCCTCTCTCCCAGTTCTTGTTTTCTTTGCCTGGCTCTAGCTGTTTTTTCCCTGCAATAATGGCCATGCAAGTAAAGCCTGGGCATTTATAACCTACAATGGAAAATTGTAGTCTGTAAATTGGCCCACTTTATCACTCTTCAGCCTCTTCTTCTCTCTGGGACCCATGATCTGTTATTTTCTCCCATTTCCCTTCCCTCACTACCTTAATAAATTACTGGCCTAATCAATGTGGCATGCTCTTGAAATCAATGTCCTGCAGTTTAATCAAGGACCTAGACAAAATCTGGTTAATTACTTTGGCACTGCCATCGAGGAGGTTATCAGTGAGTGAAACTATGGCCTACAGCCTGTTTATTTTTATTTTATTTATTTTTATTTTTTATTGTGGGTGAAAATCAAAATTTTCACAGTACATACCAATATTTGTAAAATGATATATAAATATATATGCATATATGTGCATTTGCTTACATAAATGTTATTTTATATATTAATATATATATTTTAAAAGGTGCTTAGATTACCTAGAGATTACACAGAAATTACAGGGATTCCCATGTTCCCCACCTCCCACACCTCCCACAACATCCCACACAAACATCCTTCATAAGTGTGGCACATCACCCACAAAGGATATACACATCCTGGGGCCTTGCCACCAAGCATAGACCACAGTTCACATCATAGACCACACTCTCTCCCACACAGTTCTGCATGGTATATGCTAATGTAAAATGGTCTACATCTGTCACCACAACGCCACTCAGGACAACCCCCAAGTCATGAAAAAGCCCCTGTTTTTCAACTGCCCTTCCTCTCCCTGCCCTGAAAGTGTCCAGTGGCCACCGGCTCCACCTCACTGTTATAATTTCTTCCATTGCTTGAATCACAATATGTCTACAACAGAATACCATTAAGTCCACTCTAGTCTACAGCTCTCCCCCAATCCTGAGGGGACTGGGATGTTGACATCCACTCCACCTCCAAGTGAGAGAGGGCTTATATCCCATGGATACGGTGGATGGGATTACAGCCTGTTTAATGCCCATTTTTGGTTATACATTTTAAATGGGCTTGCCAGTGATCCCCCACAACATGTAATACTGGGAGGGAAGAAGCTGGGGCACAGAAACTCTTTGCATCTGTGCCACATGCCCAGACTTGTTAGGACTGACCGCAGCTGGGAGGTCAGGGGTGTGGGAAGGGGCCCAAAGCAGGGCCCTGCTAAAACAGAGTTTCCCCAGACAAGCTCCAGGGGCTGCAAAGCCAATTTTTCAAGCCATTTTAGCAGCCGTTGGCTTTGACCTTGGGCCTGCCTGCCATTTCTTTCTCCTGCCCTCTCTCCTTGGAGGCAGTAGTGATAACTCAGAGATGGGGGCTTGCACCTCTCTGTGGGTCCATGCCTTTGCAAGCCTGCCTTCCTATCAATCACAGCAGGCTACCTTGTGTGGGACAAGGTGGCAAAGCAGTGGTGGGCAAGGCCAAAGTTGGATGCCATGGGAGTTCCCTTCTCCAGGGCGTGACAGGTCAGGGCTTCATTCATGATTAATCTTTACCCATATTTTATCTTCCCAGGTCTTATTACTCAGTTTCTCATTATGGGTTTGTGTTAAAGGCTTTGTAATGTCTTAAAAACCATGAAACTGAAAATGCATTTGCTAAGGAGGAAGTTATTACCTCAGGACCTCAAGGCCTGTTAGCTAGAAACAATTGATCTCTAATCACTTAATGGTTTTTGATGGCTGGTCTAACTGGGAAACTCTTAGACATTAAAGTCATAAAATTAGGACCTCTGTAAGAATAGGAAGACGTTTTTTTCTACCCCTTCTGTTTGGCTTGGAAGCCATCTGATCTATTCAGTCTATCTTCCAAGTCAGGACAGTCCTAGAAATGTCTGGCATCAGGTTCTCTGTGATTCCTGGGGTGGCAGCAATCAGAGAAGTAACTCTGAATGACCCCCAAGACTTAAAGCCTTGGGCACTTTGATTCAGAGAGTAACCATACTCCCCCTGAGAATTAGCTCAGGAGCTTTAGTTTCAGTAAAAGTGCAGTCAGCCTCAGACCCTGGAACGTAGGGGTGCCAAGAACCAGAGCAATAAACTCTGAACAGCCCCCACTCATTGGACCCTTCTGTTCAGAGGACAGCCAAACATCCCCTGAGACTTATCTCCAGTGCTTTGGTTTAGGTAACTCCTAATGTTTCCTACCAAACTATCTTGGGTGCTTTGACTGAACTTCAGAGTTTTCAGGTATTCCCCAAGACCTAGTTTTGCCATGGGATTTCCCATCAGCAGGGCTCTGGATTAAATTCGCAGGACACTGAGACCAGAGCATCAGCTCTAAATTATTTGGAATGGCAAACGCTTGTCAGACTTGGACTCTGGAATGACAAGTCAATCGACTAAAAAGCACTTCTTCATTCCTCCTAGAATAGTGGGCATGGTCTCTAACCTACCAGCAGATTCTCCAAAGGAATATCTTCTAAGGAATTGGGAAAATCTGCCTATTGCTGGTCTACATGGTGACAGTATAACTGAGAGTAGCCTCTGTATGGAACCCTGAATTCCAGTTAAACCAGTGTAAAAGAGGAAGACAGATCTGCAGCCCAGAAACCTCATGTCATGTCTCCTTAAAGAAATGAGGAAGCCCACCTCAAACTTCCATTAGTTTAAACTCAGTTGTGCCTATAAAAGGTGTGAATAAGGATCAAGTTCAAAACTGGTTACCAAACTGCTCCTGGAAAATAAAAACGTTCATGTGCCATAAATTAAGATAACAAAGTTCCTAGAAATGATAATGGTATAAAATTCTTTCTTCTGTTTTAATCTGTGCTTAACTTTGTGTTCAACTTTGAAATCTGAGTCTAACTTTGTCAGTTTGCTTGTGCCTAGGAAATCATATTTGGAGTTCACCTGTTACAAATTGAATAAGAGTGAAAGGTAGCCTAAAATGAGTCTTCAAATGTCAGTACTTTTGCAATTGGATTTAATGTATAAATCATAAGAGAAATTGGATCAAATGCTAGAAAAGCAGAAAACTTAGCTCTTGTGCATTCAAACCAGGTCTTCAATACACTGCCGGTTGCTTCTCCATTTGAGTTTTTGGCTAGGTTGGTCACTGACCTCTAAAATAATAAAGGTGTCTACTACATATATGGTTGTGCTCCTGAACTCAATGGAGACTACATTGCAGTTTCAAACTCCTGCAGCAGTCAACGATGGCTCAATATAGCCAAATGTACAATGGATAATCACCTCCAGAATGGCTGTTTCTTAGTGCCAAAGGGTGCTATGCACCAGGCTGGTGGAATACTGGAACCTACATTCCTAGCTTCTTTCTAGGTCAATGGTGCTGCAGCATGCTGGCTGTATGAAAGACATACCAAGTGGAGCACTGGTTACCAGAGTACTTTGAGTAGAACTTAAACACAATTGGCATTATGGCCTGCTCCCATGGAGTTATAACATGTAGGATATTGCAAGCCTGGATCTTAAATCTATACTAGCAGCTCAGAGAAAAACTTATGCATTGAGTAGTGCATCAATTAATATTAAATACTGTACCTATATCTCTCCTATTCTAGTGATATGCCTGATTATTATGATATCTTTTCTAGACCATATGCAGAAGGATATTGAACATGTTAAAAGTCCTGATAAATTTCATTTTCTAAGTAGTCAATGAACGTGCTTATAAGATAAAGAATGTCCAACTTGCCTAAAAGCAGTGGGGGCAACAGATTTTTAATTAAAAAGCCACCAAATTACTTGGATGTGATCTCTCAGTCTTTGCTCCACACCAGGTAAAAGACATAATTAGTGCAGGTCTCCCTCTTAGCTCTTGTCCCAGAACCTGTTGAACTCATACCCTGGAGAGGACTGGCAGGCAGACATGCCATCCTACCAGGGCTAAGTGTTTCCCACCAGAAGAGAAACAGAAAATGAGGTGTCTAGGACCCACTTCAGCTTAGCCCCTTTGAGATGGCCCATGGACAACCTTTCCTCACAAAGTGCCTAGAAACCAGGTTCTTACCAAACCTTGGCCAGAAAACAAGCTTCACTCTCAATCAAAACCAAAATGAAAAGAAGCTTAGTCTGTAGTTCTGATCTCTGTATTAACTGTCAATGTTAAAGGAATTTTCAGCTTGGTGAACTTATCCCAAGTGAAACTAGCTGCCCAAGGATGTACCAGCTCACCAGAAGCACCTGACAGGATCTACAAGTGCCAGTCATTGGATGGCCTGAAATACCTCTTCAAGACACAAAGCTAAGTAGTGTCTGTGTCAAAACCAGCTGTCCCCTCTAACTCTAGCCCAAATGCTTATTGCTAGGGGGATGGCAAACCAGACACCCCTTAAGAAATTTTGTGTTTTCATTTCCTCTAGTTTCTTCCTATACAATAACTAAAAGGGCAATGCCTCTTCTCATTCCTCTCCTCTACCATAGGAACTGGGATTGGCAATTTATATGTAACCCTGTTATCTATTGCCGTCTCTCCTTAGAACTAACCAACAGCTTAAAATAACTCTTGAAATTCATTTCTTGCAGTTTAGCCAAGGGCCTAGACAAAATCTGGCTACAGGATCTCCTTATGGGGATGTTTGAAACTGCAAATTCAATTTTTTAAATAGATAGAGAGCTATTGAGATTATCCATTATTTATTTTTAGGAGCTTTAAAATTTATATTAATTTAATAATTTTTCCATTCTATTTAAATTGTCAAATTTATTGGCCTTCGTGTGTTCATAGTATTACCTTATTCTTCTCTTAAAATACATAGAATGTGTAATGGTATCACTTCTAACATTAAGAAACAAAAAGATTGCAAATAATTTTGTGGGAAGAGGGCAGAGTAGGAAGTTCCAGGAATCAGTCCCTCTACAAGAATGACTATTAAACAGATAGGAATTGTCTAACTCAACAATTTCAAACTCTGGATACTAAAAGACTGCACAGCATCCAAGAGTGTGAAGAGAGGCTGTTAAATTGCACCAAATACTGATGACTTGCCCATTCTGCAGTGGCTACCATCACTCACGCACCAGACTTGCCACAAGCAGTAGGGAGTTTTCAACTTACCTAGTTCCCCAAGATCTGGGAGGGGGTGTGGTCTTATAGCTGACTACCGGTTGATCACTGGTGGCTGTCTCTGAGGGTTGCCATTCTTCCAACCCTCCCTAGGCAAAAGCTGCAGAGGATACTTAAAAAGAGTATGTTTCCTCAAAACTACAGAAAGAGGTAAAGCACTGCATTTACTGGGCAGTGTCAAATCAAGAAAATGAAACTTTAAGGAGCCAAAGGAGAAGCTACTTGGAACTTTCCTGGCCCCTCCCTTACCATTCTCCCAGGGCAGTTTGGAGCTGGCCAGAATTCCCTTTGTAGGTCATTGGTATGTTACAGCTGGGAAAGACTGACATGTGAAATTCCTCCTGGCATATTCCCCTCACAGAATTTGCCCTTCAGCAAAAATAGTATAAGAAACAATTGAATTGGATGGTAAGGACAAAGGCTTACCTGCTTTAATTGTAGTGGTAGAACAGTGAAGAGGGAGAAGGTCTATTTCCTAGGGAATAGAGGAGCCATTCAAATTCTTGTATTTAGCGGAACTCCTCAGGCAAACAAGAAGCACAAGCCCAGTTAAAGACACAGGCTCAGAAAAGACCAGGGGGACCTTGCACTTTGGATTAACCTTGAGCTGGGCTGCTTTTAAAAACATTTTTTAATTAAAGAAGTTGTGTATATGCAGACCTATCATGCAGAAAATACAGGATTCCCATATACAACTGTGGGGACCCAAGGCCCCCTCTAAGTCCTCAGCACAAAGTTGCCTGTGTGACTTAGAAATAAATTAAAGTATAACAGCCTTCCCCAGTAGGAAGAGAATGTATAGATGTTATCATAAACTATTATCTTCCCAAAGCAGTAAATGTCCTTGGTAAATGTCCTTCCTAAGAGCTTAATGAAAACATTATATCCCATGAGTATGCTTCATGTGACCCTAGCAGAAATTCTGTTCTCATACCATATGGAATCGTTGTGTTATCACCCCTATGGAATGTCCTTATTCTGAGTCCCCTTATATCACCCCTCATTTTTCTTATCTATTTGCAGAGCACTAACCTCATTCATTCTTTGACCCACCACTGTCAAAGTTTCTCTCCTCTCCATAAGTCCCAATAAACTTATGCATGACTAAATGATTTTTGGTCTTGTGTCCTCACCAACTCATGCTCTTCAGTAGTTGGGTTATAACAATTAGTGAGACAGCCAGAATAGAGGATCACCAGAAGTAGTGGGTATGAGCTCAAGGAAAGGAGAATCTTGGGGGAAATCCTGGGTTGGCTTGTACCACCCATGTGGGAGGGGTGGCTACCCTCCTGGATGAGTGGGGAATGCTGAGAGAATATGGGGTCATCCACTTGCCTGACTGTTCTGGAAATCCACGTGAGTATGGAGATGCTCCAAAAACACTGATGGGAGTAGGAGTTAACTAAGATAGGGAAAACATTACTGCAGCAACTCTGCAAACCCCATTCCACATGGATGGTGCTACAGTGGGCTAGTGGGGGCTGATAGACTTAGTTTAGCTGCTGGAGAAATAGAAAAACTTAGCAACATTAATGTTCTCTGTTCTGTTTCCATGTTAATTCTAGCTAGATCTGGATAGCCACCTTAATAAAATTGGTGCTGTTAAAATTTTGTAACTTTGAACCTGAAAATTAAAAAAAAGAAAGAAAGAAAGAAATGCTAGCAACTTTTCTAAGTCTACAATTAAAAATATGTTACAAAACTGAAAGATCATAATACTTGTGTAAACTGAGGAAGAGTTTAAATGAGTTGTTATTTTGACAATGTTTTAAGTTTTAGTCATATTTTCTTTTGATCTGAATTTTTATCAAGGTGTTAAAATAAACTGTCAATTTTGAATCCATAACTTTCTCCAGAACTTTGAGTCTAAGTGTACCCCTGAAGAATATGTAATATGTATATCAAGAATATGTAAGTGTTAAAAGTCTGTCTTTCTAGATGGCTAAATTAGTGCTTAACTGCATTTATACTGCTCAAGTATTCCTAACTGATTGCTGGTTACTAATAAAAGTGTTTCCAAGATCAAGCTTGCATATTACAGGCAACACTTATTCAGGAGGAGTTCTTAAAAGCAGTAAAAAATCAGAGATATGAAATGACGGAGAGCTTGTGGGTCTCCACAATCCACCCCAGGTAGTGGTCTACATTGACATAGGACAAGCATTACATCCACATTACACAGCAATAATGTAAAAGACAACAGAAAAATAGTAGTAATATATACACAACTTTGAACAATAATGAGGGTGTGAGTCTCACCATGTGACCCAGTAAGATTATCTAAACCCATCCTATTTTGTAAAACTACCTTTTGTAGTTGGGTCATTTCTTTGTTTACTAAGGAAATTGCATTTTGGATTCATTAAGGGCTTGAGCAGTGTGATTGGCTAAGCCTTTATGATTTTTCAGTGGCAAGTGTAGTACCACTTGGCACAACAAAACAAAACAAAACAAAACAAAACAAAACAAAACAAAACAACAATTGTTAATGGGTAGAACCACCAGGGGGCATGCTTTACTCTATATCTAACCTTGATAGTAAAATTACACAACTCATAGGGTAACCACCCCACATCACAGATTTCCTCTAGTCATTCTATGCATTCAGGGACAATGCAATATAGGGTGACAGACTCAGCCATTAACCATCCTAAACCATTATACCCTAATAAAGGCTGGGGCTTATTTACCTGTTCCCTTACAAGGGGGGGGGGGGAAATATATATATATATATACACACACATATATATATATGTATAATTATGAGTCTCATTGAAAGATGGCAGCTGAATCTCAGTCTTAAATGAGAAGGTCTTTTTCTCAACTTGTCAATGGGTCATATTCTGCCATGCCAGTAAGGTGTTCCATGCTATCCAATTTGTAGGAACAATAAGGGGCATATAATGCTGTTCTAACAGCATATAAGCAACATTTCCATTATTAGAAAACAAAGTAGTCTAGGACTTTCAAACTGAACCTCATAACCAGGGTCTTTGGCAATCTTTGTTCTGACCCTCTGTCTTCCCTGTTTCCTATACTAACCTGCCTCAACTTCTCTGTAAGAGAGTTTACACCATTGTTCTTAAGGAGGAACTGAAAGGCAGACGCTCGTGCAGAAAATGATATGGCAGAGGAGAAAGCTTAGTTTTTGATGCGGAAGCACTGGAGAGTGAGCCGAGTCTTTCACCTGCTAGTTTATAGCTGGTCTTGTGGAGAGATGAGAACAGATGAGCCCAGAAAGAGATGAGCCCTAGGAAGAGAGATGAGCCTTTTGCCAACCTAGAGCTGAGATTGGAAGAAGCTGGTACCATGGAGATTTAAGAGGAAGAGGAATCCTGAACCCTCACAGAGACCAGCAGCCATCTTGCTCCAACACATGACAGCAGACTTTAGTGAGGGAAGTAACTTATTCTTTATGGTTTTGTGACTCTAAGCTTCTACACTAAATAAATACCCTTTATAAAAGCCAACAAAATTCTGGTACTTTGCATCAGGAATCTTTTGGCTGAGTAATATAGCCATTTAAACATTTCAGTTTAGAAAATGCTTTTACAAACGTCCAAAAACTGTACATAACCACAGATTGTAATTACTTCATCTCAAGACAAATTTCACCTTAAAAAACACTTTCCCTTATTTAATGCTACCTTCTACAATACCTTTTATAACTTTCTGAACACATTCAACCCTTGTCTTAGGTATTTCCACCCTGATTTTATGAAACCCAGCCTTCTAATCTTAGGACAAAGCACATTCCCTTACACAAACTTATAAAATTTTAGTCAGCATTGACTATGAATTCACTTCCTTAAACCTTTTCCTTCTTTCTATATACATTTAAGTCTCATATCCATCATTGATTGTGAAGAGGAAAAAAAATATTCATTTCAATTTAGGCAAAAACTGTTTTTTAAAAAGAGGTTGATAATAATTTCATTAGCCAAATGACTGGAATATATTGTAATTATATAATTATAATTATTTCTTTAATCTTAATTTTAGAAAAATGTTTCCATAGCTTTCAAGGCTTTTTTCTTTACTTTCTTAAATTTGGCTATTGGATTATTACTGTCATCTCAAAAGCTGTTAAAATTTAATTGTGAAATTACAGTACAGACTATACAAAACAAAGTTTGTTTTATAATATTCCCTCTGTCCCAATCATTTTAATTTCCAGCTTTAGTAGATAGAATTTTAGGCTAAACTAAAATCTCCCCTATCTTTCCACACCCAGCCCATCCCCTTAGTTTCCCCAGCTGGTATTATTATAATTCATTCAAGTTTAGGAGAAGACCTTGGGTGTAGGATAGGCTGTAGAAAGATTATGGAAGAATTCAAGATAAACTTTTTAGTTTTTTTTCCTTTAAATAGTTTCTTTATTCAGATTTTATGTGACTTTTTAATCCTGTTTGGTTTTTCTAATTTGAAATTTAGGAATACTCATTTACCAATATAAGCACTTACTTAATTTTTGGCCATTTGAATAGAGCTCTTTTAAGAATTTTCATTTGTTAACTTAATATTACCATCCAGAGGTATGAGAATATACAATGAACAAATGCAAAAATAATTAAGACACACCAAATATAAATTCACTAATATGACCCATAAATCTTACTCTGCCACCTTCAGAGATATTCTCCTGTCTATGAGTCCCAATAAAGCTTATATCTGATTCATTGCCCAGTGCATTCTTTGGTCTTGTGGCCTCCAAATTGTGTCCTTCAGGTGTCAGTTTGGAACAACAACCCTATTATTAACACCTTGCATTGATGTGGTACAGTTGTTACAATTGATGAAAGCAGATTTATAATTGTACTATTTGCTATAGTCTGTGGTTTAAATGTGTAGCACAGTTCCAAGGATTTAAAAAAAATTATTCCATTACCATATATAAAACCAAACATCATCCCTTTCAACCATATCAAAATATGTATTTCACTCTTGTTATTTTCATGCACAATGTGCTGTCATCAGCACAATCCATTACCAAAACATTTCCCTCATTCTAAATAAGAACTGAATATATTTTAAGTCTTAACTACCTATTCTGTATTCCGACCCTATCTTCTTATAACCTATATTCTATATTCTAATTCTGAGTTTTCTTATTCTAATTATTCCATATTGATGAGGGCTTACAATATCTGTCCTTTTGTGGATGGCTTATTTCATTCAAGATGTTTTCTTCAAAGTTCATGCATGTTTTTACATGTATCGGTAATCCTTTCCTATTTAAAACTAGAAAATATTCCATTGTTTGTACATACTAATTATCAAAAGATCAGAACAACCCAAATGTCCATCAACTGATGAATGGATAAACAAAATGGGTCTAGCTTCTTGATTGGAGTTATAAACTCAGATGACCTCCAGTCAATGCAGAGACAATTTGCATAAACTAAAAGGTGCTTTTTTGCATTGGTTGGTTGGTTATGTTAAATTCTAGTACTCAAGAAAATCTCCCTCATATCTCTAGTTTGATACACACTCAAGAAACAGACAGTTCAGGGATTATATACCAGAGTTAACAATTTACAATATCATGATGTACAGTGTGTAATAAAAGATTACAAGATAAAGAAAGAAACAAGAAATGATGGTCCATTCAAAGGAAGGTGATAAAACAATCTAAACCTGATATCCAGAAAACAGCAACAAAGGAGACCAGACAGTGCAAAACAGAAAAAGAGTTAAAACAACAAAAAAAAATATCTTCAATGTGCTTAAGGAGATGAAGAGAAAGAACTAAAGGATGTTAGGAAAACAAAGAATGAACAATATGATAAACTCAATAAATAGACAGAAATTTTTAAAAGAACCAAACCAAACTGAGTTGAAGACAACAATAACTGAAGTGAAAAATTCCCAGGAGAGATTCAACAGCAGAATAGAGCTGGCAGAAGAGAGAATCAATGCACTAGAATACAAGACAATTTAAATGAGTCAGGCTGAGAACTAGAAAGTAAAAAAGATTTAGAAGAAGCAAAAATAGCCTAAGCATACCAATATAAGCATTTTGGTAGTCCCAGAGAGAGAAGAAGCCATAAAAGGACTAGAAGAAATATTTGAAGAAATGATGACTGAAAGTATTACAAATTTGACAGAGGATGTGAATATGCACATCCAAGAAGCCCACTGAACACCAAACAAGATCAAAAGAGTGGAGGTAAGGAGGCAGTGACTTGAAATGCTTAAATTGCTGAGAGAAGGAAAAAGTTTGTATTGTTATATTTTATAGCTTTGCAAGAAATTTTATATACATTCTAGGCCAAAAAAGAAAAAGAGTCAATAAAAGAGATGACCCAATGTAACTATAAGACAAATTTGTGGTCAGTTTGCAATCGATGTCTAATTGTCACATAAATGAATGGATAAAAATTTGTGTTTTGTACAATCTTGAGACTTTATTTATTTTGGGAAAAAGATAATTTAGAATATGGAGTATGTACTTCCATAAGCTATTTTATCCAAGTATGAGGAATTATCAAGCACCCAGCAGAGCTGCAAAAGCTATAGCACATCTTCTAACTTGGCCTGGATGCAATGAAGCAGCCATATCTGGCCCCTCTGGATGTCCTTTTTTAAAAAAATTCAAGATAATTTTGTATTAAGTTTATTTAGAAACCGTCACATGCATTGATTCACAAATTCAATCTTGATGTTTTTATGATGATATTAGAGGTCAAACAAATAACTGGTTAGTCATTAAGATAACATCCAGTTGTGAGACTTTTTAATAAATATTTAAATCATATTTCATCAATGAAAACTCTCAATGTATTCCTATTAGTTCAGCACTGTTAAAAGGCTTATTATCCTCCTTTTATTAACAAAGAGGAATAATTATCAGGCACAAAAGTACAGTATATTTAGTAGTCAACTATAAAGAAATAATAATTAAGGGATGGTTCTTTGATCTATTTTGATTCAATTCACTTCTATTATGCAGCTATGTGGGCTCTTCTAGATCCTTTGCATTTCATAAAATGTTACATTTTGGTTTAAATGAAAAAAAGCTTTTTTGGAATTTTTGAAGTATTGTTTTGAATCTAGTCACTACTCTAGCAGGAGAGGTAATTGACATTTTTAAATTTTGAGATAAATATGTGAATGTTGCTTTTTTTTTAATAAGGTCCTCTTTATTTTTTTATTTTTTATTTTTTTTTAAAGATTTTATTTATTTATTCATTTATCCCCCCCTTGCTGCTTGTGCTCGCTGGGTCAGCCAACCACGCCGTGAGGGCGGGCCCGCCTTCACCAGGAGGCCCCGGGAACCGAACCCGGGGCCTCCCATATGGTAAACGGGAGCCCTACTGATTGAGCTACAGCCGCTTCCCAAGGTCCTCTTTAATTTATCTCATCAAACTGTGGTTTTCAATGTAGCTACCTTAGAAATGTTTGATAACACTTATTTATTAATATCTCATTAAGTATTAATAATTTTGGTGATATTAAGTATCATGTTATAAATTCTATGTCTGATTTTTTGTTATAAGTAAAATGTTTACATTGAAATTTTGTGTATTGATGTTTTATATGATAAACTTCCTAATCTCATTTATTTTTTAAAGGCTAGCCTCCATATAGATTGGAAGATTTGTAAAACTGCATTTGTTTATAGGTAATAACATTGTACATGTAGAAAATACTAACAAAAGTAAAGAATAGCTATTATATTTGCTAATTATCAGAGAAATTATAACCTAAATAAAGAATTCAGATATGTACTGGTCTGTTTCTTTTTTTGGAAGAGTTTGTGTAGAATTGGTATTATTTCATCTTTACTGTTTTGGAAAATGCAGCAATGGTGCTATATACACAGGGTTTGTTCTTTGTTGATGATTTGAAACTACAAATTCAGTTTCTTAAGAAATATAGGGCTTTTGAGATTATATATTATTTTCTTTCCTGAGATTTAAAAATTTTATAATATTAAAATAATTTGTCCATTCTTTCAAAGTTGTTAAATATTTTGGTTTTAATGCTTTCATTATATTCCCTTATTATCTTTTTAAAATCTGTAGATTATGTAATTATATCTGTAACATTAAGAAAAAAATAATTGTAAACAGTGATGTAAGTATCCTAGCTATCAAGGAATTAAAAACAAATAAAAACCAAACAATATAGAGAAAAGGATTAAAAAAAAATAGGGATGAATGTAATGTCATAAATAACAGTCTTACATAAAATTATCAATAAAGGTAAAGTTGATTCTTTGGAAAGATTAATAATGTTCAGAAACCTTTAGCATGATCAACCACAGAAAGAGAGAGAAACACAAAATTCCAATATAATGGAAACCTTATATTTTGCTAGTAGTAGTGCAAAATTAAACAAACACATTGAAATGCTGTTTGACACCTTTTATAAACTATAAACTATATATATATATATATAAACTATAATCCAGTCATTTCACTACTAGGCATTGATTTACAATACTACAAAGTTGCATACCTGGAATCAAAGAATCAATTAGATGTAATATGAGTACCTTATCTGTGCTTATCCAGAAAAACAAGTTGCATATCTTCACATTTCTACCATGCCTGCTCCTGCCTGCAATCAATGTTAAGGAGTGGCTGAACAAATTAAAGTCAAAGGTTAGAAATAAGTTATCCTTGACCATATCCTGAGATTGTATATTCATTTCATGGACAGATTGCAAATACTCTTCTGAACAGCATTCTCCTTGATTACAAAGTTCTTTCCTATGACCCTTCTACAAGAAATGCAAACAGCATCCATGCCACACGCTAAATTCATTAGCTATTATTTTTAAACAGAGATTCAGAAGAGTTGACCTCCAGAAAACACTTTAAGTCATATTCTACTATACTAGTTACTGCATTGCAGAATCGAATTTGAATGCCACTAGATGTTATATAGGTAAAAATATATAAAAATTAAAATATTTACTTATAGATTTTATCTTCTCATTACTGCAGAATGTGTCATGATGTGTCCTACTTGTATCAGAAGATTTGAATAAAATTATCATTAATTGTTTTCATTGAAATAAACTGCTCAAGAAAGCATCATCTTCATTCCTTTGACAAAGATGATTTTTCCTCAGGTAACCCTACCTAATCCATCTCAATATCCACAAAAATAATTATGTGTCCATATTATTTTTTATGGTACATTAATATTTGAATAGATGGGACTTTAAAACTCTAAGTCCTATCACCTTCATCTATAGCATTCATGAGAACAATAAAATATTTAATCTCTGGGGAGGTTTCTAGCTATATAATTTAATTGCGTACTTCAGTCAAAAATAATGGTTAGCTCCAGACTTTTCTCATGGCATTTTTCTTCTCTGTATTTCTGAGAGTATAGATTAGGGGATTGAACATAGGTACAATGGTGGTGTAAAACAAAGCAAATATTGTATCCTCAGGGTAAGTATCAGGTGGCCTAATGTAGACAAAGATTGAAGCCCCCCAAAGTAAGACAACCATTGTGATGTGAGACCCACAGGTGGAGAGAGCTTTGTGTCTTCCCTTAGCTGAATGATTTCTTAAAATGAATTATATATATGTGTATCCCTACAATTTTTATGTAACATTTATGTAATCTAAGTATCTTTTCAAAACCAAAAAATTGTAAAATAAAATAAAGTAAAATGAATTTTATAATGACATAAGAAACAAATAAGATAAAGATTACTAAGGAAAACATATCTGAATTACAACTACAAGGACACCAGTGATACAGGTATCAGTATAAGCAACACTTAGCAGTCAAAAGATAAAAAAAAAAAAACGGTTATCCATTTCATTAGGACCACAAAAGGGCAACTGGACTACCAGATGAAATTGAGGAAAGGAATGGATAGCTCCACCAATCCAGGCAGCTCAGATTAGAATGTTGTATCTTGTCCTGTTCATGATAATCATGTATTGCAGAGGTTTTCAGATGACAATGTAGTGATCAAAGGCCATGGCAGCAATAATGAAGATCTCAATACTTCCAAAGAAGTGCATTATGCAGACCTGTAACATACAATTTCCATAGCAGATGGGTTTTGTCCCGACTATCAAGTCACTGATCAGTTTGGATCTAACACTAGAGGTATAGCAGATATCCATACAGGATGAATGACCAAGGAAATAGTACATGGGTTGGTAAAAAAGGGAGTTGCATCAAATGGAGACAAGGATTAGGAGGTTTCCTACCAAGATGGAAATATAACAGAATAAAAAGAGCACAAAGCAAAACATTTGTATGTTCTGGTCATAAAAAAGTTCCAAAAGAATGAATTCTGAGATATTTCTGTGGCTTTCCATGTATTTTAGTTTCACACATATTCTGTACAGTTGAGCTAAGAGTCTGAAAGAAAAAAAATGATTTTGATTTAAAATATCAATATATCACAATAATAGAAAATTTACCAAAAATGGATATTTATGCATAGAATATTAATATTAATTATTAATTACTCATGGATTTATGTTGCTTTTTCATTTTTATGATGCATCTTACTTTACAAAACGTGAAAAATTTTATAATAAGAATGTAATGCATTTTAAAAATATATCAGTAATGATGAAAGAATATTTTAAAATTAGATTTATTATTAAGAAAAACATGTTATTTTTATGAAGTATATTTTATGGATTAAAAAAAAGTTTAATTTACACAACTAAAATAACAGTTTTTGCATAGTTTATATATTTGACTCCCTACAGACATGAACTCAAATTTCCTTCTTTCCACATGAATGGAGGACCTCTTTTAAATTTCTGGAACTCTTACTGCATGAAATGAAATGTTTGAAGCATACCAAATTAAATCCGTGAACTTGAATTTGGTAGATCTTATTGTTTTTTGCTTTGTAGGCAAATTTGCATTTTGGACATGCAAAACCAATGAAGCTTCACATACATCACATAGCAAAGAATGGTAGAAAATTATACACTAAAAAAAAGATTGTCAGTTAATGACTAAAGTTCTGAAAAACCAACTGTAAGTTCAATCATTTCTACTTCTTTTATTTCATATATTAGGGCAATTTTTAAAAATATATGCTCTCATTTATGTTTGTGATGACAATCGGTAAAAGAGATACATAACTCATAAATTGCCCAAGTTTGTATGAACTATTTCATGGCTCTTGGTAGAAATTTTATATCCATTCTAGGCAACAAAAAACAGAAGTCATTAAAAGATATGACAAAAGGTAACTGTAACAAATTTTTTGTTCTTCTCTCATTCAGAGATCAAAGGCTGCACTATTAAAAGGATAAAATATTGAGTGACTGTTTTCTTTTGGAAAAAAGAGTATGTAGAATAAGGAGAAAAACCTAGCATGAGCTATTTTACCCAGTGTTCAGGAATTATCTGGCACCCAGTGGGGCCAAAAAAGCTACACAACATCTACTAAGTCTGAATCTAATGTGACAGCCATATCTAGAAATTTGAGATGTCTACAGTTTAAAGAGAGAATAATTTTGTAACGATTTTATTTGGAAATCCTCACATCTAGTGCTTCACAAATTCAAACTCTTTGTCTTTAAGTTGATAATAGTTATAAAATAAGTAGCAGGTAAGACATTTTAAAAAATGGTCCATTTGGGATAATTTTAAAATATTAATTATAATTTTGTTAATGAGAATGTCTCATTGTATTCCTCTTAGGACATTGGTACTGCTACAAGGCTTAGTATCATTTTTTTAACAGGTTGAAAAATTAATTATTAAGTACAGAGTGTTTAGCAGTTAAGTAGATCTAAACAATATTTTATAATCAGGGGGTGATTCAATAACCTTTCTTTTACTTATTACAACTGATACACATTTTTTATCTATGAAATTGTGTCAGATTACTTGTTAAATACATTTATTCATGTAAAATAAATGATTTAATGATAATTATTATATAAATAAGTTGGTAAGCAACTTAAACTGGATATTGCTTCCAGCCCATGATTTTCAATAAAAATGAGTCAGAACCAAAGAATCTCAGTAATTTTTTAGAATCAGTAAGCAAGATCTAAGGATATTAGAAATCAGCAATCCCAATTCTCATTCAGTTTATTACTACATTTCATGTATGCAATGGGGAGAAGAATGTAATGGGGTAGAACATTGGGAGGAAGTCTTGTAAATATTCACATCAGTAGAAATGATTTTGGAAGATGACCAGTTACCAGATCACCCAGTCTGCCTTCCTGAATATTTATGCAAAGGTATATGATGCAGTTAATATAAATATATGGTCCAGAATTCTCTGGTTCTAAGCTATTTGTAACAATTGTACTTTAGTTTTACCTAAATGTATATTTATTAGGTCAAAATTCTTCCATGTTATCAAGATCAGGTGAGTGTTTTATCCATGAATGCTGCTAAAATCCCATCTTGCATTCTGAGGGAACATGATATTACAATCACTACTAGTAGCAAAGGTTAAGGGAAACTCTAATAGATTTAGATGAGAAGAATCATTGTCACTGAAACAAATAATTATTGACCATAGAGACAGTGAGAAAATAAAACCTCCTATGGAAATATTACAATCATAAATGATCAAAGGACATAGCCAAAAAGTGTGTCAGAGGCTAAAACAGTGGCAAGACAGACAAGTAGAACGGTTAAGGATTGAGCCTAAACAGTTGTGAACTGTTTAGAATCAGTAAGCAAAATCTGTGGGTATTAATATCTTTATGAATATCTTTAAGCCTCATTTTCCTCAGCTTTACAACTGAGAATTTGTCACATGATTGAAAAAATATACTAAGTAATACATTAGGTAATATGAAATATCCCATGTGTTATGCATTCTTCATGACTCACAGGCCATTTTCATTATACATTCCTTCTTTACTAAGCAAGATTTAGCAACTATTGAAACAACCATGCACACATATATAGAGAACTCCAATAAAGAAAGAAACAACAACAAATACAAAAGCAGAATATAGATATAAATGACATCAGCTAAACTTCAAATTTGAAAAACAATGAAAAAAGTTATTCTGATGACAAATTGACTATTTAAGGCAATTTCTAACAGAAATCACTAGCCTAAATTTTTCTTTTTTAATAAAACATAGTGAAATAATTACTTTTTCATTGTTAGATTGAATAAGTATTCTGCATTTCCCTTCATATGAGCTACAGTATAAAGAGAATAAATGTTCTTAGATAAAATACAGTTTCCACCATAGATTCAAATTTCCTCTTAGGGGTATCAAATGTACCATGTTACAAGCTTACCTTAGATGAAACAGATGAAACTTTTTTCAAATTTTAGGATTTCAGATTGTTGGAGTGGTAGGAAATTCTTCTTAATTGTGATATTCAAACATAAATGGGCCTATTCCTTGATAGGATGATAGAGTATCTTCCTCCATAGGAAGATATGTATCTTCCTACATAGGCATCAGAATGGGACTCCATGAAATTCACTGCAAACAGTTAATATTTTGTAATTTTAAGTTCTTTCCACAAAACTCCACCTGTAAATAATATACAATTAAAATTACAGTGTAGTAAACATTTTCATGGTTATCAAATCATCTCATGTTTCAGGAGAGTTACAGTCCCAAAATGAAATGTAAATAGCAGGTAACCACCTTAATTCATGGTAGTTGGAATTTCTCCAAGCCAAGGTGGCATGGGTAATTCACTGACCAACAAATTTTAATGGATTTCAGATTAGATTTAGGTGGCATCTGGAAGAATTCTCCCTGAGAATTCTGCTAATTCTTCTTCAATAATAGAATCTTAAGTAAATGAAGAGAAATACAAAGCAGTAATTTCAAAAATCTAGCTTAATTCTCAAAAATATTTGTTAACCTCAAAATGTCTTTGAACTATCTATGTGTTTGAATTTGGAGTGGATTTTAAATATCCACTAAATCTATTAGAGATGCAATCAGAAATAAAATTTTATTCTGCAGAAAAGTAAGTTGGGACCTTTGAATGCAGATTTAATATCTGCACTAAAACTCAGAATAAAAATAAACAGGATGGTTTTAAAAATTCCCAGATAAGCTCACACAGTATTTAAGTCTTAGGAGTCATCTGATTTATGCCTACTAATTAAGGAAATTAGTTTGGAGGAAGAGAATATGACCTAGGTGATAATGCAAGTATTAGTAGTTTTGAAAGTCATCAGAAATTATTTTCCCTAGAGTAATCAACCATAATCTCACCAAGTGTTCCTAAGATACTGTCAACATTAAATCCCCCTGTGCCTCTGGGCATGTGCTTTACAGTTTTAGCTTTGCCTTTGTCTGATTCAGCCACTGTTTCTCTGGAGGCTCCAAAATGCATCATCAGACACACAGCAGTTCAGGAAACTCTGATGGCTCTGTGCTTATATAATTTTCTCAAGAATAGGATGAAAGATGAATAGTATGAGGTTAACTACTAGGAAAATCTGAGGTGAGGAATAACAAAGAGCACTAAGGATAGACAATACAGTAAAAATATCAACCATTATTAAAATGTAGTTTAATACTACAAAATTTTAATATCAGACAAACCCATCCCCCCAAAAAAACCACACAAATATAAATTATACTAAGTGAAGGAGACCAGACACAGAGTACTACATATTGTATGGCTTCATTTATATAAATTATAAATATAAACCAATTTATGAAGATGAAATTAGATTAGTGTTATGTAGGGCTGAGGAAGAAATGCTAAGGGGTATGGAGTCTTTCATTTTGGAGTAATGTAATTTGTTTAACTCAGCAAAAGTGGTGCTGATGCAAACTGGACCTGTTGACTTTTATAAAGGGTATTTATTTGGGGAAGAAGCTTACTGTTACTAGGCCCTAAAGAGTCCAACTCAAGATACCTTAGAAGTACTTTCTCACTCAAAGTCAGTTGACATGTGGTGGCACAAGATGGCAGGTGACATCTGTGAGGGTTCTGCCTTCCTCTTCCTCCTGAGGCTCTGTTGTCCCAGCTCCTTCCCATCTCAGCTCTAGGCTGGCATAAGGCTTATCTCTCTCCCTGGGACTCATTTCTTTCCAGGCTCAGCTGCTCTGCTCTCTTCACAAAGTCAGCTATAGACTATCAGGCTCATTCTATTCCTGGGGCCTGTGCCTTGTCTAATGGAGCCTCCTCTCATTCCTCACATATCTGCTTCTGTATTCTCCTTTTCTGTGTCTTTACTTCCATGTGTGAGTCTGTTTTATACCCACCAATGGAGTGGGGACTCAACTCTGCATGCCCTAATGATATGGTCAAATTAAAGTCCTAATCTTGATTTAATAAAGTAAAACTGAAACCTCTGAATCTAATACAATTTAATATGCTCAGAGGAACAGACCAATTTACAAACACAATACAATGTCTGTTTTTGGAATTCATAAATAGTACGAAACTACCACAAAATTGTTCTAAAAATTTTGAGATAATGAATATATGACATTGGGATTATACTAAAAGCCATTGGTTATACACTTTGAATAGGTCATATGGTTTGTGACTATATTACAGTAAAACTGCTTAATAAACAAATAAATAATTGTGCAAGAATCATCAGAAGTAGCAGCTATGTACAGCATGGAAAACAGAGAGATATTGAGAGGTGAGTTATTTTCTTGCTTGTCCGTTTTGTTTATTATTATTACTATTGAAATAATGAAAATTCACTAACAATGATTGAAATGTGAAAGCACAACTATGTGATTATACCAAATGTCATTGACTGTACACTTTGGATGATTTTTATGCTTTATTAATATGTATCAATAACATTGATTTGTTTTTAAAAAAAGAGTAACCTAGATGTATAGAAACAGCTCAAAAAATCAGTAACCTGCAAGATTATGACTGAGAACAGGTTATTTATTGACAGAGACAAAGATTTCTGGAATAGAGAGTTCAGGAATGAGAGACAAGAGAAAGGAAAAGAAAAAAGAGTGCACAATTTTCCCAATATGTGTCTCAGATATGAAAACAAATCACTTAATTATAACATGAAGAATATGATGGCAGAAGAAATCAGCACACAAAATTCAGCAAGGTGTTTATTCTATTTACCATGAGGTTCTTTCTCCTAAATCACTGCATTGATAAAATATCTGTTTGAGTCCCTGCCTTCAATTCTTTGGGTGTATATACCAAGTGTGGGATTCCCGGGTTATATGGTAATTCTCTAACTTTTCAGAGGAACTGCCAAACTTTCTTCCACAGTGTCTGCCCATTTTTCATTCTGACCAGCAATGCATGAGTATTCCAATTTCTCCACATCCTCTCTAATACATGTAATAATCAGGATTTTTTAAATAACAACCATTCTAGTGGGTGTGGAATGGTATATTGTTTAAGTCAAAGTTTTGATTAGCATTTTCCTGATGGCTAATGATGTTAAGCATCTTTTAATGTGCTTTCTGTTCATTTATATATTTCCTTTGGAGAAATATCTATTGAAGTCTTTTGTTCATTTATTAATTGGCTTGTATTTTTGTTGTTCTGTTGAATTACTTATTTATATATTCTGGATATTAAAACTTTATCAGACATGTGTTTTCCAAATATTTTCTCCCATTGTGTAATTGATGGATGTAGGATAACTGAATACCCGAAAGTAACTTATTTCTCTCCCTATTGCTAGGATACAAAGGAAAGAATTTTATGTAAATTTGAAGGTAATAAGATACAACACTCTCTTGGTCCTAAATTCCACTTTTGATGGTCAAGAACATCCTGTTGAAGAAATGAACTATGAAAACCAGCTTCAACCATTTGGTTGGACCTGTGCAGAAGAAACCCCTTGCTGTCCTCACTTCAACTTGCCTAATTAACATAGTAAATTTCCTACCCTGAGGTGGAGCTATCTGCCCATTTTTTGATCATGCAATGTATGTGCAAGTGTGATTTCCTGAACATATTAATTATACAATTATATAACTAGGAATGTATATTCATCCATATGCATAAAAAGTAATGTACAATCAAAGCAAATGCTAAGTAATAACAGGTATTTAAGTGAGAATAAAATCACAGCACAGGGAGTCAGGTCTGAGTCACTTTGGACTGACCTTGGCTCCTAACTCTGCAGCTGTAATAAATGTGGGTTGGCTTAACTCTCATGTTGAAATTTTCTTCTTGCCATCTCTGGTTATCCATAAAGGCCCTGCTCTGAGGCCTAAGATAAGTTGTCCTTTTATTTCACAATAAAGTTCTTTGAGATGCAAAAGTTTTTAATTTTGATGAGGTCTAATTTATGTATTAGGTATGAGATAGGGGGTCTTTTAATTTTTTTTTTAAATGGACATCCAATTCTCCTAGCAGTATATTTTTTTCATCAAAATAAAAAATGTATTTACATCTAATAAAATACGAAGAAAGTGAAAAAGCCCATAAAATGGGAGGAAATAGTTGGAACAATTTTATATCTTGATTTAATATGAAGAATATATAAAGAACATCTACAATTGAACATCAAAAATACAACCCAATTAAAAAATGGTTTAATCACTTCTCGACCTTTGGGCCAAGACCAAGTGTAATATCTGTTCCAATCAGCCCAAAATGAGGACATATCCTCATTCCAAGGACAATATATCACATGGATTTTTAGAATTAGGAGAAGGAACAGGAGCCCACTCCATCCACACCATGCATCAACCTGCCATCGCAGTACCTCCAGGAGTGGCTAGCACCATATTTTGAAGAGACTATTCTTTCCCAATTGAGTGGCCTTAGCCCCCCAGGTCAAAAATCAGTTGGCCATAAATGTGAGTGCTGATTTCCAGTTCTCATTTCAACTTGAATGCTTTATATGTCTTTCCTTGTGGCAGTACCATGTTGTTTTGATTACTAAGGCTATCAATAAGATTTAAGATCAGGAATTATGAACCATCCAATATCATTCATTTTTGTCAGTATGCAATTGTACTACACAAACAGTGAACCCTAAGTTAAAGCATGGATTACAGTTAATAGTACAATTATAAAAAATGAGCATTCTTCAAGTGTAACAAATATTCCACACAAATGCAAGGTATTGGTAAAAGGGTGGTGTTTTAGTTTACCAAAGGACTGCTGATGCAATCTTTTGGCTTTTATAATGGGGATTTATTTGGGGTAAAAGTTTACAGTGCCAAGCTATGACATGTCCAAATATAGGCATTAGCAGAGATGTTTTCTCACCAATGTCAGCTAATGTTGACCCTGGTGTTGGTGCCACATGGTAAAGCAAGATGGCCACTGATTTCTGTGGAGGTCTCTTTCTTCCTCTCCAGAATATCCCATATCTTGGAGCTCAGCTGTATTCAACCACTCATAGGGCTTGTCTCTTCCTGGACCTAAGCTCTTGGACCTATCAGGAGCTTCTATTTTCCTGCAGTCCTTTCTCTCATATGGTAGAATCTAACATGGCAGCCCCCTTTTCCTGTGTCTGTCTGTCTCTCTGTGTCTCCCTTTATATCAGACCCAGCAAGAGGGCAGAGAGTCAACAAGAATCATGCACCAATGACATAGGGTCTCACACCCACAGAAATGGGTTAGATTAAAACACAATATTTTGCTTTTTGGGATTCACAAAATTCAAACTGTCACACCCCACTTTCTGAAACCCAAAAAGATATATTCTTTTCATATGCAAAATACACTCATCACATCACCATATTTCAAAAGCTTTAAATCATCTTTGTAGCAATGCTAAAAACAAAATCTCATAAAAATCAATTTTAGGCATCAGTTTGTCTTTGCAACATTCCCTTTCAGCTGTAGACCTTTGAAACCTACATACAAATTATCTGTCTTCAACAAACGAAGGAAGGACATACATAGGATAAACATTTTCATTACCATAAGGAGAATTTGGGAGGGAAAAGGGTGCCATGGGTTCCCAACAGTTCTGAAAACCTACAGGGCATATGTCATTGGATTTTAAAGTCTGAGAGTCATCCTTGAAAAATGATTACTTGTCCTCAGGACTTCATGGGGGACCACCCTTTCCAAAGGCTAGCTAAATGTCCATAATTTCAAGCATCTTGGTGGCAACTGAGCTCCAGAACTCACCCTCCAAGAACATTAGGATAATGAACACACTTTCTCCAATCTCTGGAAGACACTCTGAACCCCCTTAGTAGAGTGAGGTGGTGACAACATTCCATCAAATCTCTGTCATACAGGGCCAATTCTGTCAACACAGTGGAATGCTGACCTGACTTTCCCTAATCTATGGGAACTAGGCCCAACCCCCTGAGAGCAGTGGTGACCTAACTCTCCCCAATCTATGAGGAACAGGCTTACTCCCTCAGAGCATTGGAGTGGTGACCTAACTTTCCTTAACATATGAGGAAGAGGCCCATGATCTTCAGAGAAGTAGGGTGGCAACTTAACTCTCCTCAAACACCAAGGAATGTGCTCCACCCTCTCTATACCTTGGGGTGGCCAAACTCTCCCAAAACAACAGGATGGAACATCCACCTTCTTCAAATGCTAGGGCAAACTCACCCTTTCCATACAGATGATTGGGGCCCCTCTCTAGGCCCAAGGAGATGTCTTGACTCCAGACTTCATATTCCATGCTTTTCTCTTGTAGCTGTTTACCCTTCCATCTCTCCCCTCCCTGTCCCTTTTAGTCCAGGCATACAATAGTTTTATTCATACAGATCTCCCAAAAATCTTGTTGGTTTAACATTCAAGAAACAGGGGTCCAAGCTATCAGACATTAAGACTTTCTACATGTCCTTCCTGGATAACTGCATTTCCAATCTTGACTTACATGTACCAAATTTAGTTAAATCTTCACATGGGCTACTCTGCAATTTTATAACAAAGATCACCTTTTCTCCTGTTTCTAATAATACCATCATCATTTCCTTCTAAACTCTCACTGAAAATAACTTTAGGGTGCATAATCTTACCAACAGTCTCTTCAAAGCAGTCTAGGCCTTTCCTATCAAGCATCTCACAATTCCTCAAAAAAAAAAGAAAAAAAAATTATGCCTTTTGGGATTCACAAAATTCCAACTGCCACAGGTGTTACATGGGAATCTTCTATTTTGTACATGAATGTCCTGTAAATCTACAACTTCTCAAATATAGGAAAAAAAACTAGGAAATCAGCAATTTATAGTAACTTATCTGAGTCAGATCTACTTTCCTAAAGAGGTTATAATGATAATTTATGGAGAAAATATTGGGCTGTTTAAGTCCATTATATAAATTACCATCACAATAATACACAGAATGATGTAGCTGGTCATACGTCTTATCATCTTTCTTCCAGGATCAGAAGTACCTGTAAACTCATTAGAAATGCACATAGGTACCTCATTTGTAATGTGGAACATTACCTGCTCAATTCTGAATTCATCCCTGGTCATCACTATTTATTTTGTTGCAAAACTTTAATTTTGATGAGGTCCAATATTTATAAAAGAGCATACTTTTGAAGTTGTACTTAAGGACTTTTTTACTAACCCAAGGTCAGAAAGCTCCTCTCCTCTTTATTTAAATATTTTGTACTTTTGTATTTAAATATTGTTTTAAGATTGACTTAGAAATAATTTTGTATTAATTTTGAGGTTTAGATTGAGGTTTAATATTCTATCACTATTTGTTGAAAAGTATATCCTTGCTCCACTGAATTGGAAAGAGACTTTTGTTGAGATTTAGTTGAGCATATATGTACAGGTTTGTTTCATTGACTACTCGCCTATTTGTATGAAAACACTATGTCATTTTGAACTCCATACTTTTATAATATACCTTGATATCAGGTAGTGGAATTCTCTAAATTTGCTATTTTTAAAGTCTGGGAGGTAATCGAGATCCATTGCATTGATGTATAAATGTTAAAATCAGGTTGTAAAAGTATAAAACATATTTAACAGTTTAGAATTTACATGGGATTGCACTGACCTAAAGATCAATTTGGAAAGAATTGAAATATGAATATGAGATACCCAGTTCTGAGCAATATATTTCTTTCTTTTTTAAAGGTCTTTCTATTTTCTCAGCATAAGTAGAGTTGTCAATATACATTTCTTGCACCATAGTATGTCACATTTAAACATAAGTATTCATATTTTGATGCTAGTATGAATGACTGCTTTGGGTTGAATTTTGTTCCCACAAAAATATGTTCAAGTCGTTATCCCTGGTCCCATGAATTGGACCTAATTTGGAAATAGGGTCTTGGAAGATGTAACTAGCTAATATGACATGCATCTTGATTAGATTGTGCTTTACTCTAATATAACTTTTTTAAAAGAAGAGGGAAATTTGAACATAGAGTATGCATGGGGCTAGAAGGCTATGTAAAGATGGGAGGAAAGATTGGAATGATGCATCTACAAGTCAAGGTTCATTAAGGATAGCCAACAACCCTGAGGAGCTAGAAGATTTCATGGAAGAGGTCTCATCTAAGCTTTCTGAGGGAGCATGGCACTAATGACAAGTTGGTTTTGGACTTCTAGCCTCTGGAAGGGTTAAACAATAAATTTCCATTGTTTTAAACAACATTGTTTGTGGTACTTTCCTAGGAATTTAGAAGTGATATTTTTAAGATTCAATTCCTGATTTTTTTTACTAGTCCAAAATGAATTTTTTTGTGTATTGAAGTTATCCTGAAACATTGCTAAACTCATTCATTAAAAAAAAAAAAAAGCATGCAGATTGGATAAGAAGTAAAACTGTTGTATTACAGATGATATGATCATCCATGTGGAAAATCTGAAGGAGTGTAGAAGCCACTCTTATTATTATGAGAAAAATGTAGCCCCAAAAGAATGTAATGTGGAAGTGTATGTATTTAATTGGTATTTTTTCTTTCTTATTATTTAATACAATGCAGTATCTAAGCAATCTGAACATTGGGTTTCTTCTTGGGAAAAATTTTACATGCAAAGCAAAACTCAAACAAATGATTGCACTATTATGAACTAAATATATTGTGTAAACTCATGGAGTTAATAATTAGAATATAGGTCACCAGAAAATAGAAGGAGGGTAGAGAGTGGAAAGCTGAGGGTTAATCTATGCAGAATTGGTAAAAAATGTTATTTGTAAAACTTTGGAAATTAATAGAAATGGTGAAAGCATATTATGGCGTTTGTAACTAGCAGAGCTATTATATGGGAGGAAAGATTGGAATGATGCATCTCCAATCTCTGGAAGACAGTAGTTGAAAGGGAAAGACTAAGGTCATATATACTACTAGATAGAAAGCTAAAAAATGTAACATAAGACTGTATTATGTAGTAAAACCTAATGTAAAACTCAAATAAGGGTGATATTGCATATATAAGACTTTTACAAAATATAAATACAGATATACTAGAGAGAAGGGAAAAGAATAGCAGCTATGTATGGCAGGGGATGCATTGAGATACTGAGAGGTGATGAGTTCTGTTTGTTTTTTGTTTATTATTATAGCAATAATGAAAGTGACCTAAGAATGAAAGAAGTGATGAATGCACAAATATGTGATTACACCAAATACCATTGATTGTACACTTTGAATGGATTTATGTTTTTAAATATGTATCAATAAAATTGATTTGCTAAAAAAATATATAAATATATTGAGATTATCTTTTATTTATTGTTTCTGAACTTTGGTAACTTATGTTGTTCAAGGTAGGAGTTCCAATTTATTTAAGTTGCCTTAATATGTTCACTAGTTCCCTATAGTATCATATAAAAACTTTTGGATATATAGATATATCACAACTAAGATTTTAAAAACAAGGAAGCTTTGTAACTAATGATTTAATTATCCTAGGTATCAAGATTTAGGAAAATCAAATCAAATTGAATCCAAACCACACTGAGAAAAGGATATAATAAAACCAGGAAAGAAAAAAAAAATCTTAATAGTCTTAAATAGTACATACCAACATAGCAAAAGTTGGTTCTTTAAAGGATTAATATAAATCAGAAACCTTTAGCTTGACCAATAAAGAGAAGAAAAAAAATAAGTTTATAAATAAAACTTATTTTATATAAAATATAAAATATTAAAAAGTTTATATTTTAATTTGGATGAATTGGAGGGAGAGACAAAGAAGCATATTAACATGGTAGACTAAGGAGGAGCTTTGAATAATACTTATACAAAGTAAAGGAGACTCCATCAAGAAAGCCATGACAGAGTTAAAAATTTTCAGCAGTTGGAAGAAAAGAAATAATTTTAAGTACAATATAATGTGTACAACTCATCCTAATATTTTTGGGGTAATTCTGGTACAGTGAGATATTGACATGTTATCTCATAAATTTATCACACAATTTACAATAATAGTGATTTGTAAATAAACGAGTAAGGAAAGCAACATAGAAGAGTTAAAATGATTGGGGAACACAATGAAAAAGGACTTGGAAATCCAATCACAAAGACATATGTACCACAAAGAGTGGTACCAATAATAATCTTTGAGGATATTAATAGATTTGAAGCAGATGAACTTTCCAGACTTCTTCCTAACTTTAGAGGAAAAAGTGTAATCAGCACACACTCTTGCTCTTACCACCAAAGCTTCTGCCAAGCCCATAGTTATCTTTAGGAAGAAAATCAACAACAACCCCCTCTTTCCTCACCAAAATCTGGCCACAGCTGATTATGAGCAGATTTTCTGCTTCTCCCAGAGAGAAAATGAAGCACAGTGGTTAAAACTTAAACTTCAAAGTCAGAGAGCCTATATAACACATCTAATTACTCACAATCATCAACTCAAATGGAGATGGTATATAATTCTCTGAAATCCTAATAATAAGAGCAACTCCTACAACCACACATGGACAACTACTATGTGCTTTCTCTGAATTGAAGTAGGAACTTTAGGTGGTATACAAGTCAGCCAAAGGAGTGCTGATGCAAAATACCAGAAATCGGTTGGCTTTTATAAAGAGTATTCATTTGGGGGCAGAGACTCAATGTCCTACTGACGTGGTCTAGTCAAAGCCTTAATCATGATTTAATCAAGTAAGAGTGAAAACCCTGGACCCAGTACAATCTAATGTACTCAGAGAAACACACCAATTTACAAACATAACCCAATATCTAATCTGGGAATTCACAAATAATACCAAACTGCTACAGGTTTATGTCCAAGGTCACACAGCTAGACTATTAAAAAGATTACCCTCTGACTCCAGAACTTAAACTCATCTTCCATAATTTACCCAGCACATCACATCCCCTCTATATGACAGTGTATTCTAATAACTGGGGCTATAATATATGAATTAGAATGAATAAGAGGATAAAAAAAACAGCTGCTAGCACACTTGTCCTTGTGGTGGACTCAATTCAGATGAGGAAAGAAAAACTAATTAAAATTAAGAATGTTATGAAATATAGCGAATAGTCCTCACAAATTCTTTTAGGAAACATTAGAATTGGGTAAAATGGTCTAAATATTCCTTCTCAATAGAAACTTAGAGACAGATAAAGTATGAAGAGAATGATACTTATACAATGATGTATAGGAAGAGTGTGATCAAGGTAGGAAGACATACAGAATAGTGTCACTCATAGCCTAATTTAGACTTCAATATTTTCTTCTTGTTCCATTCAAGACTATTAATCTTCCTCCAAAATAGTGAGATCTGACAACCTTGGGACTAAAGTAATGTGTCTGTGCAAAATAAGTATTTATAAGCCAGTGTATTTGTCAGGGTTCTCTAGGGAAAGAGAACTGACCAGAAATATCTGTAAATATGAAATTTTATTTATAAGATTGTTTCACATAACTGTGGGAATGCACAAGTCCAAATTTCAGTGGGCAGGCTGCAAGCCAGGAACTCTGATTAAGCTCCTTGATGAATTCCCCAGAAGGATCGGCGTGGTTAGCTGACCCAGTGAGCATAAGCAGCAAGGGGTGGATAAATGAATAAATAAATAAAATCTTAAAAAAAAAAAAGAAAAGCATTTGCTAAACTGGTATGGGTGAAAAGAAATATGGTTATGGGAAACAATAAGGGGAAGATCATGCTGGTTTAACAGTGTACCAACAATATTTCCATTAGTAAATAAAAATGTCCAATGAGGAGGCTTCCAATACAATACATTTTCCCCTTCTAAATTCTCTGAGTTTTCTACAGTGACCTCAAAAATTAACTTAGGCATAAGGAGAATCCACATAGACACACATAGGGCTAAAGCAATTTGCTGCCTTGATTTGTTGCCTTTCTAACTGCACGTGTCAATTTTCAGGGAACCAGTAGGGAGGTCTTTCTGTTTGGAGTTATCCAGGACTCTTTTTAGTCTGGGACTTTAAAACTGGACCTCTTGATGAGAGACTTTGATAGTCTTTATTCTGATCAGCTGCCTTCCATGTTTCCTATACTAACCTGCCTCAACTTCCCCTTCAGGGAGTTTACACCCTTATTCTTAAGGGGAAGCTGAAGGACAATGGTCATTCTTCTGTAGCTGCTTCCTGTTGATTAGGGGCAGTTATCTCTTCCTGATAGGGTGTGAAACTCTCTGGCTATTCTACTGAGGCTGAGGGATGGCATATCCAGCACCATAGTTGGAATTGGATGAAATCTTTGCATGACTGATACCTTGTTCTGGATGGCATTGGTTCAGGAGTAAATAAACTTAGTTAGAATTTTGAAGCTACATGGTCATATGAAAAGGATAAAGAAAATGGTGGTAAGTGGCCCCCAAAAGGGGGTCAGCCATGGCATACTGGACCATGGGAATGGGAAAGGACAAGTGCCTCCAGAAGCTACATCCTCCCGAAGCTGATGGGCTTGATCTTCTAAGTTTCAAATGCTGTCTTCTATGCTGTTGGTTAACAATAGGGAAAGATTTTGGTAGACCTGTTCTGTTTGCTAAAAACTGCCACCCCAATTTCCCACAGCAGTGGTTATATCTAGGACAGCTAGAGGAGGTATGGGGAGAGGCACTGCCCTAGACATAACTCACAAAGACAATATAGGCCACAAGATAAGCATATAGCAAGGAAAATAAAGACAATACTTAAGAGAGTCATTTTTTTTTTATCTTATAGGCACATTCATTAATTACTTGGAAAATAAATTAAGTTTACCAAGACTATTAGCATGTTCAATGTCCTTCTGCATATGATCTAGAACAGAAGCGATATTATCATATTCATCAGATATAGAGAGACAATACTTAATACTAATCAATGCACTAATTAACACACAAATTCCTCTTTGAACTGCAGTAAATAGATCTAAGTTCCAGGTTTGCAATACCATACATGTTGTCTGTCCTTGGGAGCAGGCAACAATATAAATTGTGTCTGTGTAGATTCTGCTCACATTACTCTGGTAATTATTGCTCCATTTTTTATATCCTGTACAGAGCCAGCATGCTGCAATATCATTGGCACTTGGAGGGAAGCTCCAGTGCTTCACTGGCCTGATGCATAAGTATGAAACAGAGCAAGTCTGGAGGCAATGTCCATTATAAATCTGGCCTTTTGAGCCATTGTTGGCAGCCACCAGAATCCAAAACAACAATGTACTTTTCACCCACTCCAGGAGCATGTCCAGATGTATGGTAGATCCTTTCATTATTTTAGGTGTCATAGTGACCAATGTAACCAATAAACGAAATGGGGAGGCACCATGCAGGGTACTGGAGGGCTGTTTTGTATGCACAAGAGAGATTGAAAATACTGAAGTCTATCTCTTTTAATTTTTATATATTTTCTAAATATTTCCAATGCAGTTTATAACACATTAAATGAACTTCAATATTTTTAGTAGTTTACCTTTTACTTCTATACCTTTATCATAATTACATTAATTAACAGGTATTTTACTTAAGTTATACAAGAAAAGTTATTTTCTCCATTATTTGATTGAAACCTAAGATTCCCATTAGAATCAAGATTATCTTCCCCTACCACTTTTATATGCAGATTGAGGTGGCCTCTGACAGGCTTCCCTCTTATGAAGTGAGTTTTTGTTATCAATATCAGTTCAGGTTTCTATTTAATAATGGATTCCTGGAATTAGCCATTTAAATATTTTTTGTTGTGTAAATGCTTTTACAAACTTCCTATAACTAACCATAACCACATAAACTATTTAGTTTGCCTTTATATAAGATTATTAAATTAGTTAGTAACCACAGAAATTTACCCTTATCCATTTAAAAGTTTTGTCTTACATCCCTTATTCTGTTCTGTGAAAACTAGTCATTTCACTTTAGGACAAATCTACATTTCCTTCTTAAACTTAATTTCATTAAGCATGAACTTACAATTTTCATCTTAAAGATTTAATACATGTAATGACAATTTAGGACAGACCTCATTTCATTAAAGAGAAATTTACAATTTTTATCATCTTAAATATTTAATACATGTAATGATAATTTATACCATTAGTATCCTATAACACTAGGGAGATTACATCCAAGCTAAATAAAATGGGAATACTTATAGTTTATGCAAGAAATGTTCTTGCGTTTTCCTTTCACAAGAGGCTGAAACCTTTTTTATTTCTTTAATAAAATTTTAAAATTGTGGAAAATTTTAAAAGCATACTGATTGCCAAGTTCTGGGATATATTATAATTGTTTAATTTATTTTAATTATGAATTAGAAATATCTTTACATTGGTATCAAGGACTTTTTTTTTACTTACTGTCATTTGGTAATTGGACTATTAATTACTCTCATTGTAAGGCTGTTAAAAGGTTTAAATTGGGGAATTACAGGATAAACTGTGGTTCTTAATTCCCCAGCCTACTAGATAGTTCTAAGTTAAACTTATATTTCCCTATCTTGTCATACCTAGTCCTTCCCCCATAGCTCTTGCAAAGAGAAGGAGGCCCTGGTGGGGCTGCATAGATCAAGGAGCTTTAGGAAAAAATAAAATCCTCTTTCCTAATAGTTTCTATATTCAGATTTCTATATCCCTTTCTATCCTGCTTAGCTTCTCTAATTTGAGCTCAAGGAATGGTCATTTGCATGTGAGCCCTTATTGCATTTCTAGCAATTTGAATAGAACTCTTTTAAGAATTTTCATTTGTGTCTTTCATATTACAATCCCAAAAATTATTGACTATATAAACTAAGCAAATAGGCAGACACAAATAGAGAGTTAGTCACAAAAACACAATTCACTAGTGTTATTCATAATTTTTCTTTTCTTACAAATTAAGTTTATCTGTAAAGTAATGTTTTATTCAAAAGATCTCTTTGAAGGTTATTTATAATTAACCTGATCTGAACAGTGATCATGAAGTTTTGCACAAGAATTTTATTTTATTTTATTTTATTAGTTATTGGCTTATAACCTAATTGTTCCCAATACATTAAATACACTCTACATCATTTTCCTTTTATTCAGGGTTTTGCTTATTTCCTATTTCAACTTTGAAAGCCTCAGATGAAAAACAATAATTCCAGTACATATTAACTAAGGTCATTGAGGTCTCAGGGAAAACTGGGTTATCTCATAACCTGCTACTGTGAGGATTCCTGATGCTCAGGGTAGAAGGTCCCCGAATCCCCAGTTCTCAGAGGTAACAGGATTCCAGTTCTCACTGGACTGGAAGAGTGGATGTCTTACACTGAGGGCTGAGGATTCCACCAAAAAACAAGCTCCTCAAATTTTGTGTGTTCTCTTCTGGGCTTTTTCCTAGAGTAGGTAAATTGGAGTTGACACCTGTAAAGCCCTGAGAGAAAGCAGGGTTAACACCAGTGGAAGGATAGGAGACAGAGATGTCTTGAATTTACCTTCCCCCAAGCCATGGGGAGTAGAAGTTGCCATGGATACAAACAGGGAGAATTGATTAATTACCATTACAAAGGTGAAGCCAGCTCTGAAATAAACATGTGCAAAATTTAAGTTCTGTTTAGAATTGCCATTATAAAGCAAGCATAAACAAGGGTGAGTCTGGACTTGTAGTAACCATAAACAAAGGTAAATAAGTCTAAGATTACCATCACAACAGTAGGTCAAGGCTAAATCCACCCAGTTAGAGCAATTTCAGATATTATTCTTTTGCTCTTTTTCAATATAAAGTCTTCTATATTTTGAACTTAACTCTGAGTTACAGTTTCTTGTAAGATTACTTCAGAACAAATTGGACTCTTTCATTTATTAACTAAGCAATTAAACAATTGTATTCATTACATTATTGTTGCTAAGTTTTCCTGCTTTTACAGCTGTTGAACTAATTCCACTTGTGTTGTTTTATAGGACACACCATTGGGGGCTCCTCATTTCTCCCATCTTCCATTCTTCTACTTTCTCCTCATCTGAGGAGTAGTCACTAGGATCCCAGGCCTTAGGGTCTCTCCCAGGGGTGGTTAATATCCTCCATACCTGGACTCCAGGCAGCCTACAGTGCCTAACTTGAGCATATCTATAAGCCAGGGTGTCTAACTGATTATCAACTTGGCACAAGTGACTGATTAAAGAATCTTTCATCTCTGCCTGTGCAAGGTATATCCCTTTTTAACTTTAACTTTCTATGTGGCACACAGAGACCTTTGCCACTTGTTTTGCCTTGGTAGCCACCTGCAAGACTCCTAACAGGGACCAGGCTATAGCCACAAGTATCTGGCAGTCTCCCTTTTACTTATTTAAGTACAGCTGCTCTGCTTCCTCCTGTAACACAGCCAGTATATCAGGCTGAGATTTCAGAGCATCCTCATATTCCCTTGGCACTCCCTGCTCATCTAGGAGGGCAGCCACCCCTCCCTACATGGATGTTATAAGTCAACCTCGGATTTCCCCCATGAATTCTGATTTCTCTGAACTTATGCCTGCTACTGCCAGTGGTCCTTTGCTCTCCTGGCTCACCAATTGTTCCAACCCAACTCCTGAAGGGCACAAATTGGTGTAGGCATGAGTCCCAACAAAGCACCTGATACTGAATAAGGCATAAGCTTTATTGGGACTTACAAACAGGAAAGGCTTTCCAATCATGACCTATTGGAGAATGAAGATATTGCTCTGCAAAGAGATGAGAAAATGAGGAGCAATATAAGAGGTTTCAGAACAAGGACATTCTACAGGGTATGAGAACAGCATTTCTGCTAGGGTCACATGAAGACTACATATGGGTTCTGATGATGTTTTCACTATGCTTGTAGGATGGATGCCTACCCAGGATGTTTACTGCTTTAGGATGATTATACTTTATGATACCATATATAAATACTCTCCCCCCAGGGAGGGTTGTTAACCTTTAACTTATGTCTGGGTGATGCAGGCAGGTATGTACTGAGGAATTCGTGGGAACCCTGGGTAACCACAACTCGTTTTTCAAAATGACTTAGTCTCAACAATTGGCTTTCATTACGTTGCAATAATATTCCCCTCTTGGATCTGCCACAAATCTAACTTTACTCACAAAAATATGGCTGACACAGCCAATTCATGATAAATGATAAAAAATATTTCTTCTACAGTGTTCCACTTTAACTCTCAGTTTCATGAACACTGGACTGTATTTCATTTGTGCTAACCATGTGTTTTTGGCCTTTCCCCTTTCCTGTTCTGAGAGTTGCAGTAATGGATTCCTGATTTCCAACCTAATTTTAGTTTCTATCTAAACTTCTTAGATATTTTAAATTTGGGGTTACTTGCTTATCAACTAAGACCACAATTTTGGAAATCCTGATTAACTGAAGAAAACCCACTAATTGAAATACCAGGGAAAGGGTGGAATTTCCTCAAATCTGTATTTTAGTTCTATGGTATTCCTCAATTGAGAAGCCATCAGAAATATGACTCAAGTTACACACAGTACCATTAATGATACCATTAGAGCCACTGAAATTTTCCAATTTGAAGTAAATAACTTAGCAGAAGTAGTGTTCCAGATCTGAAGGGCCCTAGATACAGTGCCCCAGAGAGACCCTTTTAAAAGGAAAATGTTTCTGTATAAACCAACTATGAGTTTAGAACAAACAGTAGAAGACAAAAGGGAAAAAATAAAAGCTATTGGATGAATTTGGCATTCTCAGAGCTTTGGATTTGTTTAATTGGTTTAACATGTGTGCTGGAGTCCCTGGCTTCCAGGCATTCTGAAAACTGCCTTATTTTTCTAGTAGTTTTTATTCTGATCTCTCTGATACACTGTGTCATCTCAAAAGTCTTAATGTGCTATTGGTTTCACAGCCACTGACCTAGCAGATGGTATCTCTGAGGTTGAAACAACCCAAGGAAAATGAAACTGGAAAAGGGAAGATAGATATGATGGCTATGAGGGTAACCTCCATTACTACTGATGACTACAAAGAATCTGGAGACTGAAGTGGTGAACAAAATAGGCCGATAGTTGATGGAGCTTTCTGTCAGGAGTACGATCAAGAGGGGGGAAGTAGATAAATATAAGCAAACAGAGCCCAACAGATTGCATAATATTAATATCCCAATTTTTAAATTGTATTTAATTTTTAGTTTTCTTAACCTTTTATATATTTTATTTCTTATATATAAATTTATCATTATTGTTTCATTTTCCTATTAATTGCATTTGGCTATTATAATGGCTTCATTTTTTAAGAAGCTTTGGATCACAGAAGGGTTATAACTGGGGCAGGGGAGGATCATTGGTGAAGGGTGTCTGTGATGGGGCATACATGGGAGAAAGTTCACCTGGATATACATATAAGGTATATAAATATGTTCAAATGTTCACAGGGCATTGTCACAGTAGGTGGAGATTCACACAATAACCAAGAAAATATTGAATTCCCATCCTGGAGAGCTCTGCCACATTCTCTAATGTAGCAGCAATTGTCCCCCAAGTGCAGGGGCAATGACTGGCAAAGGAGATCGGTCCATTGATAGGCCCTTGATATTGATGACTATGCTTAAGAGCCTTTGCTCTTGAAATTGAAACTTAGCCTATTGTTGTGGGGCGGCTAAGAGTTGCTTCCTGAGAGCCTTCTTGTTGCTCGAATATGGCCTCTAAGCCAAAGTCAGATATAAATATAAACCTTCCTCCCAATGTAGGAAATGACTCCTGGGGTTGAGCCTCCTTGGCACCATGGGATTACTACCAAGCACCAACTAGCAATGCAATTTGAAAAAGACTTCAAATAAAAGGAGGAAAAGGTAAAGACAAATAAGTTTATATGGCTAAGAGACTTCAAAGTGAGTAGTGAGGTTATCCTAGAGGTAATGCTTATGCACATATCAGCAAGATCTCACAGAATGCCAAAGTGGATACTATCTCAAATAGGGGGGTTCCTGAGGGCTCTGGAGACACCCAGGTCCTATGATCAGGGCAGATAGCTCCAGAGTTTGGTGCCTTGCCAGTGGGCCCTACTTTGGAATTTGTGTTCCTTAGAGTGAACAGATTTGGACTCACACTTCCTTACACATGGCTCATCTGTCCCTTTTATTCGAACCTATACTTGGTGCTAAAGTTGGTAGGAGTACATCCAAGAGACTTGAATCTTTGGGCTGTCCATGTGCCAACTGGGCCCTGAGCCTCAGTGGATTTGTAACACCTACTCTCCAGTTCATTGGACTCATCCAGCACAACTAACAAGGAGGTAAGGATTGATAACCTAACATACTAAGGAAATAAGAGAGCCTACAACTGCAAGCAAGAGAGTCCCATCCATTGGCTGTGGGATTGAAGCCCCCTCTCAATTAGAGGTGAAGTGTATATCACCATCCCAGAATTCTCAGGATTGGGGAATGAACAATGGGCTATAATGATTTATTGGTAATCCACAATAGAATTGTGATTCTAGCAATGGAAGAAATTATAGCATTGATGTGAAGACAGTGGCCACTAGAGGCACTAGAGGCAAGGGGAGGGAAAAGTGGGTGTAATATGGGGGCTTTTTTGGGACTTGGAAATCATCCTGAGTGGCATTGCAATGAGAGATATAGGCAATTATATATCTTCCCATACCCTGCAGAATTGTGTGGTAGACAGTGTAAACTACAATATGAACCATGGTCCATGCTGAATGGTAATGCCCTGGGATGTTTTTATCAATTGCAATGAATGTGCCACACTAATGAAAGATGTTGTTTATGTGGGAGGGTGTGGGAGGTATGGGGAGAGGGGCATATGAGAATCCCTATATTTTTTTCTGTAACATTTGTGTAATCTAAGTACCTTTTTTAAAAAATAAAAAATATATATAAAAAAAGATTAAATCAAATGTAGGGTAGGTAGCCCTATGACACTAAGTGTCCTATGTCTACTAGGTGTCATAACTGACCCTAAAATCACAAACTGTCTAAAAGTAAAGGAAATAGAAAAGGAATTTTATAGCAACCAATCAAATATTTATTTTATTACTTCAAGTTTGCATGTTCAGTAACCAATCAAATATTTTTACTTTAAGTTTCCACATTCACCTTCTTTGTCTTGTGGGAGCTCCTTTCCACATCTTTTGAATGCTGCCTCAATTGATTAATTATTAACAGTTCAAAATAAATTCACCAAATTATTAACTTGTCTAACATTTTGTTTTAACATAAATAAAACAAAATCTTCTCCCAACGTGGAAAACATCTTCACAAAGGAAAAAGAGAAAGAAAAATAATTTTGTTGTTGATTAAGCCTTAAACCAGAATGTGATTCGGTATTGAATTGACAATCACCAAAATATTGCAAAGACAGAAAAAGAACTCAACCTTTTTATGTGGGGGGTATACAACCCATTTCATACACAATCTCAAGATACTTCAGAAATAGATTTACGCTGAGTCCTCTGGAAATTATGCTATTTTTTCCCAAGAAACTGAAAGATAGGGAACTATTTTCCTTGAATACATTGTGAAGAAATGGGAACTCCCTTGTGTGGTAAAGTTAGCAAGAGCATATTCAACCTTTTACATCTTAAATTCACATACATTTTTGAAGGACAAAACAGAACTTACAGATTTTCGATATTAGATACAAAGCAAGAGGGGAAGGGGGAGAAAATGTCATCATTTATGTTCACCAGGGAGAATTAAATCCCTTATTATTATTTTAAATTTTTATATTTCCTTCCACATGCACATATATACAACCAGATCCAATGAAATAAAGAATAACAAAAACACAATATATATTTAAAGAGGGTGATAATATAAATTTCAATTTGCACAGGCCATTAGTGAAAAAAAATATTCTAATGATAGATTTGCTATCTTAAGGTAATGCTTAACAAATATCACTACCCTGACCTTTTTCTTGGACTATAAAAATTTAGTGGTTCTCTCTGCCTAGAGGGCCTGCACCAAATTTTGGTGTGTATTTCCAACTTTCTCGATCATTTCTCAGCAAGCTCTCTTCTTTCCCCTATTTCCTAAATAAATTATTTTACTGGCCTAAAAAAAAAATTAGTGAAATGATTATTTTATTTCTTTGGTAGATTGAATATATATTCTGTAAATCATTTTCTGCATGCTTTCATATAATAAGAATACATGTTCTTTAATTAAAGTAAAATTTCCAAGATACATTCAAATTTTCTTCTAGGGGTATGAAATATACCATGTTACAAACTTACCTTAGATGATACAGTTTAATCTTTCTTTTAAATTTTAGGATGACAGGTTGTTTGAAAGGTAGAAAAATGTTCTTTATTGCTTATATGCAAATTTAATTCAGAATATGTAGGAGGGTGTATTACTGAATGGGTCTCAATGAAATTCACTGCCAACAATGAAAATTTCATTAACTTTAACTACACTCTTTTAAATTAGAATTTGATTTGAATAATATACAACTGAAACTAAAATGTTTAAATCATTTTAGATTAATCAAATTATAATATACTGCAAGAGAAGTTATACTCTTAAGAATGAAACTAGATGGTATTAATGTAAATAGCATATAAACTAAGGGTTAAGAATTAACAAATAATTATGATTATAAAATCATTACAAATATAACTTTATATTGTAAAATAGCAAAAGGTTAATATTTGAAATTACTGAAGCTAGCTAGAGTGGTCTCTCCCTTGTTTATGGTTACTCTAGCCTTAACCACACCCTTGTGTATGCTTACCTTTGTCATGGTAATTTTAGACTGACTTTACTCTAGTTTATAGCATAGATTCACCTTTGGGTATGCTTTCTATTGTGATAGTGAATCTAGATTGAACTTGCCCTTGTTTATGGATTCAGCTCACCTTTGTGTATACTTAGTATGGGTTAGTAACCACTCCAATCACCTCTGTTTAATATTCATATAAAATATTTTGTAAAAATCTTTGTTCTGTATACTCCCATCCAAATCCTTGTGACTGACTCTGGTTTGCTACATGCCCACTCCCATCCTGTTCAGCACCTTAATGTTTACTAATGAAGGAAACTGAGTCCAGCTCCACCCCAATTATTCATGTGCACCCATATGTTATAAAATATTAGAATTTCTGCAGATCAGGGAGGTAGTCTTTGGGCCACCTAAGCAACTGACCTCCTTTGTTTGTGCAATGAAATAAACTCTTTCTCTCTTTGAAGCCCCAGTGTCTCAGGAATTGGCTTTAAAGGTGCATCAGGAGAAAAGAACCCACTTTTGCTTGGTATCAACCACCCAAAAACATGATTAATGGGTCACTTTCCAAACCATGGTGAAATTGGGGGTGATGGATTCCTCTAGGTTCTTGGCTATGTTACACGAAAGAATTTAAGAACTTGCCAGTTTAGTTAGGCCAGTTGTTTACTGAGAAATGAAATAAGAGAACAGGATTACATATTTAGACCTGTAAATGTGGACTCCTTTAAGCAGAGAGAGTATTTTAGGCTTGTGGGTTACCTTTATTAAGCTATAATTTACTCCTCCCTTTCCTACTGTTGGAGGAGGGGTGGGTTCCAGCTGTTTGCTGTTCTGATTGATTACCCCACACATTACATCCCAGGGTACCAATGGTGAGGCCCATTGAGAGTACCTGGGGCTTTCTTGACCTGATCTTGTTCCAATATCATTCCAAATGGGTTTCTCATGGCTGGAGTTTCATGAGGTCCATTCAGCATCATTCTTGGGGATTTCAAGATGGGGTTCCATGGCCACATGTTTCACAGACATGTTTTTCTGCCAGGTCTTAGACTCATCTCTTTTCCTAAACTAGCCTGCCTCAACTCCCCCCACAGAGGGTTTACACCTTTATTCTTAAGGGGGCACTGGAGGGCAGTGGTCATTCTTCTGTATCTACTTTCTGCTGTTTAGGTGTAGTAGGCTCTATCTGACAAGGTGGAAAATTCTCTGTTTATTCTATCAAAGTCAGGAGAAGACAAGTCCAGCACCATGGGTGGAGCTTTATGAAATCCCTGCATGACTAATAAGGAATTGATTCTGGAAAAAATAAGCTTAATTAGAATTTTGAAGATACAAGGTCCCACCAAAAGAATATTGGACCATGAGATTAGGAAAGGCCACATGCTTCCCAAAGGCTGCATCCTCCCAAAGTTGGTGGGCTTCTTCTTGCACATTTTGAATGCTGTCTAGGAGTATTTCAGAGTGATTTACATAGAAACAACATTCCTCCTTGAGGAACAAACATGCTCCTCCCTGTGCTACTACTGTTAGCATATTTAGTGCCCTGTGATTTTGCAGCATCACAGTGGCATGAAAGTCTGTATGCTGTCTTAGAGCTTCTAAGGCATGACTAGTTTCTTCTATGTTGTTGGTTAACTCTAAGGAGAGCTTGTGGCAGACCAGCAGGGTCTGGTATAAACTGCCAATCCCAGTTCCCTGGGTAGTGGGTAAATTGGCACTTCCTTGGGCAGCTAGCTTCACTCAGGAAAAGTGGACCCAGCTAGCAATTCCTTTAACTTTAACTGCTGAGAGATTTATTAGAACCACAGAGTAAGGTTCCTTCCATTTTGGCCCTAAATGGGAGTGAGGGCTGTTCTTCTGCCAGCTTTTTATCAGAACCTGGTCTCCAGGCCCTGGGTGAGGAAAGGTCACCTACAGACCATCTTGAAGGGGCCTAGCTGAAGTGGGTCCTTAGCCAACTCTTTTGCTGTTTCCCTTCTAGTGGGAAGTACTTAGCCCTGGCATGATGGCATGTGGGTAAAGTCTATCTGCCAGTCCTCCCCAGTGTATGGTAAAGGGACAGGTTCTGAATAAGTTTGAGGAGGGAGACATGGATTTATGCTGCAACTTTAGCTGCTGCTTCTGCTCAGGCATTTCCCCTAGCTATAGTAGTGCTTGTCTTCTTTTGTCTGGGCAATGTATACCTATTTCTTGGGGCAACAGAAGAGCCTCTAGTAAGTCCAGGATTTCTTACCTGTGCTTAATAGGTGTTCCACTGTTAGTAAGCAAGTCTCATTCTCACCACACAGCAAGTGAGTTGGAGGAAAAGCATACAAGGAAAGCATACTTGGAGTTGTGTAAATGTTAGCTTTTGTCCCAGATGTCAGCTTTAAACTTCAGGTGAGGGCAACCAGCTCTGCCTACTGGGCTGAGGTCCCAGAGGAAGAGTTTGGGCTTCTATAGTTTCCAATTGAGAGACCACTGCAAAGAAAGCATTTTATTTCCCATTCAATTCCATTTGTCAGTAAGTTTATTTTTATGCCAGTGCCATGCTATTTTTACCATTGTAGCTAAGTAATAAGCTTCAGAGTCAAGATGTGAGATTCTACCAACATCATTCACATTTTTTTTTTCATTGTGGGTAAAAATCAAATTTTTCACAATACATACCAATATTTGTAAAATTGATATATAAATATATATGCATATATGTGCATTTGCTTACATAAATGTTATTATATATATATATATATATATATTTTTTTTTTTAAAGGTACTTAGATTACCTAAATATTACACAGAAATTACATGGGTTCCCATGTTCCCCACCTCCCACACCTCCCACAACATCCCACACAAACATCCTTCATCAGTGTGGCACATCACCGGCAATGGATATACCCATCCTGGGGCCTTGCCCCCAAGCACAGACCACAGTTCACATCGTGGATCACACTCTCTTCCACACAGTTCTGTATGGTATATGCTGATGTAAAATGGCCTACATCCGTCACCGAAACGCCACTCAGGACAACTCCCAAGTCCCAAAAAAGCCCCTGTATTTCAACTGCACTTCCCCTCCCTGCCCCAAAACCATCCAGTGGCTACCGGCTCCACCTCACTGTTATAATTTCTTCCGTTGCTTGAATCACAATATGTCTACAACAGAATACCATTAAGTCCACTCTTAAACTGCTTCCATCTGTGAACCACTCAAAGTCTGGGTTTTCTAGAGGCTCATCCTTTAAATCTGGCCTGCTTGAGTAGCTTTGATTAAGAGTTTCAAGGCAGGAGTAGAAGAGAGGCCCCCTCAGGTTTTGATCAATTAAAAGGTCTGTTGCTCCCACAGCTCTCAGGAAGGTGGCCATCCCTGCACTGTGTTTTTCAGAGGTTTGGAGAAATAAGCAACTGGATGAGAAATCTCACCCAGTTTCTGGACTAACACTCCTAGAGCCACTCCCTTTTTCTCAGTTACATACAGAAAGAAAGGATTTTTAGGTTACGGGTTCCTAAGGCTGAAGGGCTAATTAAAGCCTGTTTTAAGGCATGGAAGGCAGTTTACTGGTCTGTTCCCCATTCTAAGGGATGGTTATCAGCCCCCAAAATAGCACTGTTGTTAACCACATCAAAGAAATGGTCTTTCAAGGGGGGCAAGCAAAAAAACACACAAGGAGGGGAAGTGTAATGGTCCATACCAGGCAGCAGCCATACAGCAAATGATCACCCACATTCGGGCTGCCCTGTTGTTTTTTATTGTCTTAGTCTTGGCATACAATAACATATTGATATAGGGGTAAGCATAACATGTCAAAGAGTTTATATAACATGCCAATTAGATTATATAATATACTATTTTATTGTTCCTCTACTGTCCTCAACCCCAAGATTGTTTAGGGAAAAGTTGCTACAAGCTAGGTCTATCAACCACCTTTGGATACAGACCCAAGGATATGTGTAGATGGGGGCCACCTCATTGGTGCCAACAACCAGTTGCCTGCAGCTGGCTAGGGCTGGGGCCATCACTCAAACTTGGCCATCCTCACACTCCATCCCTAAGGGTGATGGCCCTGGAAATAGTGGTGGTATACTGCATCCATATGCCACAACAGCAATATACACAGCAACAACAGAGAGTATACATCCCATCCCAATGAGGGTGCCCCCTAATCCCCATTTCCAGTTTCCGAAGGAGTTCTACCAGTCCTGTATCAGGTCAGCTTGTAATTGTTGGATTTGTTGAACCTCACAGTTCATGTCCTTTAGAGTGGCCTGTATGGATTCCTTATGATGGGGAATGTACACATAACATTCAGTATGCATCAAGGCACATGTGCCCTCTTGGGCTGCAGTGAGTAAATATAAGGCCATGCAGTTTTGTAACACAATGTGGTGGATTTGATCAATCTCCTCTGTTAACTGGGCAATCGCATACTTAGAAGGATTTAAAGCTTGCACGGTATGCTGAGGCAAGGCTTCTACATCTAATTCTACTTTAATAGCCATGCCCCCAGGACTAAGTATAGCTAATGGGTAGAACTACCATGGAACTCTCTGGGTTCTATGCCATCTGTGATATACAGTATCCCAGTTCCTGAGTAACTGGGACAGGATGGATAAGAACTGCCCTGGTATCAAGGGGCATCCCCATGTACATCACCATGTCCAGTCAGCAGGAAGATATGGCTACCTGTGGGTTCCAAAATCCCGCAAATATCCTTTGGGCATCTGGTGTGTGGGCTTTGTACCTACTTATGGTGGACCATTCCAACAATAGGAGCCACCTGTAACATTCTGAGTAACATTACACATATGTATGGGGACCTCCCCAGCTTATCGGTGGGGGTCCCCCTTTTGTTCAATACATTTAGGTGCAATGCTATGCAACTCTACATGTTTAGCAGGAAGCCAGACCCATCCATTATATAAGGCATAGCCAAACCACGGCCTGGCTGAGTCCATGTCTCGGTGCAACAAGCGTTCGACATGGTGACAGATGACCTCCCACTCCGGGGTGGTTCAGTCAGCCATCTCCATCCAGGTCCAATTGTCCCAAGTGAGGCCTCTTGCGGAACTGGCTGGGAGTTTTGTACACACCTAGCAATGACACTTGCACACTCAAGCATAGGTATGGGCCCAAGCAAGCAAACTGTTGGCATGTATCCTAAGAGTGATAAGACAAATGAGAAAGAGTGACTAAAATGATTAACTCATGTCCATCTAAGAGGATGCAACCTAATCGCTTATCCCATGACAAGAATGTGCTGCTCTATGGCATACAGCTGGGCCAAGTGTACAACACCCAGGGCCCATCCACTAAGGGCTGTGGTGCCACATCCTTGAACTGCATCAAAATTGGGCAACTTATTATGGGCCAGGGAGCCAATATAAACGTCCCTTTCAAAATTGTTTCTGTTGTTGATGGCACCGTCACTTCTACCTAATAGGACCAAATATTGGTTATCCAAGGTGTGATTGACAATTTCCTTTGTAATCCTGTTCCCCAGGGAGCAATAAGAGTGAGCCACCTTATATGGGGTGCCTTCAAGGTCCAAGGTCATACCATGGTTTTAGTTGCTCTGCCATGGAGCAGGGTTACGGCAGGTAACAGAATATGTCCCTGCAGCCCCATCTAGGACTTGAGCAAGGGGTTTTTGTTGTAATTTGCAACTGGATTGGAGCTGCTGCTCTATGCAATAGGGCTTCTATGGGTACTATGCAACCCCATCGGGGGCACTCATTCAATTGTTAGACCATGGTCCACAGCTTGTTGCACCATTTGCACAGGGACAGCAGTCCAGCACATGTTGCCCATTATCCAGTTTTTAATAACCCATTGTATCTCTCAGTCATACCCATTGCTAGGGGGTTATAGGGGACATGAAAGGTCCATTGAATCCCCTGTGGATGGACCCGTAATTTCACATGTTGCCTGCAAAAGTGGGTACCCCAATCACATTCAGTTACCATAGGATTGCTATATAGGGCACACAATTGCTGTAAAGCATGAATTGTACTAATCTGCATTGCTTGGGCAACAGGGTAGACAAATAGCAAACCAGTGGCAGTATCCATGGCTGTGAATATTTACCAACACTGCTCACTAAATAATCCACCTGCCACCAAGTCAAGGGAACTCGACCTTGCTCAATCTGTCCCATGGTACAGGGCAAAGGCCGTTCATCCATGAGAAAGCATTGTGGGCATCCTCTACATGCTTCCCAAGGTCCTTCATTCCTGCCTCTAGGCCCCATAAATGGTTGGCTTTTCACATGGTGGGGACTCCTGCATGCATCAATTTATGATGCAAACGTGGTGATGTCCTGCACAGTGTTTACCTTCAGGGTTAATTTCATTAACTGATCTGCTTGCTTCATCATTTCCAGGACAGGCCAGTGGACAGTGAGTGGCCACATGATATATCACAACTTCTTTCAAAAGCCCCAATTCCCAGAGATCTTTCCACATGGGCTTCCCCATATAGGTCTATGGTCCATGAGCCAATCCATTTGTTTCCATTCTGGTAACCATACTGCAAGGCCTTTAAAGACAGCCCAACCATCAGTACAAAGAGTTAAGGGGCTTTCTTCTTTTCCTACAATGAGCCATACAGCTCACAATTTGGCCCATTGGCTAGTTTGTCAATTTTAGGTTGGACAGCTATAGCTGTCCACTGAGCAGACTGGCCTCGACTGGCCCCATCTGTATACCATGCAGACTCTGGGACTGTCCCTTCCACATCCTTAAAGGGGGATTGGGCACCCTGGATGGGGGTTACTTCTGCCTCAGGATTCAATGTTCCCACATATGTTAAGGGTCCCAAAAATTATTGCAGTTCTTTATTTAGAGGGCTGAAAGCAAAAGTGATTTGCTGTTCTAAATATGCACCCCACTTAGCAAGGGTTGCTGTTTGAGCTACTTCACTATGAGACTGGGCTATCCAGTTTTGTACCCCACCTTTGATGGGGTAAGTGGTGAATATTTTCACTGGAACCTCTTGCATTATGGTCTCAGTAGCCTGGGCCATGGCACATAAGGTGGCCAGTTGCTTCTCTATCAAACTATAACGCTTTTCTGCTTGTTTCCAAAGTTGGCTCCAAAATTCAATTGGCTGACAGAGTCATTCTGTATGTTGCCACAGACCCCAACCATACCCTTCTTCTGTGATATGAACATCTAATTCAAACATTCGACCAGGGCCCGCCACTAAGAGAGCCTGGGCCTGTATAATGGCCCACTTGGTGGCCTCAAATGCCACCTTGGCTTCATCTCTCCAGTACCAGGTGGTCCCCTTTCAGGTCAACTTATACAGTGGGTTCAAAATTTGGGCCAACTGTGGGAAAAAGACTCACCGATACCCTAAAAGACCCAAGAAAACCTGCAGGTGTTGCACTGTAGTGGGGTGGGGAAAGGCTTGTATTTTATCAATAATGACTTCTGGGATTACTTTTGTCTTACTTCACCACACAATACCCAAAAATTTGACAGATAAACCAGGCCCTTGCAACTTGTCCTGATTTATCACCCATCCTCACTCTTGAAGATGAGTGATCAATGTGGGCACCACTGCTTCCAAATCTGCAAGAGAATGAGAGGTTAACATAACCTCATCAATATGATGAAACAATTGTATTGTTTCCAAGTGCTTTTATTGTGCTAAGTCCTTAGCTATTAAGCTATGACAGATGCAGGGCTATGAACATATCCCATTGGCAAAATGGTAAAAGCCCACTGACATCCTTCCCACGTGAAAGCAAACCGATCCTGTACAGTGTTGGTGACAGTAATGGAAAAGAAGCCATTTGCTAAGCCCAAAACAAAATAATATGTCCCCAAAATAAGAGTCAATGTGTCCATAAGATCCAAAATAGAGGGCACAGCCTCATGAAGGGGAGGAACCACCTTGTTGAACTCTTGGTAATCAACAGTTATATGCCAAGTCCCATCCAGCTTGTGCACAGGCCATACTGGAGCATTAAAGAGCTATGTGCTTCCCAGAGGATATGAACTTTAGCCAGTTCTTAAAAGGTAGCAGTAATTTCATCATGTTCACCTGGTAATCTATACTGCTTTATCATAACAGTGTGGCAAGGCTCTAGCAAGGTCACAGGCAGATGATGAGCATGTCCCCACACTATAGACTTAACTGTTCTTAACTGTTCGGACACACAAGTGGAACTTTTCAATAATAGTCTGCAAGGTAACATTGTGAAGCACATCTACACCAAGTATATACTCCAGAATGGAGGAGATGCACAATGTCAATTCCCAGGGAGGGAGGTGACTGATTCCCAAGGTCACCTTGGTCCAGACAACTCATAAGGACCCCTGGCCTGTTTGTCCATATCCATCTACATAGGCATATGTTCCCATGAATTTTTCAGGCTGTCTATATAGGAGCATACATTCAGCTCCTGTGTCCACTAGGGCAAGAACTCCCTGAACATTTTGTGGGGACCAGTGGATGGCTAGTTCCACAAAGGACTTCTGGTCTTTCTGAGGGTCCCCATCTCAGATGCCTCAGCCTTCATCCTATGTAAAGGTAAATGCCAGCTTGGGGGTCCCTCCAGGGTATTTGTCAAACAGTCACTCTATTGAGTGTCTGCCCATATCTGCTTTTTCCTCTGCACATTGCACTGCATTGGCTCTAACTGGTTTCAAACATCCAATAGGACTGAATTTGTCTTCCCATCTATCTTTGCCCAGTCTACTCCAGCAGCCAACACATCATTCCACATTTGCATGCATGCCACTTTAACCAGCTCCATTAGAAAGTTCTGTGCTTTTGGTTTCAACACACACCTGGGAAGAAACTATCCCTTCCTTCACCAGACAAGGGCCAAGTTTGCATACGGAAATTCTCTGCCTTTCCTAAGCTAACCATCATGGCTGTCACTTCATGCACTGGTCGGCCAACATATGGGGTGAGAATCACCATCTGGGAACCTAACAATGGGGACATGGCATGCTGCGCTAAAAGATTTCTCATTCGGTTTGTAAACCATTCCACATCTGGCCCTTGATTACCAGGATTAAACATGGCATTATGCATGCCCATCTCTTGAACCACTTGCACTAAGTTGGCATAGGTTGTCCATTGACTCACCACATCCAGTATTTCACCAGGATCCTGACACACAGTATGAATTGCGGCCTGCAGCCATTCCATCAGGGGATAGTTAGGATTTCTCATAGCATGGTGCTGGGCATTCAACAGTCACTGTCTTGGTAGCAGATGGCTTGTCAGAGATGCCAATTTTTTAATCTCTGCTCCAGAACACAAAATGCCATCAACCACAGCATCCCACAACTGGAGCAGCCATGCAGCTATGGGCTGTCTTGCTTTCTGCTGAAATTGCTATCCCAATTCAACCAGTTCTGCCTGCATATAGGGATGGTACATGATGTGCTGGACTACATGGAGCTGCCCCATGGGAGCTGCTCCATACACCACGTCTTGTTCATGCTTCATCTGAGTAACAACCAGGTGGGCTTCTTTATAGCCCCTTCCTTAACTTTCTCACATCTTTGGTTAGGCTCCAAGCCCTTAAATTTCTCTGACAGATTGTTGGGAACTTAGTGAGAAGCACCTGGAACAGTGGTGGTGGAAGAGTTCATGGTAAAACTTGCCATCACAGCTGTGGCTGTTCACACGAGGCAGTGGCATTGGTCAAATGCTCCACAGCATTCTGATATTCACCTTGGGTGACTAACTCCTTCACTGAGCTCTGTTTCCTTCAGGAAGAATTTCTGAATAGCTTTGGCACCTTTCAGATCTAGTAACTTGGAAAGCCTGGCTCTCTGCTTGTCAAGTTTCAGTTTTTTTCTTGGCTCTCACAGCCATTTTTGAAATTGGGGTCACTCTTTCTCTTGTGGTTGAAGTAAATACAGTAGTCAGTGCAGATAGTTCCATGTACACCAGCAGTGAGGCTACTTTTCTGACTCAACATTTTCTCTTGGCTTCAGAGTATAGTGGGCAGTAGCAGCCCATGAAGAAGCCATTGGCTGCCAAAACTCTGATTATAAATTTTTTAAACAATATTATTGTCATTTTTATCTTCTGTACCTGAATACATTGGGGAGTCACCAAGTTATGTGTCATCATGGCAAATGAAAACAGGTTATAAATGAAGATACATACACAGTGTTCTCACAGAATGCACAAGAGGTGCCAAAATGGGTGATTTAGAAAGCTACTTTTTCTATATCTATTTGCCTAGCAACTCAAATTGGTGAAGAAGTGGCAAGATGTGTTAAACAAAATTAGCAAGCAGATAGTCATGATAGCTGTGTGTCATGGCTATCTATTCCTCTTTGAATAACTCCAAGTAAAATGTGAAATGAAAATAGTTTAGCTTTCATTCTCTTAAATGCAAAGCTATGTGGCTTTGTAACATTGACACTGGTCACTGAAAATGTTTAATTTAGCTGAGGTATACAGATCTAGTGGGAACTACAGCATATAGCAGTCCTCGGGTCTGAAACAGGACAGGATCCCTGTTGATGACAGCACATACAGCAGAAGAAAAATGTGGTGATCTGTGGGGTGGGAGGTGTCTGGGGAAGGGATTGGGCACGATGAGGGCACAATGGGCTGGCAGCAGGCCCTGGGTTACACCAGGCCCACTGGACCTGACCTGGTTCCCTCTCCTGACTCAGTTCCTTCTACCTCTTTTAGAGCCATCCTTCTTTATATGATAAATATAATTATATTATATGTGATATAATATATTAATTATATTATATGTGATACAGTGATGGCTGTAATCATGCCACCATGACCATGGGTGCAACTCAATACTTAGCTTCCTAAGGAACTGCCAATCTGTCTTCCATAGTGACAACAGAAGCCTGTGCCATTTTACAATCCCACCAACAGTGAATGAGCATTCCTCTGCCTTTCTCCACATCCTCTCCAACAGTAGTCAGTATTTTAAATAAATTTTTTATTTTTAATTTTTGTACTTTTATTGACAAGGTATATTAAAAGCAAACAAACAACACACACACATGCACCAGATGTTTTTTTTTTACTATATTGCACATACAAAAGTACCAAAAAAATTCCATTTATTTTGTTGTTTTAGGATACCTCTTGCCCCTGGAAACAAAAATTTTCCAGTCTGGGAAGTGGATGTGGCTCAACCACTTGGGCACCCTCTTACCACATGGGAGGTCTCGGGTTCACATCCCAGTGCCTCCTAAAGGAAGATGAGCATACACCACCTCCTGAGACACAAAAGAACGAGATGCCACCCCACCCTCAACAAGGTAGACTCTGTCCCCACCACCATGAGCAGCCAGAAGACACAGCAGCCCATGGGGAGTGGAGTGGCTCAGACTGTTGGGCACTCACCACTCATGTGGGAGGTTCTGGATTCATTTCCTGGAGCTTCCTGGAGAAGGTGAGCAAACAATGAGCAGACAGATGAGCAAAACATTTGGGGGGGGGGGGGATAAAAAAGTAAATTAAAAATAAATAAAAAATTAAAATTAAAAAAATTCCAGTCTTGTGGATACCATCAGCTTGAAAAAGAGGCAGGGGTTATGACATGCAGCATAGTCAATGTACAGAAAGACACATGGTGCAATGACAATTTTTTAAATATTCTGTACATTTTTGCTTCAGGAACCCATCAAATGATTTGTCATCATGACAATGAAAAGAGATTTAAAATGAAGGTGATTGCATAGACATACATGGGTTTGTTATCTTCTCACCAAATGCAAGACAGGTACTGACACAGGTGATTTAGCAAGCTCTTTTTTCAGTTTTAAGATAGTTTGCTTAGCAACTCTCAGTGTTGAGGAAGCTGCAAGATGAGTTAAACAAAATTAGCAAGCAGGTAATCATCACTGTGTGATATGGCTTTCTACTTCTTTTGAATAGCTCCAAGTAAAATGTGAAGGGAAGAAAATAATTTATCTTTTATTCTCTTAAGGAGAAAATGCAAAACTACATGGCTTCCTAGCACTGATATGGCCACCACAAATGTTTAATTCAGGCAAAAGACACAGATCTAATAGGCACCTCAAGATATATCTTGTGTTATCTGAAATAATACACCATCCCTGTCAGTGACAGAAGATGGTATGCACTGGTAAGTGTGTGCACTCATCTGTGTTCATTACACACTAGAATACATCCTAGTAGATTCCACACTTCTTTACAGATGTGTGAAGAAGACCACAGATTTAAAGTCTGACAGGAAAAGATCCCATCTTATTTCTATGCCTGCTCACACCCCTGCCTGGAAAAAAATCAATGATTTTCCCCCTGACTGATGCATTTTCAAGAAAGCAAGTGTCCCAGAAGCAAAATTGAATGCTGTGAAGGCTGTAATTTGGCTTCAATGATGGCCCTGCAACTCAGTCCTTACGCTTTGGGCTAGAAATGTACTGCTTGAGTTGAATTTCTGATTTTAAAATGAAATGTCTTGTTCTGCAGTCCTGGCCCCTTATGCCTATTCTCCATTTTTAGTCTTGATCTGGGTCTAGGATAGGACTTCATAGGACCAACCCCATGACTGAACTTCAACCATAGTCTTGTTTTCAGATCCTGTGGTGTGTGCCTCTAGTTGTGATGGGAAGTTCACAGCCAGTTTGCAAAGTGAATGATAAAGTGATTTTTTAGGGGGTTGGGACTGGGGTGTTTTTTCATCTTCTGATTCTCAAACAGCACTGGGAGTTCCATTTGGGCTCTTGGAAGGAGAACTGGCTGCTACCAGTGGTGGCAAGGGTGTTGTGCTAGATTTGAAAACTAGCTGCTTTCTGAGCTTGATGGCTGACTACTGGTGCTAAGAGCTTTTAACTTCCCTTTATTCTCAGATTTGTGAGAATTATTGCCAGTGAGTAAGGTGATGGTGCAGCTGGTATTAGCCTTTTCACTGGGAAGAAACCATTTTTGGCTTAATTTTTGTTGCCTCTAGCTTAGTGTGTTTACTTGCTTTGTGGTGAACGTTGGCCTGGCTATCTGAGTTAAAGTTAAGCTGACAGACATGACAAGAAATAAATTGTTTCTTTTCTGGGGAAATGGACACTCCAGATGTGTGGTTGAGGACTGATTTCTGCACAGGATCCATCCCCTCATTCCTTAGCTCCAATAGATGGAATCAACTTAATTTTTCTGTACATATTAAATTGCCTTGTGAAACCTCACCTTCCTGCTTAATTTTTCAAACCTCTGACTACTATTCACAGAGAACTCAAAACTTCTAACCAAGTGATAGAGTAGATAAGAAAGCCCTTTAGTAGAGAGAAGTCTGAAGCTCTCTCACAAGCTTTAATTTTGCAGGATATGCTTCTATGACATGCTTATTTTCTATTGCATTCCTTTCTTTTTTTAGCTTTTTGAATATATGCTTTTGGATGTAGTGATTAAAGTCTGCTAGGTGATTTGGAGACAAAGGCAAAAAAATACCATTTCCAGTGGTGAACCCAGGCATGTGGTGCTCAAGAAACTACCAGAGCAGGGTTAAAGTCTGTTCTGAGGATCTGCACTAAACTGCCATCCAAGCTCAGAAGCTGTCTGTGGAATACCAAATCCATTATGGTGACCAATTGTTGCCTGATCTCTGCAGGTAAATAATCTGCATGTGGAATGGGCACAGGATGGGATGGGCTGATGCTTGAATGCTTGAAGTTGAAAACTGAAATTAAGGTAGTTGCCTAATTGAATATCATTCTTTTGAGGAAAAGCTAGGAGAAGTATTAATTCCTCAAGGTCAAATATGTATACATCCTGCACTAAATGTTCACAAAATAAATTTGTTGAGAGATAAATTGCCAAAATGAATAGATATTGTATGATTCTATTTCTGGCAGGTATTTAGATTATGCAAGTTGATATGGAATGGTGTTGAGAGCAGGTTATCAGGGGCAGGGGGCAGTGGAAATGGGGAATAATGTATAAGCTGTATAGGGCTTCTGTTTGGTGTGAAGGCACATTTTGGGATGGGATGGTGGTAAGTATACTGCTACTTTGTGAATGTGATTAATCTTACTGCATTGTAAGCTTGTGGGTGGCTGGTATGGGAATCTTTAGGTTTTAAAAAAAGTTGACAAAGATATTATCGGTACATCTGAAAAAAATTTAAATATATTCTGTATGCTTAATACCAATGCAAATTCCTTGATCTAGATAGCTTTAATTAATTATTTGCATAGGTAAATATATTTGTTTCTGGGGAAATCTACAGAGAAGCAGAGTTTTCAAGGGGCATTATGTATTCAACCTTCTTTCAATCATCAGAAGATAGATGATAGGTAGATATATAGAATAGAATGATGGCACCCATCTATGAATGTCAAGCAAAATAAAGGCAAAGAGATCTACATCAAGACTTTTTCTGATTAACCTGTCCAGTGCCAAGGACAAAGTAGTAATTTGAGTATTTGCCTCTAGCACAGGGTAAGCAGAGCCCAGTCCATAGTAAGTGTCTCTTCCTGCAAGGATATACTTCTTTACTACAGGGTCTACTGGCATCAGTTTTACTTGTCAAAAATGTGTGACGTCCTCCCCCAGGGAATCTGCCTTATAGCCATCTTCAGTTTCTCTCCTGTTAGTAGATAAAACAGTTCTTCTTGGCACTGTGTGCTTCAGAAGGTACAAGAGAAGTATGTCTAAACTCAGCGCATCTCTGCATGCTATAGCCTCCAATATCCATTCATTTCATCAGCCCAGGTAGACACTTGAAATGAGCACACAGGATATCTACTCATGGACTCCAATCACCTTCCTATCCTATAAGAAGATTCTTTTGATAGGCATTGAAATATCTGATTTTGATGCATGCCTCTAATTCCCATGGTGATTCCGAAAGAGCAATGCCCCATATGGTCATGTTTAAAATTATAAGATATTAGGTATGATTATAGCAATACAAAAACACTTGGAAGTCTGTAAAGCAGAAATCCTTATTACATATAGCTGTAAACAAGGGAAGACTGTCCCACGGGGCCACACAGAGCAGCTAAGGAGAGGATAAGCACAAGCTGGAGCCATGGGAGACAGTTAAGTATAGCAGGCAAGTTAGGGTTAGCTAGGATTTAAGGGCTCTATGTATTGTCTAATCTTAAATCTTTGGGCTCTGGAGCATAGGGGATGTACTTAGTTATTTGTAGCTTGTCCTGAGGAGATTAGGGTGGGTGCATAGAGATGTCAGTGTATGAAAGCCTAAGACAATTGTGGTGTGTGGCTTTAATTAGCTGCTTAAGAGAAGGAACTGATAGGCCTATATCCAGGACCTCAAAACTGAGTTGACAGTATTTCAAAGAAACTATGTTACAAGTAACCCCTGATTCTTTACCTCAGTTTTTAACTTGATTACTTGGCCTAAATAGGAGACATACAAAGAATAGGTCATAAACTGATCTAAATGGCATAGAAGATATTTTATAATGATAGTCAAAGGAAAGAAACCAAGTTGAAACATGAGGAGTCCCTCAAGGCTGGCTTGTAGAAGGAATCCCCAGTTGTTTGGCATTAACCAGGAATTAAAAATCAGGTATGTCAGTGGTTTCTATTAATATTTTGGTTGAATTATGTGGTGTGCTAAAGGTATGGTTTATGCTTTCTATGGTAATGATTTTATGGTGCAAGCTTTTAGTTAGAGCGGCCTCTTGTTCAATGCTATTAATCCACATGCAAGTATTAACATTAAAACACCTCTTTGTTTCTTTAATACTTAATTGAGAGCCAATCTATTTTCAAAAGCCATTTGTGCAAGGGTTATCTGTCCTTGATTAACCAGACCTAGTATTTGTTATCTTTTAGAAATATGAAATACTAGAGTTCTAGAATCTCTAATTAGATGTCAGTGATTTGTAACAGCTGGATGAGAGCAATGGTCCCTGCAGCCACTACAGCAAGTCTTAAATGGATTTCAAATACCAGTATTATAGGTATGACTATGGGATCTGATTAATGTTTGACTGGGTCAGGGAAGAATGAGTAACATTAACATAACAGGGGAGGCCAAAGGGGGGCCAGAATACCTGTTCATTACAGGGGTAGTGGATGAGCAAAGCAGTAAAGATTAGCTCCCTTGTTTGGGGGCCACAATTATGCTTCTAAGGCATTATCTTTAGACTGGAAAAATTGTACCTCACCTCAGGGTAACTGAGAATTACTAAAGAACAGGACTGGAGGAAGACAGTGACTTCTGTTGGGCATAGAGTGAGGGTGTGGTGTTGCCCATTAGGTCACTCATGTGTGCCACAAATGGAAGCAACCTGAGAACAACCACCAGTGGCCATGAGGGGCCAGAAATGCAGATACAGGAGAAGTGGCAGTTTGGAAGAGGTTTTAACCTCCCAATATTTTCCATCTCTGTGCCAGATATGGGCTGGATAAATGTTTGGAAGTGGGCAATTACAAATCCAGCAGTTATTGTTAGTCAATACATAAGAGACTAGTTTGGTTAATGTATGTATAGATTGAACATCTGTGTAAATATCCAAGGGGCTGGGGTGTTGGGTTTGGCTTTAATTTGCCATGTAATATTTTGGAAGTCTAGAGGGGCAGGCATTGTTAGGGGAGACTGAGGAAAGAATATGGATGATGAATAATGACAAAGGGGGAGGGAAAGAGATTGGAGGGGAACAAATAGCACATTAGGAAGCCAGCAGATTTCTCTTGTTTTACCTAAGAGAAAACATCACATGGATACTTGAGTAAGGTCATCCCGTACACGAGAGAGGATATTAATGGGAACCATAATCTTGGAGGCACTGCAGTTATTGAACTGGGTCCCACAAGCAGTTAACATGGTAAAAATTAGTATTACATTAATGAGAGACATAAATTAAATTATAATTTTACAAGTATCACAAAGGAAATCTGGGTCACAGGGCAAGCAAACTGCACTGTCTAGAAAATTACTCACTCTTGTGGGTCTCATGCTTTAAAACAGGACTTGACACTGTGATTAGTCCCTGAAAAGTTAAGGATGTATGGAATCTTTCATGGGTGGTGAGACTTCCCAGCTCAAGTGTAGTTGGGGCTCCTGACAATTGTTTAGGATGAAGGGGGAAGTGATCTCCAACTGTGAACTCTTGGGCTGGAGAACTGTTGTCTGAGGTGATGTCATGTTTCGTAGTGAGCTCCTGGGTTGGGATGATGTCATCTGGGATGGGGGGCAGGGTTATCCTTCCCAGATGGAGAACCTCATGGATTGAAGAGCGTCATGTTTTTACAGCTCTATGGCATTAAAATGAGGCTGAGCTGCATGTAGAATTTGAAGGCAACACTAGGTTTAAAGACTTACTTGCAAATATCTTTTTTGGGGGAGGGGAATGAGTGCTTCCTAGTCTCCCTCCAGCTCCTCTCCTGCCCTAGGCTTTTTCTTTTACATCAAAAATTGGGGGACCTTTATGGACAAGGTACCATCATTAAAATACACAGACCTTTTACCTTTTAGAGATCACAGATACAGATGCTCCATAAAAGTTCCAATTCTTTTGCTGTCTTAGGATAATTTTTGCCCCTGATAACACCCATATTCCAGTCCTGTGACTTTCAGCTTAGAAAGCATGGTGTGAGGGCCATGCCATATAATCAAGGAACAGTACATCATGCTTTTGCATTATAAATTTAATTGAATCTCTCTAAAAATTGAAAAACTGAGTTTGAATAAGCAATCAAGTATTCATGTAACTTACAGTTGGATAACAAAATGGAATATCTTTTAAAATCTGAATTTTTCAGCTATAACAAAGGTATACTTAATATTCCTCTTTTCATTTAAGAGAGAGGACATGGTGTTTTAAAGTAACTATTATTACATGGATGTATCTTATAAATGCATAATTAGGAAAACACTGAACCCACAGTATTTCAAATTTCAGTAACTGGAAAACTGAGTATTAAAATGCAATTTATCATCAAAATACATGCTTCAGTGGCAAAAGTAAATAACAGAGACAAGAGAATTTACAGCAATTAAAAAAAAATTAACCTGGATAGCCTTCACTGTGGTGCATGAGTCTGTATCAAGCACAGTTACCCTTATTCTCCAAGAGATCTTCATCTTCCATATTGAGTATTTTTTTAATATTTTCAATTCCGCTTTCAGGATCACATGTTTGTTTTTCATTCCACATCACCTTCGGACAAGCTCTGAGCACTTACAATTCTCTGAACGATTGTTTAGGACTTGTTCAAAAGCCCTTGGAAAACCTGGGCTGGAAGAGTTCATTAAAAAACTTGTGATCACAGCCCTGGCTATTTACATAGGTCGGAGGCATTGTTTGAATGCTCCGCACCCTTCTCCTATTCTCCTTGGCTTGTAAGTCCTTGGCCAAGCTATATATATTCTAGGAAGAATTTCTGAACAGCTTCAGCACATTTTAGAGTAGGTATCTTAGAAATCCTGGCTTTTGCTAGTCAAGTTTTGGTTTCCTTCCTGGCACTCACAGCCTATTTTTGAAACAGGGACACCTCAGTCTTGTGGTCCAAGTAAATACAATACCCCATGTAGACTGGCCCATGTTCACCATGTTCACTGGTGCCGAGGCAGCTTTTCCAAGCAAACATTTCCCTTGGCTGCAGAGTGTAGAGGGCAATGTTGGCCTGCAAAGGGTTATGGGACCCCAACCCTTCGAGATTGAAATTTTTTGTCCAATAGTTTTATTTTTTATCTTTTGTACATATCTGCATTAGGGAGCCACCGAATTATGTGGCATCATGACTAATGAAAACAGCTTACAAATGAAGAAATCTACTTAGGCATAATGGGTTTTTTGTTTGTTTGTTTGTTTGTTTTTTGGCTTCTGGCAGAATGCACAAGAGTTGTAGAAATGGCAATTTAGGAAACTCTTTTTAATTTCTGTATGTATTTGCCTAGCAACTCAGACTGCTGAAGAAGTGGCAAGATGAGATAAAGAAAATTTGCAAGAATGTAACCTAGATAGCTGTGTGGTAGTGATAAAGAAAGTGCTGCAGCCCTACTCCTCCCTCCCCTTAACAACAACCCACAGCTTTAGGAAGAAATGCACTCCTCCTCCCCTTTTCCCTGGAATCCACAACTTTAGGAAGATAAGCATTCCTCCTCCCCTTTGAAATGAAATCCACAACTTTAAGAAGATAATGACTCCTCTCCTCCCTAAGGCCATCTGCTTTAGAAAGATAAGCTAAACTCACACCTCTGCTTTTGTAAACCCCACCCGTCTGCTTGGTTAGGAATTTGCCCACATAAAGTCCCTACATAAAGTCATGAAAGTCAAAACTCAGGGCTCAGACTTTGGGAAATGGATTCTCCACAGAGCCCATGAATAATAAAACTTTGTTCTTCCATCTCCCTGAGTGTCACTTGGATTTCTCATCATCTGAATCTAACTTGCCACAACATTTGGTTCCTTGACTGGGAAACCCAGTTGAGCAGGCTTGTTGTGCCTCTGGCTTGGGGCTGACTGGTATGGCTGATGGCACTCTCCAAGTGAACAAGGTAGGTGCCAGCTATCCTTGTAACTGGACCTCCTTCTGAGGTGGTCCCCACCGGCCACATCCCCACACCCCAGCCTGACTCAGTGGGGTGGTGGACTGAACAATGCCAGAAGACTCCAGAAAAGTAAGGTCCTGGATGCCAAGTCCTCATTCAGGCCCATCTTGGGACAGAAGGGGAGACTGATCACTTTTGGAAGTCTCAGATATTGTGATCCCAGAATAGGGCAGGCCCTGAGGGAGGGACTGCATAATCTCTGAGTGATTGTGTGTGAGTGAGGATGACAGAGGCTTGACTCTGTTATTTCAGTCTGTGACTCCATGGTCTGTGCTATGGAGTCTGAGTGGACCCTAACCTGTTTTCCATGGCTATGTCATATGACATAATGGTCAACCCGAACTCTGCCCAGGCACCTTAGCTAAGATGATCCAATGTTCTCACAAGAGACATTGACAGGTGGGCATCTGAGTGGCATGAGAAGAGGCAACCCCTTCCTTTGTTTATCTTGTGCTACTGACACAAGATATGGGCTTATAACAGTCAAAGCCCACTGTCTTAGACTGCATGCTTAAGAATTTTAAGGACTTTTCTAGAGATTATGGCATCTGGATGAACCCTACCACCTTCTTAACCTTATGTGAATTAGAGTGGCCCACTTTTTACATTGACTGGCCATCGGAAGGGAGCATAGATATAGCTAAGGTCTGCGCAGTGTGGCTCATTGTCACAGGAACTCCCAGCCATCCCGATCAATTTCCCTACATCGACTCTTGGTTAGAAACAGCCCAGACTTTGCCCCCTTGGGTTCAATTCTGCATTGGGAAAAAAGAACAGAGCAGGGTCTTAGCTGCACAAGGAACAGGGCCCCAGAAACTGGTCATTCATCAAGGATCCTTGGAAAAAAACCCACCACCCCCACCATATGCTCCAGCCATGCTAGCATCCCCCTCTCCTAGACCAGGAGTGCAGGCAGATCTTCCAGAAACACCCCCACCTTCTGTCCCACTGGGACCATCGGCTACCTCTGGAGAAAGCCCTGGAGCCCCAATAGCAAGGAGGCTCCAGTTGGTGCAACCTGCATTATAGATGCCCCTCCATGAGACACAGAGTCCAGCCCAGATCAGCAAGGATGGGACTATCAGATTTGGGAGGCCTATTTCATACTACCAGCCCTTCACAACTACAGACATCATAAACTGGAAACACCACAGCCTTTCCTACCTGGAAAAGCCCCAGGCCCTTATTGATCTCATGGAATCCATTTTCCAAACCCATCATCCCACTTGGGATGACTGCCGCCAATTCCTCCTGGCTTTGTTTAATACAGAGGAGAGACAACAGATTCTGATGAAAGTCTGAAAGTGGCTGCAGGAGCAGACCCCTGCTGGTGTCTTAAACCTGGAAGATTGTGCACAAAAGGTGGCACCAGAGGCCCAACTGAACTGTGACATTAACACTGATAAGGGATGGGCTGCACTCCAGCAATATTGGGAAGCTCTGCTTTGAGGGGTCTGAGAAGGGGCAAAACAACCCACAAACATGACAAAGACAACTTAAGTTACTCAAAAGTCCAATGAATCTCTGGGAGATTTCTATGATCAACTTTGCGAGGCCTTCAGAATCTACACCTCTTTTGACCCAGAAGCTCCAGAAAACCAGAAAATGGTGAATGCTGCCTTTGTTGTGCAGGCAGTATTGGGCATTAAAAGAAAGCTCCAAAAAATTAGAAGGGTTTGAGGGAATGAACAACTCTCAACTCCTTGAGATCACAAATAAAGTGTTCATCAATTGAGATGAAGCCACTGAATGAGAGGCCGAGAAGCAAATGAAACATCAAGCCTCCCTACTGGCAGCAGCCTTAGGAAACCCTGACCCCACCAGATGAGGAGGGCCACCTCAAAAATGGGGGACAAGCACAAAAGGGTGCCCTTGGCCAGAGACCAATGTGCCTACTGCAAAGAAAGTGGGCACTGGAAAAATGAGTGCCCCCCAAAAGAATCAGGAACATGGAGGGAACATCCCCAAAGGGAAATACTGACCTGAGCCCCAGAACTATCTGATTGGGCTAGCTGGACTCGACTCTGGATAGGGGCAACTGAGCTCACCGGAACTTAGTCCCCATGAGCCCATGGTCCAAGTACAAGTTGGGGGCATGTCAATGACTTTCATGGTAGACACTGGCACTGAATACTCTATGGTGACAACCCCTGTCACACCCTTTAGCAGAAAAACTGCTGACATCATAGGAGTGATAGGAGACCAGTCAAGCCAACGGCCTTTTTGCCAGTTGAGAACTTGTCAGCTTGGTGGACATGAAGTGATGCATGAATTTCTGTACCTGCCTGAATGTCTGGTTCCTCTACTTGGAAGAGACCTCTTAGCCAGACTGGGAGCCCAGATTGTCTTCAAACCTGAGGAGCCAGCAAGATTGAGCCTCAGGACCAGCCTCACTCTCCTACTCACTGTACCCCAAAGTGAGGAATGGAGACTTCATGTGGAAGAGAATTCAAGTCAGAATCCAGAAAAACTGCTGTAACTTTTCCCCCAGGTTTGGGCAGAAAGAAACCTGCTGGGAATGGAACAAAACCATGCACCCATCATCATCAACCTGTATCCTGACGCCATCCCGGTCCAGCAGAGGCAGTATCTGATACCCCATGAAGCACAATTGGCCATGGTCAAACACACAGATCACCTAAGAAAAGAGGGAATCCTGATCATGTGCCAGTTACCCTGGAACACCCCTTTATTACCAGTAAAGAAGCCAGATGGGTCAGGATATTGACCAGTCCAGAAACTAAAAGCCATCAACAATGCCACTCTCACCTTACATCAGGTTGTTCCCAGCCCATACACTTTGCTAGGACTGCTGCCACCTGAAGCCACCTGGTTCACTTGCTTGGACCTGAAAGACACCTTCTTCTGCCTGTGGATGGTCCCCCTGTGCCAGCCTCTGTTTGCCTCTGAGTGGGAAGATCCAAGAACCTGGCAGAAAACTCAGCTAACCTGGACTCAGCTCCCACAAGGCTTCAAAAACTCCCCTCCCCTTTTCAGGGAAGACTTGGTAGCAGATCTGGCCACCTACCCCCAGGAGGACTGCAAGTGTGCCCTCTTGAGATATGTAGATGACCTCCTACTTGCCAGTGAGATGGAAGAGGACTGCTGGAGAGGGACCCAGACTCTCCTACAACTTCTAACACAGACTGGGTACAAAGTGTCTTGGAGAAAAGCCCAAATCTGTAAATAGCAGGTCAAGTACCTGGGGTTCAGCATCACACAAGGGCACTGGATGCTTAGACCAGAATGAAAGAAAATAATCGGCACCATCCCTACCCCCACCACAAAAAGAAAACTTTGTGAGTTCCTCTGGGATGTAGGATTCTGTCACATTGGATTCCCGGGTTTGCAGCCATGGCCAAACCCCTTTATGAAATTCTGACAGGTCCAGAAAAGGAGTCCCTCAAATGGAGAGAAGCTCAGCAGAGGGCCTTTGAAGACATGAAAAGACAGTTCTGCTGAGACCCTGCATTGGGGCTCCCAGATGTAACTCAAAACTTCAACCTGTTTGTGTATGAAAAGAACAAGGAAGCACTGGGAGTCCTCACACAGTCAGCTCCTGGCAAAGGCCCATCACTTACCTCTCCAAGCAGCTGGACCCTGTTTCTGCAGGATGGCCGCCTTACCTGAAAACCCTGGTGGCAACCCTAAACTTCATCAAAGAAGCTGACAAATTAACCCTCAGACAGGCTATTTGTGTCATGATGCCACACACAGTCACTGCTCTAAGAACTCACATGGACATCCATAGATATCTAACCTCAGCTCACACATTACCAAGGTTTACTCTGTGAAAACCCCAGAGTACCAGTAGAAACAGTGCACAGTTTAACCATGCCACCTTCTTGCTGGATGAAGAAGGGGTTCCTGAACATGACTGTGTTGAAATGACCGAGGAAGTTTATGCCAGTTGCCCTGACCTCCAAGGCAGATCACTCCCTTCCCCAGATCAGACACCATTTACAGATGGGAGCAGTCTTGTTAAAAATGAGGAGAAGCTTGCTGGATATGCTGTCACCACTGCTGAACAGGTGGTGGAAGCAGCATTTCTACCTTGGGGAAGGTCTGTGCAATGGGCAGAACTCTGGGCACTGGTCCAAGCCCTGCAGTTAGCTGCAAGGCAGGCAGTAAACATTTCCACTGACTCTAAATATGTATTCATTACCATTCATATCTGTGGAGTGATTTATAAAGAAAGAGGCCTCCTAACTGCACAGGGAAAGGAAATCAAAAACAAAGAAGAAATCCTTCATCTATTAGAAGCAATCTGGAAACCAGACAGAGTCACCATCATCTATTGCTGAGGACATCAGAAAGGAATGGATATAGTCACTTAAGGAAACATGCTAGCCAATAAAGCAACAAGTGGCTGAAGGAACCCATGGAATACAAGTCCCAGAATCAACACCACAGCAGTCCCTCTCAGGACAAGAAACTAATGAACTAAACTACCTGGGAAGAACAGGAATGGGCCAAGGGAGAAAGGGGAAGCTGAACTCCCAAAGGAACTTGGTTGCTCCAGGATAACCAGATTTTTGTCTTGAAAGGAGCCACTCATGCCCTCATCCAGCACTACCACCTAGGGAAAACTGCACTAGAATCCTTATTCAGGAGATACTACTACATATCCTGATTGGCTTCTCTCTGTGCCACCATCAGCAGCCAGTGCCAAGTTTGTGCCAAAAACAACCCTCTGCAGGTCCCCCAAGCCCCAGCTGGCATCCAGCACATGGGGACAGCCCCTTTCAAAGATCTCACAGTAGACTTCAAAGAAGTGAAACCAAGTCGTGGGTACAAATATCTGTTAGTGATGATATGCACCTTTTCAGGCTGGGTGGAAGCTTTCCCCACTCACACTGAAAAGGTGAGAGAAGTGACTAAATCTTTACTGAGAGAAATCATTCCCCAACACGGGCTGCCTCTGTCTATTGAAAGTGACAATGGTGCAGACTTCATGGCTTTTGTAGTCCAAGAACTGGTGAAAATATTAGGGGTCAAGTGGAAACTCCATGCCATTTACAGGCCTCAGAGTTCAGGGAAAGTTGAATGCATGAATCGACCCCTCAAAGCCACCCAAGCAAAATTCTGCCAAGAAACTGGTCTCCACTGGGTAGACTTACTTCCCATAACCCTTCTGTGAGTTAGGTACACCCCAAGACCCATGAGCTATTCACCCTTTGAAATTCTATTTGGACAGCCACCCCCAATTATCCATGTCTTCAGAGTAAATCTCAAGTTCCTGGGGGAGGCTAGTCAAGATTTCATCCTCCTGTAGCTGGGGAAAACTCTAGCCTAAATATATGAAACTGTCTTGTCACAAAACCTTATCCCACTGGGGCACCTGGTGCACCCCCACCAGCCAGGGCACCTAGTCTGTGTCAAAGACTGGAAAAAAGAACCCCTTCAGACTTCCTGGACAGGTCCACATACTGTAATCCTTGTAACTACTACTGCTCTTAAAGTTGCAAGCATCATCCCTTGGGTCCATCATTCCAGGGTGAAGAAGACACATCCTAATAAAGAACAGGACAGCTGGACAGCCCAGCCCATACCCGGCCACCCCTTGAGAGTGTGAGTCACCTGGGATCCCTGAATACCGACCTTGTCAAATGCCTGCTGAATGGACCACTGCTCCTGGTGGATCCTGTGCTTATATGGCCTACTCACCCTGTTATTCAGAGTTGGACTAGCAGCTGTAGTTCCTGCAGACTGAACTATAGTGAATAGAGCTTTACTTGTAATAGCTTATTCATATATAATAGGATGTTTCAGTGCTTTGACTTGCTTATTCTTTTCTTCCTTGCCCCCTCCCTAGGAGCCAATACCCACTCCTAGAACCAATGGCAGCTGCAAGTTGGTTAAAATTGGGTCAAACAATCCATGCAGAATGTTTCAGTCCCATTCTCAGCATGTGCAATCTCAGCCTCTGTAATATTTGACACTTGCAGGGCAATCCAAGATCATGCTCCTTACACCTTGCTAGTTGCCCCATAAACCCATACCCCAATACCTGCCCCTGGGTGAGGGTGTATAGGCTGCAACTATGGAAGTTATGACAAATAACTCTGCCAAGATCCCCACAAGAGCAGAGAATTCTGCCACTCTTAGAGTTTGCTGGTAGGTGCCACTGCTCCCTGGAACGGGGCCCCACCAATTTCTCCATATCTCCTACAGAAAATCCCCAGCCTAGCAGAGTGTAGCATAGAATCCTGTGACCCCATAAAACTCACCTTATTAAACATAACCACTGGCTCAGAAAATACCTTTTTAAAGGCTCAAACAGGAATAAAACTAAGAATTGGAATATACGACCCAGTGGGGCCTGACCTGGGAGCCTCATACTAGTCCATCTGATTCCAGTAAACCAACCTCCAGAGAAAACCCTGGTTAAAAATATCAGTAAAGCTGCCCAGATCCTAAAAGCCAAAGTTAGAACAGCCCCCCACAACATCCTTCTGAAGCAGGTTCAAAATTTCTACCAAGTCCTAAATAAATCTTGGCCTGACATAGCTGCATCCTGCTGGCTATGTACTTTCTTAATTCTAACCATCTTCCCCATACCTGTTCCATGGAACATAACTCTCCTGACCCATGACAGCTCTGCAGTGGGAACCAGGCCTCTTGCAGTCTGCATACCTGAACCCCCAGGAAAACTAGCTCACTGTAAAAACATAACTACCAGCTCCCCTTCAACTATCCTCCTTCCGGGAAAGGCTAATTTTAACACTACCCACCCACACAATGAGTTTAACCAATGTGCTGCAAACCACCATCTGGGTCTGTGGCATAAACACCTACCAGTGCCTACCCCAGGATGGCCAGGGCATCTGTTACCTGGCTTGACCAGAGCAATCATTCTGAGTGTACAGAGATTGCCTGGAGAGCTCTTCTGAACCAAACGAGCAATACAGCCAATTACCCTACACTTAGGACTAGGAGTAGTCAGAAGCACAGCAGTAGCAGGGGCCTCACTTATAGTTGGTCAGGAGGGCATACAAACCCTAACACAGGAAACAGAGAATGACCTCAAAGAAATATCAGGGGCTCTCAACAGGTCGCAAGACAAGATAGACTCATTGGCAGAAGTGGTTTTACAAAACAGGTGAGCATTAGGATTAGACAGGATCAGGATGAATTTGGCAGGTTCTGGGAGAAGAATGATTTTCTGTGCAATATCCTCAGGGATAGTTAGGGACAAGGTAGCCCTGCTAAAAGAACAAGCCAAAGACCACTTAAACCATGCATACCAGGCATCTGCCAATGGGAACTACTTCCAGTATCTCCTTTCCTGGATTTTGCCATTCATGCCAGTAATAGCCTTGGTCTTCTTCTTCTTAACTTTTGGGGTATGTGTTCTATGATACCTAACACAATACATCACTTACTGCCTAAACACCTTAAAACACCAAGTAATGCCTTATGTTAAGTATCAGCCCTTGGGGACTATAGAAAAATCCCCATGTTAGCAGATGATGCCCCATAAGGAATTATAAAGGCATCAAAGGGGGGAATGATGAAGAAAGTGCTGCAGCCCTACTCCTCCTCCCCTCAGCAGAAACCCACAGCTTTAGGAAGATATGTGCTCCTTCTCCCCTTTTCCCTGGATTCCACAACTTTAGGAAGATAATGACTCTTCTCTGCCCTAAGGCCCTCTGCTTTAGGAAGATAAGCTAATCTTGCACCTCTGCTTTTGTAAACCCCACCTGCCCACTTGTTTATGAATTTGCCCACATAAAGTCCCTATATAAACTCATAGAAGTCAAAACTCAGGGCTCAGGTTTTGGGGACTGGATTCTCCTCTGAGCCCACACATAATAAAACATTGTTCCTCTGTCTCTCTGAGTGCCACTTGGGTTTCTCATCATCTGAATCTCACTTGCCACAACAGAAGGACTTCCTTTTCATTTTAAAAATCTCCAAATAGGATATGAAATTTGGAAAAATAATGTATCTTTCATTCCTTTAAAGAGCAAATGCAAAACCAATTGGCTTCCTAACATGCACACTGTAAAATGAAAATGTTTATTTCAGGTGAGTGATACTGATGTATTGGGAACCACAGGATAGAACATTCCTTTTGTCTGAAACAGGACAGGAGCCTTGTGGAGAACAGTATATACACCAGAGGCCATCATGGCTTTCCTTGGGGTTTGGAGGGGCAGGGCTTTGGGGTTGGGTTGGACAATGCCAGGAAGTGCCGACAGCCAGCCAGGCTTGTGACCAGGACCAATGAGTTGAACCCAGATCCAAGTTCCTCTTATGGATCACTCCCTCTTTACTTCAGTTGGTGTGTGTCAATCATGCCACTGTGACCAGCTGCAACTTGATACTTAGCTACTTGAAGACCCCACAGTCTTCCATGTGGCAGTGGTGGTAGTTGTCACTTTACAATCTCACTGACACTGAATGAGTATTCCCCTATCTTTTCCACATCCTCTCCAACACTTGCAGATATGATTTAAATGAATTTTTTTAAGTTTTTACTTTTTACTGACAATGCACATTAAAAGAAAACAAACAAACAAATAAAACACACACACACCCAGGCTTTTACCAGATTGCATATAGAGATGCTCCAAAAAATATTCCTTCTCTTTCTTTCGTTGCTTCAGTATACTTCTTGCCCATGGTATTAGAAAATTCCAGCCTTGTGCATTCCAGCAACTTAACAAAGATGAGTGTGACTACAACCAGCAACATGACCTGCCTCAAAGTCAATGAACAGAAAGACACATGTTTTGCTGATAATTTCAAAAGAAAGACTTCCGTTTATTTTATATCAGGTTCCCACCAAATGAAGAGACATCATGAGAAATGAAAAGAGAATTAAGATGAAGAAGGCTTTTACATCAAAATACTTGGGTTTGTTGTCTTCTCTCAGAATGCCTGAGAGGTGCTGAGCTGAGCCTTTTGACCAGCTCTACTTTTGTTTGAAGATATTCTGCTTGGAAACATTGCCTGGTGAGGAAGCTGTAAGGTGAGTTCAACAAAATGCACGAGCAGGTAATCATAGCTGTGTGATATGGCTTTATATTTCTTTTGAATAGCTCCAAGTAAAATGTAAAATGAAGAAAATAATGTATCTTTTATTATCTTAAAGAGTAAAGGTAAAGAAAAGTGACTTACTAACCCTGTCATGGTCACTGCAAATATGGAATTCAGTTGAGAGTTACAGATCTAGTAGGAGCCACTGGATATAAAAGTACTTGGGAAAAAAAAAAAAGTTCTTGGGTCTGTAACTGTCAGTGATCCCTGTCAACAACACCAGATGGTAGCCAGGAGTAAGGACTTGTGTTCATCTGAATTGCTTCCACAGGAGAATATGTCTCAGTGAATTCCAGTGTTTTAACAGAGGTGCCAGGAAAGCCATGCTTTTCAAGTCTATCAGGAAAGTATCTCATCTTGTTCTTAAACATGATCAAAACTTTTGAAAAGTAAGCAGAGAATGATTGCTTTCCACTAACCAACACATTATCAGGAAAGTGAGTATTCCAGACACACCAACTGAATATTTCTTGTGAGGGTGTGAGTTTGGCCTCAACCATTGACCTGCCACTTGATCTTTATGCCTTTGGCTAGAAATGCACAGGTTTAGTTGCATTTCTGACTTAAAGGGGACCTGGCCATCTTTGCAGTGAAATGTCTGGTACCCTATTCCTGGCCCCTTATGACCAATCTGTCTCTTGTATCTTCATCAGGTTCTAGGAATGGAATTCATTGGACCAACCTGATGAACAGAGCTCTAACCTGGGTCTTGTGTTTCGATCCTGTGTTGCGTGCCTCGAACCTGAAGGTAAGTTCCATGGCAGTTTCCAGAGTGAACGATTAAGTGAATTTTTGTGAGTGCTCTGGGAATGGTATGCTTTGTGTTCTTCTCATTCCCAGAGTGCAACCGGAGCTGTGTTTGTGCTCTTGGAAGGCAAAGTGGTGGTTCCCAGAGGTGGCAGGGATAGTGTGTCAGATTTCAGGAGAAACTAGCTCCTTTGTGAGCTTGAAGGCTGATGACTGGTGCTTGTGGCTTTTACATTCCCTTCCAAATTTCTGTCCATTCAAGGCCAAGGTAGGAATTCTAAAGAGGATTACCATGCCCCCACCCCACACCCCTTCCACTGACCACAAGCCCAGGGAGTTTGGGAGCTTGCCCCTGGATTCTGATTGGTTTCACTTTTGCAGCCTGCCCGTCATGGTGACCAGATGGCAGAATAAATGTTAAGTTTTGCTTCCAGAGGAGAAAATTGAAGGACAACAGAAGCATCCCTGGCCCTCCACCCCACACCCAAGACTCCACCTGTTTTCTGAGTGCCCCACCACCACCACCCAGGACCCTGGAACTGGACTGAGCTCGCCAAAGAGAGAGGCCAAATGGATGTTGTCTGTGACCCACCAGCTCCCAGGGTTGCCCCAAGACATTGTCCAGGAACTCCCCAACCCCCATGTGAGGAGAGGCAAGCTATCCCATTGGCTTTATGCCTTCACTGTTTCTCAGGGGCTCCATCATGGCCACTTTATTATGAGTGGGAAATCTGGAGTTTCCCCAGATTCAGTGAATCCCAGTCATGACTGGGGCTATGTCTTTGTTCCACATGGTTGGAAATTTGGCCTGATCTTTTGGGTGGATGTGCAGAGCCTGAGACACTCATTTTTGGGTTTTATATTTGGGGTGGTGCTATGAGGGCAAAGAGCTGCCAAGGAAGTCCTCCTGGTTAGCAAAAACATCCTACAAGGCATGACATGGGTCCCTCTCCCTCTCAAGGAGCCATCCTTTCTTTGAGTCAAGTGGAAGTTTTACATCATGCCCTTGTGAACATCATTGTTTCCTCCATACATAACTTCTGGGGATCTTGCCATATTGTCTTTCACAGCTGTGTTCTGTATGGGCCATTTTTCAATCCCACCAGCAAAGAATGAGTGCTTCCATGTCTACCGCCAGATCCTCTCCTGCCCTAGGATTTTTCTTTTAATTCAAATATTGGGGGACCATTATGGACCAGGTACCATCATTCAAATACAAAGACCTTTTACCATTTAGAGATCACAGATACAGATGATCCATAATACTTCCAACTCTTTTACTGTTTTAGGATACTTCTTGCCCCTGATAACACCAATATTCAGTCCTATGACTTTCAGATCAGAAAGCATGGTGTGAGGGCCATGCCACATAATTAGGAAACAGAACATCAGGTTTTTTCCATTATAAATTTAATTGAATTTCTTTACAGATTTGAAAGCTCAGTTTAGTTAAACAATCCAGTGTTCATCTAATTTACAGATGGATAGCAAAATGGACTAACTTTAAAAATATGAATTCTTCATCTTTATCAAAGGTATACTTAATTTTTCCCCTTTCTCTTAACAGGGAGAACTCTCATTCTTAAGTAAGTATTGTTACATGGATGTACATTATACATGGACATTTTTGGAAAACACCAAAACCACTTTCAGTACCTGGAAAATTGAGTATTAATAAAATGTGAAGTCGTCATCAAAATACACACTTCACTGGCAAAAGTAAATAACAGAGATAAATGGATTTACACAAATTAAAAAAAATTAACCTGGGTGGGCTTCAGTGTGGCTCATGAGTCTGTATCAAGCAGAGTTACTCTTATTCTCCAAGAGCTCTCCATCTTCCATGCAGGGTATTGTTAAAAGATATTTTCAATTCAGCTTTCAGTATCACATGTTTGCTTTTCATTCCACATCCTCTTCAGACATGCTCTGAGCACTTTCAATTCTCTAAGGGATTGTTTGGGGCTTGGTCAAAAGCCCCTGGAAAACCTGGGGTGGAAGAGTTCATTGTAAAACTTGCAATTACAGCTCAGGCTGTTCACACAGGGCAGAGACATTGTTCGAATGCTCCATGGCCTTCTCCTATTCTCCTTGGGTTTGTAAGACCTTGGCCAAGCTATATATGCTCTAGGAAGAATTTCTGAACAGATTTGGCACATTTCAGAGTTAGTATCTTGGAAATCCTGGGTTTTGCTAGACAAGTTTGGTTTCCTTCCTGGCTCTCACAGCCTGTTTTCGAAACTGAGGTGACCTCACTCTTGTGGGCCAAGTAAATACAGTAGCCCATGCAGACCAGCCCATGTTCACTGGTGATGAGGCAGATTTTCCAACCCAACATTTCCCTTGGCTGTGGAGTGCAGAGGGTGGTGTTGGCCTTCAAAAGGGTGGTGGCCCTCCAACCCTCCAAGATTGAAGTTTTTTGTAAATAGTTTTATTCTTTATCTTTTTGTACATTTCTGCATTAGGGAGCCACCTAATTATGTGGCATCATAACTAATGAAAAGAACTTACAAAGGAAGAGATCTACTTATGTAGGTATCTACATAAGGGGGTTTCTTGTCTTCTAGCAGAATGCACAAGTGGTGTGGAAATGGGCAAGCCAAGCACATGACCCCCCACACACACTCTGATGGCGTGATAACTCCCATCTGATAACTCCCAGTCTGTGAGTTAAAGTAGTACTGTCCTCTCCCCTTTACTCAGGTCTCCAGGCTGTGTTCACCCACACAGCCTCCCCCTGATTGTCCTGAAGTCCAGTGGACCCAATGGAGCCCTCTCCATTGACTGGAGTTCCTCCACCTTCTCATCCTGGACAGAGACATGGTTGATTCCTTCTTTTAGATGAAAAGACTGTCAACTGCTATAAAAACACCAGGAAATGTGGGGCTTATTTCATTTCAAAGAAAGTTTGAGTTATCTCCTTGTCATCAAGGGAAGTCCTACTATTTAAACCTTTACTCAAATTGAAACTTGATCATTCTACAACATATCCCAAAACAATATTTTCTAAGTTTTATTTACAGCTTATTTATCTCTTATGTGGCCTATTTCTACTTTATTATACTATCTATATATTATAGATTTTATATATATATACTGTTTAGCCTTAAGAGACATTTAAACATCAGAAACTGCTTTTTGGCATAGTTAAAATTCTTAGAATCAGGCCTAAATAAATTCAACTTTATTTTTTAATCTAAATATGTATTAGTTAAAACACTACAAAACAAATATTTCTTTTGGGGTGTAAACTGCATTCTTAGAGAGGAATTTATATCATTTAATATTTATATTCTAAAATAAGAAAGGTTAAAAACAAAATTGGCAAGTTCACATATAGATGATTTTCTTTCTCTGCTATGTGCTTCACTGAGAGTTTTCTGACCTTGAAGAAATATCCCTTGGACAATTTGTAGAAATCTCCACATCCCACCCCTCATGCCTCTTCCTCACCATCTGGCACACCTCACAGGAAGGCTGAGGGAGCAGCAGAGCTTTGTCTCCCACAGAAAGAGCTGGCTTCTCCAGAATTAGTAGTTTCAGAGAGAAATGGCTTTCTCTGTATAGACAATGAGCACTAACTAGGGATTATTAGGGATGATGAAAGGAGAGCAGGAAGAGACATTTTGAGGATGTTGGGTGGAAAAATAAGACAAGGGACAGAAAAATCATTATAAGATGGCAAATGATTTCTCCTCAAAATAGAGCTTGTATGTGGGTATAGAATGGTAAAGATGAGAATGTTGCTGTCCTCATGGAGCTGATATTTGGAGGGAGTTAGATACTGAACATTGAAGTTAAACAAAGCACAGAGGATGTCATGTAAGGATAAAGTAAAGGAGAAGAATGCACAGGGAAAGGAAGGGTTGATGGGTATGGGAAAGGGGGGCTTGGGAAGAGAGGTCAGGGAATCCCCTATAAATAGGGGACACCTGAGCAGTGAACCAACCTGGAGATAAGAACTGCATGATGAAGGCACAGGACAGGTGATGGCTATCAAGTGGATGTGAGGGGTGTGTGTTTGAGGATTAGTCAGAGGTCCAAGAAGACTAATTGCATGGTGGTCAAATGGGTGGGGTGAAAGGTTCTCATGAGGGTAAAGAGTTTAATTTTAATTAAGAGAACAGTGGCTGTGATATGGGGAAAAGGGTATAGCAGGAAGAACAGGTAGAGACTATGACATAGGCTCTTTAAGATGATGTTGATTGCTGCACTGGGATGGGGGTGTGGGCAGAGCAGTGGAGACAGAGAGGAGGTGTCAGCTCAGGGCCTGTTCTGCAGAGACCTACAGGCTGCCAAGGCCTGTGTGTGTTCCCTTCTTTCCCTCTCTTTAATGAGAGTTTTGTTCTCCACCTCTCAGGACAGAGTCTGTCCTCAAGGATCAAGTATTTGGTGGTCCTGGTCACCCTTTAACATTCCTGTGTTTGGGGCTCTGTGTGCCTGGGTGGGGTCTGTGTCTCCCAGGGCTCCTGGGGGTTCAGTGACTGATGACCATGTCAATCTGAGGCATTTGCCTTGGGTACCTTCAGATCTCCACCAAAGCATCCTCCAGACTCCTACCTGGGTATAGTGAACCTGGGCACCAGCATTCTGGGGACTAAGGAGGGGCTGTGGGAGGTGGGCTTGGTCTACAGGCTTTCTTTGAGGCTCTTCTTTCAGTGGGCTTCTCACCCCCACCTCACCTATATACACATTTTCAAATTCACAGCCTCTATCTTGTCTTTCTCATCTAGTGCAAAGACAGGGTAGAGAAGAGGACAGACACCTGCCTGTGCAGAGTGGAAGGAAATCCATTTATCTAACTATTCTCTTCTAGGGGTTACTTACTATTTTTTACAGTTTATGCCTAGTAAGAGACCAATCGCTTTTCCTGTTGGTCACAGAAGCAACAGACCAATGGCCTAAACAGCCATTGGCTCAGCCTGGTTACCTCTGACTACCCAAGATTGTCATGAACCCACCCCTGCATTGTCTGAGACTGGGTCTAGTCCAGTAATGGGAAGCTCCCTCTTGTCACTGGCCATGGAGTTTGGTGCCTGCTTTGGAGACTGGCCCAGACTGTTCAAGCTCAGCCACCATCTCAGACTATCAGGGTGGGTCCTTTGACTGCAGCTTGGGCTCAGGTCCTGTCCAGAGGTCTGTACTGGGTGAAGGTCAGAGCTGGTTCAGAGGGTAGAGGGGGACTCAAGGAGAGACTGGGCAGCTATGTAGGGTCAGATGATTCTGCAGAGCTGCAGGAGAGCCCCATCCTCAGTGTGAAATTTGGGAAAAATGGGTACCCATGGTGGGGGCTACAGTTTTGGGGGACATCCATAAGTGTGTTGAAGAGGGTCATGGCCAGAGTGTGTCTGTAAAATGGGCACTTGCAGAGGTGGGTTAGGGATGGATTTTGACCTGTGTTTTAAACCTCAGGGAAGGTGGGTAGTGGGAGACTCAGTGATTTTCTAATTTCCAACCTAAGCTTTGGGCTGCTGGAATTTAACTCTAGTATGACACTTACACCTTTATTTACCTGCTGGGAAACTGAACAGCCCTGACCTCCCATTAGCTAGCAATGTCCCTTACTGTTTGTTGGGATCCAGGTTTCTGCCTAGCAATTGGCTATTTGTGGTTCCCATTGGCTGGGGCTAATCCTACTTAATAATAATGATATACCCACTATTACACTGAATATTTAACTATTGGCAGGCATTTAGATCAGCTGTAGTTCATGTAATGCAGGGGGTTCTTAACCAGGGGTCCGTGGAAAGATTTCAGGGGGACTGTGGGATTGAATTGAAAAGAAAACAACTTAAAGACATGCCAATGTTGAGTGTCATAAAACTTTCTGCCAATACATTCTGAGAAGGAGTTTATGGATTTCATCTGACTAGCAAATGGGTCTGTGGAACAAGAAAGGTTAAGAACCCCTGATGTAAGGAGTAGTCACTTATGTTTTTTAACTTTTCATTTTGAAATAATTTTTAACTTAGTAAGAATTAGTGAAGACCTCAATAAATAGAACAATACAAACAAAGACCCATTTGCCTTTCCCTCATATAATGGTAAAAAAGATAACATTTTACGGTCTTTGTTCTTTATCTCCCAACCTCCTTTTTTTTCCTGAACTTTTTCTTCTGAACATTCTATGTTGCCAAAATACTGCCTTATCACCCCCAAATATGTCAGTGTTTGTCCTTCAAATCAAGACTCTCCTACATTAAAAAAAATCACCCATAAATTATTTTTTAAATTAACATGATACATCACTACCATCCATTCAAGTTTAGCCTTTATTCAGGGTTCACCAATTGTCCAGTTGTATCCTTTACAACTGAAGGATTCAGTTCAAAATGTGGCATAGCATTTAGTTGTCATGTCTCTTTAGAATCCTTCATCCAGGAACAGTGTATGTCTTTACCTGATTTTCAGAAACGTACTGTTTTTGAAGGATGTGGCTCAGTAAGGGTTTCTCTAATGTTTCCATGTGATTGTACATAGGTATGTATCTTTGGTAGGAATAGCACTGAAGAGATACCATCCTCTTCCCTGCATATCATATTGAGGGCAGGTGCATGGTGTCCATTGGTTCCATTGCTGGTGATGGTAAAGTGATTCTTCACTTGATACTTTGGCTAAACTGTAGTTTGCCAGGATTCTTCATGGAATTATCTTTTCCTTTTTGTAATGAGTAAATATTTTTCAGCTACATATTTAGACTATGTGAATATCCTGGTATATCTCAAATTTTACCCAGTAGTTTTAGCATGAATTGGTAATTCTTGACTGAGATGAGTATTACCATGATGTTTGCAAAATATGATTTTCAAACTCAAGTCTCTACATTAGTTAGTGGGCATTCTCTAGTAAGAAAGAGCTTTCCCTTCTCTCTCATTTCTTATTTATATATATCAGTATGAATGCAAAGATTCTTATTTTATTGCTATCTTTAGTTATTTTGATGCCCATACTACCCCTGACTTGGTTTCCAGGAACGACCTGAAATTGTTCCTGAGTCTTTTTATTATCTCACCATCTTTAAGCACTTCCTTAATTTATAGTACAATGAGTTCCAGGTACACCTTATGAATCACTGACTTGATTCAACAATTTCTTCAAGAAAATGTTTCTTTCTGAGGAATAATTACAATAATAGCATAATAAAGTGGTTTTTAAAAATTCCTGGTATGTATATTATATGTAAGGATTTAGTCAAAACAACAAAGCCCTAAAGGGATTTTAAATTTTCTTGTAATATATTCATCCAATCGTCTTGCATGACTATTGCCACAGTAATAACGTTAATCTTTTAAATTGCTTTTACTTATCTGTAGAAATAGCCAGCCTCCTCAGGTTCCTTTAAAATTTCTTTTGAAACAGCAACCCTCCATTTCATCTTAATTTAATACCTCTAAAAATAAGGCCTCATTTCTTTATATTCTTATTTCTGGGCAGATATTTTATTCATGAGGATTTTAGCACATTGAAAAGAAGTTAAAGTGGATGGATTAAAGTATTAATAATTGATTTAATAATTACAACTGTAAAGGCAAAAGACCTCAAAATTTAGTTTTTCATATATATTTTCTCAAGAGGCACTTCTATGAAAGGGACAGCTAGGCAAGCCGGTTTTGAGGGCTTTTAATTGAATTGATTCATCAAGAACAACAGAAAAACATACAGCTAAACATCACCATAAGTACATTTGACCCTGTCTTGATGTTTTATGGGGTTTTATAATGCATGAGGGAGACTTTCCCATGTAAAGTTTCCTCCTAAGGATTCATTCACACGTTTGTTGCCGGTCAGGCTCTGGGTCAGTGAAAACGGTGCCGCGGATGAGAAAGAAAGAATAAGACAAGGAGAAGAAAAACTGGGATCAGGGGACTCTCCCTCCGATATGCAGAGAAGAGCCCCGCCACCTCATAAGGTGTGGCTTTTATTTTGGCTTTAGAACAAAGAAAATATATATGTACATATACAAAGTCAAAAGCTACTTGACAGTTTACATTTTACTAAAATGAGCAAGTCTTAAAAGTTAATGGCTCAGTTCCTCTTTTCCTTCTTGAAATTCACAGACATTGTAAATCTTACAAGCTCAAGATGTTTCCCCACCCAGCTCCTATTAGCATGAGACCGGAGGGCTTGTTTCCTACATTCCAGGGTGACCTTTTTTGTCCGTTGCCATGGCCTTTAATTGAAACTCCATCACATGTTGACATGCACAGTGAAAATACCCAGAAGAGTTAAACAGAACCTCTTGAAAGACCCTTTATTTCTTTTTAGGTATTATGTATGTATGATGTATATATTTAGGGACAATTCTGTGACAATTCCTTTTGTAGTGGATACAAAATACTAGCAAACTAACCTTTTAAATTGGGGAAAGACCTAAATGTCTCTCTCATGACACTGAATGTCCTGGTCTCCAGGCCACGCCTCCACCTCAGGCAGCTGATTCAACAAGGCTGGCTTTAGGCCAGTAGGGCAGTGGGATCACATTCACTGTAGGCTTATTTACTCATTCAGACAGTCACACTAATATAGACATATACCTAGATCTTTTGGATTCATAGATAAAGAGTACTAATTTTATTTATTTTATATATACTTAAAGGCCCAGAACATGGGTTATTTCTCACTTTCTAGTGATTGTCAACTCCTAAGATACATTGACACATACTTTTACTTATATAGAGTCTTATAATTTATTACCCTCTACTTTTCCTTGTCCTATTTTTATTCACACCCCACCCATTCACCCATGAACCCATGGAAAATTTATTTTCAGTCCACAGAATCTGAGCCCCCTCCCCAGCTACCCTCCCTCCCCTGAATGAATGTGTCACCTTCGCTGGTCTCCTGTGAGTGGCCAGCAGCTCCCCTTGCCCTCCGTTTTGTCCAGGATACTCCCAGATCCTCAAACACCCCTCCCAGATCCCCTTTCACACCTCTGATCACCTTCTCTTTGGGCCCCAAGCCGCACGGAGTAAGAGCTACCTGATAGCTACAGGCCACAGCAGGTGCATTGGTGATAAGGGTGATAGTAGTAATGGCAAACCACTTTAAGATGCTTTTATTTCTTGCCAAATATTTTGTTTACAGGGATTTCTCAGGAGAGGAAAGCGAGTTATGGAAGTTTGATATAGATTTTAATGAAATAAACAAATGGTATTATTTTATTAATGGCTACAATAAACCCATGGAGGAATTTCTATAACAGAGACAGCCAAGTGAGATTCTATGAATTGCTTTGATTTAACAATAGACCTGTCCTTCTTTAAAATTTCCAAACTAATAAGGATACCAAAATAACAAACCCCTTACTCTGTTAATATTTCATACTTGGTCAGCTATTTTACTTAGAATGATATCAATAAGAATTTCACAGTTAACCTATTTTTTTTTTAATTTTTTAATTTTTTTTAAAAAAGATACTTAAAATACATAAATGTTACACAAAAAATATAGGAATTCCCATACTCCCCATCTCCCACACCTCCCACAATCTCCCACATAAGCATTCTTCATTAGTGTGGCCCATAAATTGCAATTGAGAAACACATCCTGGGGCTTTGCCATTAAGCCTCGACCATAGTTCACATTGTAGACCACACTATCTCCCACACAGTTCTGCATATTATATGATGATATAAAATGGCCTATATCTGTTGTTGCAATGTCACTCAGGACGATTCCCAAGTCCTGAAAAAGCCCCTGTATTACAACTGCTTTTCCCTCTCCCTGCCCCCACAGCTTCCAGTGGCCACTGGCTCCACATCAATGTTGTAATTTCTTCCATTGCTTGAATGACAATATGTCTAAAGTAGAATACCTGTAAGTCTGCTTTAGTCCATAGCTTTTCCCCCCATCCTGAGGAGTCTGGGATGGAGATGTCCACTCCACTTCCAATTGAGAGGGAGCTTATATCCAATGGGGAATATATATGGGAATATCCTGCCTGCAGCTGCAGATTCTCTTCATTTCCTGGGTTGGCTGTTGTCCATCATTATCTCACCACAAGTTGTCCTGGGCTAGTCCAATGAGCTGTAGAGTAGGAATTGTTGCTCCACTGAGGTTCTGGGCAGAGTTGGCACATGGACAGCCCAAAGACTCAAGTCTCTGGATGTACACCTACAAACTCCAGCACCAAGTATAGGTTTGAATAGAAGGGACAGATGAGCCATGTGCAGGAAAGAAATAGTTGAGTCCAACTCTGTCAATCTCAGAAGCACAAACTGCAAAGTAAGGCCCACTGGCAAGGCACCAAACTCCAGAGATATCCACCCTGACATAGGACTTGTGTGTCTCCAGAGCCCTCAGGAGCCCCACTATTTGGGGTGATATCCACTTTAGAATTCTATGAGATCCTACTGAGATGTGCATAAGTATTACCTCTGAGATGTCCTCCCGACTCATTTTGAAGTCTCTTAGCCATATAAACTCATTTGTCTTTACCTTTTCTCCCTTTTATTCAAGGTCTTTTTCCAGTCACATTGCCAGTTGGCATTTGGTAGGAATCTCTCGGTGTCAGGGAGGCTTATCCCCGGGAGTCTGGTCCCATGCTGGGAGGAGGGTAATGCATCCATATGCTGAGTTTGGCTTAGAGAGAGGCCATATTTGAGCAACAAGTAGGCTCTCAGGAGGTAACCCTTAGGCAACCCATAACAATAGGCTATGTTTCAATTTCAAGAGCAAAGACTCATAAGGCTAATCATCAATATCAAGGGCCCATCAGTGGATCATCCTCCTTCACCAGTCACTGCCCCTGCACTTGGGGGATTGTTGCAGCTCCCTTAGAGAATGTGGCATATCTCTCCAGGATGGGAATTCAGTATTCTCTCATTTATTGAGTGATTCTCCACCAACTGTGACAATGCCCCATGAACATTTGAATATTTTTATATACCTTATATTTATGCTCAGGTGAACTTCCTCCCATGCACCCCCCATCCCTGACACCCCACACCAATGATCCTCCTCCACCCTTGTAACCCTTCTGTGATCCAAAGCTTCTTCAAAGATGAAGTCATTACAATAGCTGAATAAAATTAATAGGAAAATGAAGTAATAATGATGTTTAAATGTAAGAGATAAAATACATAAAATTTATTTAAAAACTAAAAATAAAATAAAATGAAAAGATTGGGATAATAAAAAAATGAAAAATGTAAAAAAAATATACTTTTTGACCTTTTGTTTTTCATCACTGCAATATCTGGTGTCCAGTGTATACCATGGCACCTTCCACCTCTCATCCCTTTCATTCCCCAGTGTCTCACTATTTTTCTTTTTGTTTTCAAAGAAGTTTTAGGTCACAGCAAAGTCACACACAGAATACAGGAGACTTTCATTTACTCAACATCCTCCCCCTTTCCTCACCCCCATATTAATACCTTTGAATATGTGGATGGTAGCATTGTTATACCTGATATACAAATAGTGAAACATAGCTACTAAACATTGTCAATTGTTTGCAGTATGGTTTAACTTTTAGACCATACACTTTTATAAGTAATGATATTTACCATATTCTGTGTCCATCATTGTATGATTGTGAAGAACATTTCCACTGACCACTAAATACCTCCTGTTTGATCTATTCTATTCCTCTCACTCTATCCCCCAAGAGCCCACCACGACTCCTGGCTTGACTTGTTGGATGACAAGATTCATGGCTACATGCAACAAGAGGTCTTGACATCCTGGTTTGTCCTCCCTTATTAAGAACCACCCTTGTTCACTAGAGATTCCTGCCTGTATATTTCTGAGCAATTCGGTCCTTCCAAAGATGGGAATCCAACTCCTTCCCACTCATTATGTGGGTCTTTACCCACTGATACAGCACATTATGACAGAATGAACACTCACACACTCCCTAGAAGCCTGCTCCAGGTGCACCCTGTCCCAAATATCCCCCCAACCAACACCTTAAATCAGTGACCCTTCCTTGTCATATTTCCATAAGAGCATTCCCACCACTGTAATTTCAACCTCATACCCACAAATCCCCAGTGTTCACCTGGTCCCTCTCCTAACCCTCCCCCCAGTATCCTGGACCTTCTAATCCACCCTTTCCAATCTACCCATCTATCAACCCTGCACGACCCAACCCAATAATATCACTATCCTTCTTCACTCTCTTTCAAACCCTGCCTTTCAACAGTTTTTTTGGAGATACCAGGTATTGAACCCAGGACCTTGTAAATGGGAAGCAAGCACTCAACCACTGAGCTACATCTGCTCCCCAATAAGAGTTGGTTTTTCCATTTCTTTGTTTTGTTTATAGGAAGTACCAGGAATTGAAGCTGGGACTTTGTACATGGGAAGCAGGCTACTCAAACACTTGAGCTACATCTGCTCCCCTTGGGGGACTTTTGTGAAAGAGGCAAGTGTTCTTGTGAACTTATAATAGCTAATTCTTAGCCAAATTTTAATTTAATAATGAACAATAGAATATTAAATAATAATAAACATCTTAGTTTACAGTATAATCCCTGGTTTGACCAGGGAAGGAAAGTACAATTACATTTAGAAAAAATCCATGAAATCTTCAATTAATTATGATACCTTTCTGGTTTTATTTCCTCATAAATGGTACTCCTGGATCTTTAATGAAGACATCATGTCTGAACATAATAATATAGTTGCATGCCTTGGCAGGAGTTTGATGTGAAAAATTTCTTTGGAAGAAGAATCTCAGCCTGGAGTATGAAGAGGTGAGAAGCATCTTTGGATAATCACAGTACAAGAATGCCATTGATAAAATACTGGATGTGGTGAAGGAGGGAGGAAATTCTGATTACAGCCACAAGGAAGTAGGAGCAAACACAAGATCTATCATGATTCTTGAGAAATCCCTAAAGGCTTCTCTCTGGGACTTACTATTGTCCCAAGTGTTGCCAGGAGCTCTGTATAAACAATAGCTTCCTGAAAAACTGGTAGGAATACATCAGACCAAGAAAGATTCAGACAAGTCTAGCCTGTTGAGTAATGAGTATTTATTTAGGGGTCATACATGAGGTCCTCACCCATGGTGGCAGGTGTAGGAAGTGGCTCTGAGCCTAGCCCTGGCCTAGTCCTTGTCCTTGATGGTGGCACTTCCCAGACATGACATTCACACTCACAGCCAGAGGGGGATCTTTTATGGGGCATGTTTACATGCAGAGGGGTGAAGGGAGCTGCTTTCCAAGGAATGCAGTTAATTACTTACATATCACAAGGATAGGAAACAGACCCTAAAGAACAGATTTTTTTCTGTAATGCAGGAAACATTTATCAGTACTGGGGAGATTAGGCAGTTTGGGGATGAAAGATGCCATGGCAGGCTTCTGGAAAGACAGTTTAGAATCTTAGTGCAAGATCCATTGAGTAGTCAGCAGTCACAGGGGCTTGAGGTTTTAACTATTTAGGGATCCTGCTACTATTTGGAGTGGGGGAAAGTACGGAAGAATTGGGGAATAAAATGCAAAGTCATATATGCTACAACTATCAAGAACTCACACCCCATTCCCCTGATGTGATTAAACATGGGCAGTGAGGTTCCTTTTAAACATGCACACCCACAGTGCATGGGGTCTCAGATCAGCTCACAGGTCCTGGCACATTTATTGGCTCTGAGAACCATAGTGAGGGTTTCAGTGATGTTTTCTTGTACCTGTGTCTGAGGAGACAAATTATTGACCATAGTAATTAATTGAAGTACAGTTAGGCCTATGCTCCTTGAGGCCCAGCTTGTGGCAATTTGGTGCCATCACTAGGGAAAATTTGGGTCTTGGCTGAGTATGTTTGTCACCAAGATGAACCTCCTGTAGAGGGAGGTAAGTTGTGTCCACTGTAGTTGAAACTGGGTGAGCTCTGTGACTTCTGTGGACAAAAGAAGAGGAAGCAAGACTCAATGCTGGTTTATAACACAAGGTGAGAAACTGGCGCTTTCCACTTCCTATCTCTTGGATCAGTATTTTTGGGATTACTGAGCCACACGTAAGGAGTCTGATGACGCTGAGACCATCATGTTGCAGTGACCATTAACATGTGTCTGGTTTACAGGACCAGTTGAGCCCAGCCTTCCAGTCATCCCTCCCAAGGTATGTGAATGAAGCCATCAGGGCTTATGAAACCTGAGCAGATATGACTTGAATTCCATCAAATGACCCAGGTTCAGGCCATGTGGAAGAAGAGAATCATTTAGATGAGCCTTTAAATTCCTATGATTATTCTTGGTAAGATGGGATATTGTACACAGTCAATGATTTACCTAATCCAAATATACAGAAAAACATGTATAAATGATAATGGCCAATTATTTTGTCAATTATATGTTTGCTCCATTATAACTTCAGTAATAAATATAGATCTCATTAAAAGGTATGAAATAAAACTGTGGACCAAGTTCCTAATAGACCAGTCTATACATGCATACAAACATTATATATATATATATATATATATATATATATAGATTATATATATAGATTATATATGAAATATACTTAGAACATGTCAATAGGTTTCCTGAGAAAATGCCTGCCAATGATTATCACATAGAATTGAGAACAGGTTGTCATGTATCTTTGGGATTTTAATTTTCACAGTACATTCTTTTTTATTTTATGGTACAACACCCTTGTCTTCTAAAACACCAAGAGTGTGATTTAGGGATAATCCAGAGAACAAATGAGGTCTGGAAAAGTTCATCCTGATCTGGCCTTATATGGGCTACTTCATGAAGCATTGCCCCAGAGTTCCTATCCCCTTGGTAAAATGACTCCATTTCCAGCTTGACACCATGGTGATTCATACCAAAATCCTTAGATATTCTCTAAGAAAATCTCAGGATTTATCCACTCATGCCATGTCTCATCTAGCAGTCTGAGCCTTCACAGTCATTCATCAACACACAGACTCATCTCCACAAACAACTGTGAATCCCTGAATCTGACCCAACCCCAGTCTGTACCTGCTTCCCAAACTTTCCAAAGGGCCTTTTTGACTCCTCTACCAGCAATTCCTGAGGGTTCCTGTCCTAAGTACTGTCATTTTCCCTTTGAGTGGTAGCAAACTATCTACACTTAGGGATTTCCAGTGCAGAATCTCTGAAGCCACTTAAGGAAATTCAGTTATACCTTAAAGAATAATAGAAATCAAGTGGTGAGAAGATCTAGGAATAGAGGGAAAGAGGAATAAAGCTTTTCAGGCCTAAGAGACCCAGGACTGGTCTTCCTCATCCAAAGGAAGCCAGTCACATGAGAAAGCAAACAAGGGGCTCATGAGTTTTGAGTTGGAGGGATGTGAGGTACTGACAAAGAAAATCTTCCTCATATACTGAGAATTCCCTCCCTTTCCTTCTTTTTTATTAATGCTTTTTTAATTTTTAAAGAAGTTTGAGATTACATAAATATTACATAAAAAATAAGGGATTCCCATATGGCTCTCCCTCTCCCACACTTTCCCATATTAACAACATCTTTCATTAGTGTGGTACATTTATTACAACTGATGAGCATATATTGAAGCACTGCTACTAACATTGGACTATAGTTTACACTGTAGTTTACACTCTGTCCCACATAATTTTGTAAGTTATGACAAAATATACAATGGCCTGTATCCATCACTGCAATGTCATGCAGAACAATTCCAATGTCCTCAAAATGTCTCTATATTACACCTATCATTTCCTCCCTCACTCCTCAGAACCTCTGGTGGCCACTGCCTTTATATCAATGATAAGAGTTTTTCCATTGCTAAAATAATAATAAGTCTTTAATGGAAGAATAATAAGGCTACTTTAGTCCATTTTTTCATTCCCCAATCTTGAGGACTTTGGGATGGTAATGCCCACTGTGCTTTTAATTGAGAGGGAGCTTAGATCCCATGGAGCAGATGGATGGAACTATCTTGCTTGGAGTTTAAGACACTCTCTATTCCTTATTAGTTGTCCTGGATGAGTCCAATGATCTGGAGAGTAGGTGTTGGCAACACTGCTGAAATTCAGGGCTGAACTAGCACATGAACAGGCAAAAGATTTAAGTCTCTGGGATGCATATTTATCAAGTACAGTGCTAGAAAGCCTCCTTGTTGCTCAAATATGGTCACTCTGTAAGCGAAACTCAGCATGTAAATGCACTACTTTCTCCCCAGTGTTGGACATTTCTTCCAGAGACAAGCTTCCCTGGCACTGAGGGATTATTACCAAGCATCAAGTAGCAGTGCATCTGGAAAAAGAAATAGACCAAAAAGGGGAAATGGCAAATACAAATAAGTTTTTTATGGTTAAGAGATTTCAAAGTGAGTCAGGAGGCCATTCCAGAGGTTAAATAGTTGGGCTCCTGAGGGCTCTAGCGACATCCAGAAACTATAAGCAAGGTATACAGCTCAGGAATTCAGCACCATCTCAGTGGGTCTTACTCTGGAATTTATGCTCCCCAGTATAACAGAGTTAGACTCAATTATAGGTACTCTACACATGGCTCTTCTGCCCCTTTTATTTTTACCTCCTTTTTTCATCTGTCTTCTGCAGCCAACCTCTGACTCCAAACTCTTGGTGAGGTCCGAGGTCATGTTTACATAACATAGAATGAAAATAGTAGCAGTGGATTGCAACATGGTTCTGGGTACAGAAAATAAGATTATTTTACCTCTACAGCCCTATTCTCCTGTACTCAAGAATCATGTAATAATGGAACCAGACTTTTGAGAGAGGCCTTTTGTGAACAAAAATTCTAAGTTGCCATGTTTTGTGATTTAAATCCTCCCCCAGTGTTGCTGGTCTCTCAATGGATTCTGGTAATTGTGACAAACTATATTTTTATAGTTTCCTAAAATGCAAATTTCTATTTATCTCTGAGAGCAAGTAGTTACCTGATTCTCTTCTTCTATAGTCAAATATGCTGTTATCTTGGTCATTTTTTCTCGTATTTCTAAAATTATTGGACCATATTTTCTTCTTCAGAATATAATTTAGATGAAAGAATCAATATTTAACTTAACTAAAATAATATTATATATTTATACTTTTAACATCAATTTTTAGATATTTCAAGATCCTTCAATTCATATAGGCAAATGAAGAGAACACTGTAGTAACTAAATGTATATTTACAATTGTTATGCACATTTTAACTAAGGAATTCATGTGCACAGGACTTTTTCTTGTTATGGATTACTTTTAAAATCTCCTCTAATGAAAGAACAGTTGATTCTGGCTTTGAAAGGAAAGGGCATTATTCAGGGTGAGGAAGTGAGAATGAGCAAGGCAGGTCAGGGTGGAAGGAGGGTCATGTAGAGGAGTAGCATGCATATATCCCCAAGCCTGGAATTCATTTTTCTAGAGCAGCCCTTTAACACCAAAGCTATGCTCTCGACTTTGGTTTGTATTTCTCTAGGCAGTCTCTAAGATTCATGTGTTGATAATAATTGCTTGAGTGATTCTTTAAACTCCTACTATTAGAGATAATATTTTTTACCAGAGCTTTTATTACTTCATTTTGGCTCTATTCATGTTAGAAAATCTAAGAAAGGATGGTTATCCCTGTGTTAAATTTCTCTTATTCTACAGTGTCCCCTTTCATCAAACTATATAGTACTTAACTTTTCTCCTGTATTGGTTATTTTACAAATTTCCTCACTAATGAGGGCCCAGCTTTTATGAAACCTGAAGGAGGAATGAGCTTTCCCTAAGTAAAACAGAAGATGAGTACATAAGGTTAGAATGTTGCCATAGGATAATTTAATCAAAAAAGCATGTGTATATAAGAGAGGGCTTTTGGGATTTATCTGGAGAATGTTTTTAGGAGAAAAGTTTCTGTTTCACTTTTTTGTTTCTGTTTTAAGTTTCAGGATAATATCTCCATTTTCCTGCTCAGTCCATGTTTATCACTGCTTGTACCTTCAGGTCATCTTCATACATATTTCCTAGCATGGGGAATCTATCCATTTCTCTACCCAAGTCCATTCAGGGTAACTTCCTTCATAAATTTGTTCTAACACTGGACTGGTCATTTGCTTTGTTTTTCCTGTTTTGACATTTTGCCACATTTCTCTTAATTCTAATTTAAATGGAGAAAATATAATTTTCACCAAGTTAAAATATTTAATAATATATATTTTTATTTTCACCTTCAAGTTCTAGAGATTTTTATTATGAGAGAGCATAATGCACATTTTATGAATTATCTGTACACAAAATGATTCATGTACTTCTTCCTAAACTACTATAAGCATTACTTCATCACATTTTCTTCACTGAATGGATGAATTTTGTGATTCCTGAAGGATGAAAGGCTTTTCTCTTAGACAGCAGGTAGGAAACAGAACATGAGGTCATGGGTGCTTAGAAAAGGGAAGATTGACATAGGAAGCAGCATGTATATTTCTCATAAACTGGCTTTTATGAATGGTTAAAGTAGTATATTTAAATATTTCTAGGAAAAATAAAATATGCATTAGTGAATATTTGAACTCAGTTAAATACATGTTCCTACAAGTAATATCATTTATCTGTAACAGCCCTTTGGGACCAAAGATTTTTTGTAACCATGGTATCTTGTGTTTATTGGAATCGTATGTCATATTGTTTTTTTCTTATAATACTCCCTCTTTGTTTCGGGTCACTCAGGATTTCCTCATTTCATTAATTACTGGATATTTTCATGGAAATTCCTCTAGAATTGTGTCTTTCTTCTCTGTTATGGCAAGATATTGTCTGAGTACATTTCATGATACTATTCTTTCAAATTTAAGCCAATGTTTGCTTGATTTTGTTTAGGTGGGTTCATTTTATAATTTTCATCTCATTTCCTACATTAGTATGTAATTCAATTTGGGATACTAATGACAAAGTATACATTTCTAGATAATTATTGTGTTCATTAGAACATTAAACCAACTGACTGTCAACAAATAATCTTATTTGTTCCAATAAAAAATTGGAACTGGTTAATTAATATTTCACACTATCATTAGTGGTGTTAGAATCATCCCATACATAAATTAACTACCCTAATATTCGCTTTATGATTAACAAAAATAACTGGCAAGTCAATGATTCTGGTGATTTTGGAAGATTGCTTTATTGGGGAAATTAAATTTTGACAAGATCTTTTCAGCAGTTTGCTTGTAGACAATGTATTGTGTTCAGCAGTTATGGAAGTGGCCTTCTAGAGAAGACGGCTGTGCAGATACAATACACTTTCTACAAAACCAAGGTATTATAAGGAAAATATCATTTGTTCTTACTGTCAATTCACAGGCTGCAAAAATCAGGAGCAAACTGATAAATCTAACAATGTATATTATTTAATTTCTCTGTTTTCATTGAGCTAAATATCCCATGTAGCTTCTTAACACTTTCAGGCATAAGCAACCTTAGTTATGGTTGTATTCAATTCCATTTAGTTATAGTTTACAATGAATTTTTCTCCATTTGTCAATTTTTCCTCTGTTAGTTGTATCTACAAACTGAAAAATGTATATATAAATTTATAAGATTGGTAGATCAGTACAAGAAGACCAAGCTCTAGCCCTGTTCTGCCTTTTTAGCTCTTGGATGTACAGATAATTACAGAAACTGTGCATTTGTTTCTTCACATGACAATAAAGGAAAAGGATGAAATCATTGTATTTAAATGCCCTATTTGGAAAAAAGAGATCAAGGACAGTGCTCTTTAAACAACTGACTTTCAATATGTAAAACTGATTTCATGAAAGAATCTGTGATTGGAGGCAAGCCTAAGACATGGAACCCCAGCCTGCATGGCAACTTCTATGTTGGTTGTTCTCTGGAGCATGTTATCTGATGCTCAATGGATTTTCTCCCTTTGGCTATGTTTTCTCATTATCCAAACCATGAATTCATGTCAACATGGTGACTGCAATTAAAGTGAGGCAGATAATATTTACTCATCATACTTTTTTTCTAAAATAACCCTACATTGATTTAATATTAGAAAATGCATATTTAACAAAGTTTGCAAAAATTGTCTAGGTATCTTTTCATATATATATATATATGAAATATCTTTGAAATAACATTATATATATATATATAATATATATATATTTTTTTTCATTCTCTCTGCTGATCTGGTTCTAGTTCACTGTCATTATTTCTTTAGATTCCCAAGGTTTCTTCACCCTAGGTCTAAGATGGGCATTTGTGCCATATTCTGATAATGGAATAAGATTTTTTTAAAAAAGGAGTGATGTGACACATCATTCAGAAGAGTTCTCTAATAAAATAATAGGTGTTTACAACTGTGCTTTGCTTATAAAGATTTCCATTTATCCAAAATAGTTAGAGGATATTTTTTAAAAGGCTGTCATGATTTGGAGGAGAAAGGAGGAAGTGACATAAAGATAGAAATTAGATGAACAAAAAATTTGATTGTACACTTTTCAAAGTTTTCATTTTCTTCTCACAGATTTTTAAAATTATACTGTAAAAATATATACGATATTTTTAATTTTCAATAGTGATCATGGGCTATCACTTATTAAAGCCCAGTGGTAGGAAAGATGGCATGATGACAGCAAAGTAAGGAGCTCCAAGAGTCAGCTCATCCTACAGTACAGTTAGTAAACATTCACAGGTATCTAACTCACTGGTTTGGGAGATCCAGGAGAAAAAAGCATCCCGCAAAATCCTTGGAAGAATGTAAAGAGGGGACTGCCCATCTGAAGTGAAGACTTGAGAATAGAGCACTCTATACTGTGGAAGCCAGTGCTCATCTCCTGTTGGCAGTGCAAGCTGCTTTGGAAGCTATTCCCTGGTTGGAGTTAGAATCCCCATTTCCCACAAATGGGGGAGGAAGAAATGGTTGGGCACCAATTTCAGCTACTGATCAGTAAATTCAATTGTCTGAAGTCCAATCCAAATAGCTAAAGATTGAAACTGTCCAAGTACAGAAAAAGGCCAGCAGCCTCCATTTTCACTCCACCCCTGGCATGAGGGGAAGCAGGGATGATTGAAAATCAAAGTGAAGGTAAGGACCAGCTTCTTTCATTCAGGTCAGGTTGCTGCTCAAGCCTCAGCTCCAGCTCCACTTCTGGCAGGGAAGAAGCCAGGGAGACCTGCACCAGCCTTTCTGGGCAACTGCAAGCACTTTCAGCCTAAACGATTTAGATTATTAATCACATCTGTGGCTCCATCTCCACCTCTGACAGAGGAGAAGAAGGAACAGAGCTCCCTCTTCCTCTAATGGCAACTGCAGCCAATTTTTGCCTGCATGAACTAGATTATTGGACATAGCTGAGGCTTCATCCCTGTGACCAATAGGACAGGAGGGGTCAGGGTTTCCCCAACCTCATGGCAACTGCAAGTATATTTGGTCTACATGGCCCAGGTTGGACACATTACTGGCACCATCCCTGACCCTGACAGGGAAGCAGGAAGTATAGTGCACGCTCAGCCTCTCCAGGCAACTGAAGTCACTTTTGGCCCACATGAACTAGAATGGTGACAACACTGTGGATATATCTCCACCCTCAGTAGGATAGGAGGTGATGGTGTCTTCTCAACCTCTCTGGCTCTCTGACTCCATCATCACCCCTGGCAGGACAGGAGGAGGGACTGTGCTCCCAAACCTTCAATGGGTAACTGCAGCTGCTTTTGGCCCACATGAACTAGATGGCTGGGCACACCGGAGGCTCCATTCCCACCCCTGGCTGAGGATAAGGGGGCCAAGTGCTTCATTAGTCTACCTGGGCAAATGTGGTCAGTTTGACTTGCATGGATTAGTTTTCTGTGCACACCAGCTCCAACCCTGTCTGAAGAAGTGGAGGAAGGGCCTTGAAGCTTCATAAGTCTCTCTGGGCAATTACATACAATCTTGGCCTGCATGGATTACTGAACAAGGCTGCAGCTTTGTTACCACCCCTGGCAAGGGGGAGAGGTGGGAGGATCTGTATTAGTTCCTGGGGCAATGTTGGTACCTTTAGCCTCCATGGCTTACAGTAACACCCACATCTTTGACTCCTATTCTGCAACCAGCAAGGAAGAAGGGGCAAGAAACAGATGAAAAAAATCTGGAAAAAATTCAGATAGTCTAAACACAAGGCACTATATAAAGTTCCAAATTGAGTTGAGCTAAATATCAAAGAGGGGCTGTAACACGAAGCCAATCAAATAGCCCTAGACTAAAGAGAGAAAATGAATCAAGAATAAAAACATCTAATAAATTAGATGCTGAGACACCAACAAAAAATTACAATCCATACTAAGAAGCAGGAAGTTATGGCCCAGTCAAGGAAACAAATTAAGCTCCCAGATAATGAAAAGGAGTTAAGACAACTAATCATCGATGTTCAAACATATCTCCTTAATAAATTCAATGAAATGGTTAAAGAGATAATAACATCAAGAAGACATGGAGTAAGCATAAAAAGTTTGAAGTTATGCATAGAAAAATAACAACTCTTAAGGGAATGAAAATCACAAATAAAATAAAAAATGCACTAGAGGCATATAAAATATTTGGAGAGGCAGAAGAAAGGATGAGTGAGCTTGAAGACAGGGCCTCTGAAAGTGAACATACAAAAGAACAGATAAAGAAAAATTGAAAAAATTGAACCGGGTCACAGGGAAATAAATGACAGCAAGAGACATGCAAACATATATATCATGAATGTTAGAGAAGAAGAAGAGAAGGAAAAAGGGGTAGAAGGAATATTTGAGGAAATAATGGTAGAAAATTTCCCAATCCTACTGAAGTAAATAGATATCCATGTCCAAGAAGCACAATATTCTCCCATTTTAATAAATCCAAACATACTTACTCTGAGACACATACTAATCAGAATGTCAAATGATAAAGATAAAGAGAGATTCCTGAGAGCAACAAGAGATGATATTCATCACATTCAAAGGATGTCCAATAAGATTAATTACTGATTTCTCATCAGAAACCATGAAGGAAAGAAAGCAGCAGCTTGATATGTTTAATATACTGCAAGAGAAAAACTGCCAGCCAAGAATATTATATCTAGCAAGATTGTCTTTCAAAACAGGGTTAGTTTAGTATATTCACAGATAAATAGAAACTGAGCGTGTGTAAGGCAGAGGTCAGTTTTACAGGAAATACTAAAGGGAGTGCTTCAGCCTGGAGAGATAGGCTTCGAAGACAGTCTAGAAATGAAGATTACATAACTAAGAGTAACTAAATGTGCAAAAAAAGAGGTGAAAACAAGATGTGAAAAATGAAACCCAAAGATTAAAATGGGTGAAGAACTGCCTTTAAAACAATAATATTGAATGCTAATGGTTTAAGCTCTCCAATCAAAAGACATAGACTGGTAGAATGGATAAGAAAATATAAGCCATCTACATGCTGTATACAGAGACTCATCTTAGACCTAAGAATACAAATAGATTGAAAGTGAATGGCTGGAAAAAGGTATTCCACACATAGAGTAACCCCCAACAAAAAAAAGCTAGGGTAACTATACTTATATTGGATGTATTAGACTTTAAAAGCAAATCTGTTATTAAAGACAAGGAATGCCATTATATACTTAAAAAGGGACAATTCACCAGGAAGAAATAACAATCATAAATGTATTTGCACCTAACCAGGATGCCCCAAATTACATGAAGGAAACACTGGCAAAACCAAAAGAGGAAATAGACATCTCTACAATAATAGTTGGAGATTTCAATACATGACTCTCATCATTGGATAGATATCTGGGCAAAGGATCAATAGAGAAAGAGAGAGCTGGAATATGATACATGAACCAAACCTAGTAGACATATACAAAATATTGCACCCCAAGACAGCAGGATATACATTCTTCTCAAGTGCTCATTGATCTTTCACCAGGGTATATCACATGTTGGGCCACAAAAAAGATAGCAATAAATTTAAAAAGATCAAAAATATACAAAACACTTTCTCTGATCACAATGGAATAAAGCTGGAAATCAATGGGAAGCAAAAGGGAAAATTCACAAATGTATGGAGATTAAACAAAACCCTTGATTAGTGGGTCAAAGAAAATTTGCAAGTGGAATCAATAAATATCTTGAGATAGATTAAAATGAGAACAAAACATATTAGAACCTATGGGATGCAGCAAAATCAGAGTTGAGAGGGAAATTTATAGCTCTTGATGTTTACATTAAAAAGAAGAGCTAAAATCAATGACTTAACTAGAAAAAGAACTGCAAACTATATCCAAAGCAAGCAGAAGGAGTGAAGTAACAAAAGTCAGAGAAGAAATAAATGACACTGAGAAAAATAAAAGTAGAGAATTAGCAAAATGAAAAGGTAGTTCTTCAAGATCAATAAAATTGACAAACACATAGCTAGACTGACAAAGAAAAAAGAGACTCTACAAATAAATAAAATGAGAAATGAAAATGACACCACAGAAATGAAAGAGGTCATAAGAGGATACTATGAACAACTGTATGTTAACAAGCTAGACAATGTAGATCAAATGGAAAAATTCCTAGGAACATACAAATAACCTACAATGACCCTAGAAGAAATAGAAAACTTCAACAAACCAATCACAAGCAAGGAGTTTGGAACAGTCATCAAACAACTCCCCAAAATAAAAAGCCCAGGAACAGATGGCTTCACAGGTGAATTCTACCAAGTGTTCAAAGATAATACCAATCTTATTAAAACTTTTCCAAAAAATTGAACAGGAAGGAAATCTACCAAGCTCATACCATGAATTGAAATTTACCCTTCCTAATTCTAAAGCCAGATAAAGATATTATGAAAAAAAGAATGTTATACACCCATTTCCCTAATGAAAACAGATGCAAAAATCCTGAAAAAATACTCAATAATCAAATCCAACCACAAATTAAAAGAATTATTCATCATGATCAAGTGGGTTTTATCCCAGGCAGACAGGGGTGGCTCAACACAAAATCAAACAGCATAATACACCACATTAATAAATCAAAGGAAAATCACATGATCATATAAGGATGCTCATTGTAACAACTGTTGTTCAATATAGTGCCAGAGGTTCTAGGTAGAGCAGTCAGGCAAGAAAAAGAAATAAAAGGCATCCAAATTGGAAAGGAATAACTAACACTTTCACTATTTGCAGACAATATGATTGTATACCTAGAAAATCCCAAAATGTGTACAAGTAAGCTACTAAAACTAACAAATGAATTCAGCAGAGTGACAGGATACAAGATTATTATGCAAATATCAGCACTGTTTCTATGCAGTAGTAATGAGCAATCTGAGGAGGAAGTCATGAAAAAATTCCATTTATAATCACTACAAAAAGAATAAAATATTCAGGAATAAATTTAACCAGGCATGTAAAGTACTTGTATTCAGAAAACTACAGTGCATTACTAAAAGAAATCAAAGAAGACGTAAATAAATGAGAGAATATTTCGTGTTCATGGATGGGACGCTGAAATATCTTTAAGATGTTAATTCTACCCAAATTGATATACAGATTCAATGAAATTCTGATAAAAATTCCAACAGTCTTTTTAAAACACTCAATTAACAAATTTATTTGGAAAGATAATGAGCCCCAAATACCCAGAAACATCTCAAAAAGGATGAACAAACTTGGAGGACTCTCACTTTCACACTTTAAATCATATTACATAGCTACAGTGATAAACAAACAGCATGGAACCGGCATAAAGATAGACATATAGACCAATGGAATTGAATTGATGTTTCAGAAACAGACCCTTATATCTATGGTCAAGTGGTTTTGGACACAGTTTTCAAACCCACCCAGCTAGGGCAGAATATTCTAGTCAACAAATGTTGCTGGGAGATCTGGGTATCCATACCCAAAAGAATGAGGATCCCTACCTCACACTTTACACAAAAATTAACTCAAAATGTATCAAGACCTAATTATAAAAGCAAGAAATATAAAACTCCTAGAAGAAAATATAACGAAACATCTTCAAGTCCTGATGGTATGTGGTAGTTTCTTAAACCTTACACAAAAGCATGAGCAATGAAAGAAAAATGGATAAATTTGACCTCCTGAAACTTAAATTTTCATGCTTCAAAGAATTTTGTCAAGGTTTGAAAAGTCAGCACACTCAGTGGGAGAAAATATATGTTAACCACATATCTTAAAAAGGATTAATTTCCATGCTATATAAAAAGACCATATAACACAAGAGTAAAAGAACAAGCAATCCAATTTTAAAAGGGACAAAGACTTGAATGCACATTTTTTTTTCTAAAGAGGAAATACAAATGGCAAAAAAGCACATGAAAACATGTTCAATAGCACTAGCTACTAGGAAATACAAATGAAAACTACAGTGATATATTATCTCAGACCTCACAGAATGGCCATTATTTAAAAAAACAGGAAGCAACAAGTGCTGGAGAGAGTGTGCATACACAGGAACATTCATTCAATGTTGGTGGGCATGTAGAATGATGCAACCTTTGTGAAAGACACAGGAAGCAAAATATAGAACTAATATAAGATCAAGCAAACCCTCCACTAGGAATATATCCAGGAGAATTGAAAACAGGGATATGAACAAACATTTGCACACTGATGCTCATAGCAGCATTATCCAAAATTGTCAAAAGATGGAAACAACACAAGTATCCATCAACCAATGAATGGATAAATAAAATGTGGTATATATATGTGTGTGTGTATATATATATATATATACTGTATATATATATACTGTATATATATATATATGTGTGTGTGTATATATAAATATGTATGTATATATATATATGATGGAATACTATGCTGCTTTAAGAAGAAATGAATATGGATTTGGGACACATGATAATGGGAATGATCCTTGAGGACATTATGCTAAGTGAAATAAGCCAGACTCAAAAGGACACATTGTATAGTCTCACAATATGAACTAAATATGATGAATAAACACATGGAGTTAAAACCTATAGGTTACTAGAAAACAGGATGATGACTAGGAAACTCCAATGCTTAATATAGATAGAATTTTCAATTATCTTGACTAAATGTGTGGAAATGGATAGAGTTGACCATAGCACATTATAGTATGTATAACTAATATGGCTTATATATAAATGGGAGTGTGGCTGAAAAGAGTAGTCTAGGGATGTAAATGTCAGTTGAAAGAAAGCTAGAGAATAACCTAGGGACTGAATAACATAGTGAACCTGAAAGTGAATAAGGATTGTGGTTAATAATACAAATACAAGAATGTTTTTCTATGATCTAGAACAAATGTATTTCACTATTACAAGGTGGTAAGAATACAGTGATGCAAGGAAAAAATAATATAACTCTTTGACTATAGTTAACAATATTGTGATATCTTTGCACCAATGTCGACAAAGGTACTATATCAATGTCAAGGGTCAATGTTAGATGGTATGGGATTTTTTCTTTTTGACTAAGGAAAACATTCAAAGTTTACTTTGCAATGACTACACAAGTCTGTGATGAAAGTGACAGCCACGGAGTGTACAAGGCAGACAGTACAACACAGTGAACCATGTGCATGTGGTGGAAGATGGGCTGTAGTTAATAGTACAACAATGAGAGTGTTCTCATGTGAACTATAACAAAAGTACAATACTAATGAATAGTGTTAATAATAGGGGGTGTATGTAAAAAATATACCAGGTGTACCCTATGGACCATAACTAGTTGTAATAGTCTGATCATGGTCTTTAGTAATCTGTAACAAATGTTCCACAACAATGTAAAGTGCTAGTTGAAGGGTGATCTATTGGAATTCTGTACATTATGCATGAATGTTTTGTAGCTTACAACTTCTATAATAAAAAAAAAAAAATTTTAAGAAAAAAAAATTTCAGCAAGAAAATAAATCTAGGGATATGCAAACAAATTAGTTTAAAGTTGTCTTCAATATTTCTTTTTAAAAACTTGTATGTAGAAGTTTTTTTAAACTTCACTGTAAAAGTGTGGAAATATATAGATCTGATGGTAACACATTAGAGAAGCAGCTGGTTTATAAATGGGAATTTGGCTGGAAAGGATAGACTAGGGATGTAAATGTCAACTGAAAGAAAGCTAGAGAATAATCTAGGGACTGAGTAAAACAGTGATCCCAGAGGTGGATGAGAATTTTGGTTGATGCAAGATTGTCCTTTGTAAGATAGAGTAGAAGTACATCACAATTGCAGGGTGGTGGGAATGTGGAGAGGCATGGGAAAAATACAACTGGAGTGACCTATGGACTGTGATTAACAGCAATACTGTAATATTCATTCATCTATGCCAAAAATGTACTGTGTTGATAATGGGGGAGTATGGGAAAACTGTGCCACATGTACACTGTGGACCATGGTTAGTGGTAATAGTCTGAGGATATTTTCTCATAATCTGTAACAAATGATCTACCACAGTGTGGTGTGTTGATAGAGGGGTGTTGTATGGGAATTCTGCACATGTGCATGATTATTTTGTAAAGTTCACAACTTCTGCAATAAAAATATATTTAAAAAATAATAGGGTGTGTTGGGGGAAAAATACACCAAATGTAAGATATGGACTATAGTTAGTAGTAAGATTTTGTTGATATTCTTTCATAATTTGTTACAAATGTCTCAGAACAATGCAATGTGTTGGAGGTGGGCTGATATATATGAGACCCCTGTATGATGTTATGATGTTAGGATGATGAATGATGTTTTGCATGTTTTCTTTGTAAGTTCACAACATTTACCACACACTTATTGTTTATGTAAGTTCATGTATAAATGATATAAAAATAATAATATTAATTATTAATAATAATTAATAGGGTGGGTTGGGGAACAGTACAACAAATATAAGATAAATAAAACAAAGGGGAGCAAATGTGGCTCAGTGGTTGAGCACCACCTTCCTGTATACAAGGTCCAGGGTTCAATCCCCAGCCATGGTATCTCAAAAAATAATAATAATAATAATGTTCATTCACTATGTGAGTTTTCTGGTGTATTTAAGGTTAAATCCATGGCTGAAGTCTCTTTCATATTTAAAACCTTTAGTGTGAGTTTTTCATTTAAAGTCAGAATATTGCCTGATGGCTTTCTCATATTGTTATTTCATAGGGATTTTCTCTAGTTTGAGTAATCTCCTGTTGTCTAAGGCTAGAAAAATTAAGGTTTTCCCATACATATGATATTATAGTTTCTGTCCAGCATGAATTCTCTCATGTTGCTAGAGGGCAGAACTACAAGTGAAAGGTTTCCCACATAGACAACATTCATGTGTTTTCTGTACAATGTGAGTTCTCTCATGTTGTTTAAGATTAAAATATTGACAGAAGGCTTTCCCACATAAATGACACTCATAGGGTTTCTCTCCAGTGTGAGTTCTTTCATGCCTTTGAAGAGAGGAATGTTGACTGAAAGCTTTCCCTCATAGAAGATATTCATGGGGCTTCTCTCCAGTGTGAGTTCTCTTATGTTGTTTAATGAAAAAGTGATGAAAGTAGCCTTTCGAACAAATATGGCATTTATAGGGTTTTCTTTCCAGTGTGAGTTATCTCATGTTCTTTAAGAGAAAAACAATGAATGAAGGTTTTCCCACATAAGTGACACTCATAGGCTTTCTCTCCAGTGTGAGTTCTCTTATGTCTTTGAAGATAGGAATGGCGAAGGAAAGCTTTCCCGCATAGATGACATTCATGAGGTTTCTCTTCAGTGTGAGTTCTCACATGTTGTTTAACAGAAGAGTGATGAGAGAAGACTTTCCTACAAATATGACATTCATAGGCTTTCTCTCCTGTGTGAGTTCTTTGATGTTGTTTAAGATAAGAATAACAACTGAAGGCTTTCCCATATAGATGACACTCATGGGGTTTCTCTCCAATGGGAATTCCAGTATTGTCTGAGGTCAGAGTGTTGCATACAGTTTTTAGCACTTTGGTAACATTCATTTGATTTACTCCTAGGTTGAACCTGCTTATAGTGCTTAAAAGATGAATGGTCATTGAAGACTGTTGCAAGTGGTTTCCTGAAATAGGATTTCTTTCTCCTGTGAATTAATGCATGTTGGGTCACTGTGTATGTGTGAGTGGAATCTTTTTCCAAATAATTACATTTAAAGGAATTCTTTTTGGTGTGAGAGCTCTGCAATGACATTTAGAAGTGTCTTTCCTACAGGTAAGTTGGTTGAACATTATTTCTAACATTTCCCATATTTTAAGGCACTTTTACTCCCTGGACTCTGGTATTGAGGAAATCCTATTCCTGCTCTCCACACTCATATTGCTCTAACTGAGAAAACACATTTGGTTTGCAGGTTTGATATCCTACTGAGACCAGGATTTTTTTTAATTCTCCAGCCTCACTTCTCTAAACAGCTTTCTCTGGGATGTGTCTAGCAGGTCACACTCTTCCTGGGTGAATTCTACAGCCACATCCTTGTGGTTCACTAACTCCTGTGATTTCATTGTCAATACCTTAGCTGTCATCTCTCTTCCTCTGGATATTCACTCACCAGACAAGCAGAAGGTGAGCAAAGCTGGAATGTCATCTCTCATTTCAATAATCAAATCCTCACCTTGTTGTCAAAGCTTCCTCTTCATGTAGTTCCTTATAGTTCCTCCACTTGCACAGGTTCTCCTGACATTTTTCTCTTTCTTCAATCAGCATTTGTGGTGTCAGTCTCTACCATCCTCCAGAGTCTTCAATATTTCTTGATATGCATTTGTGTTCTACCAATTTTATTTGTTTAATCCATTCACAAAATCACCTGGTCCCTGAATTTCCCTTATTGGTAAAGTGGATATCATGATAAATGACTGAGTCATTGAGTAAATTCTCATTTGGAGAAATATACAAACCTTACAGTCTTAGAAAAAGGAATTGTTTATTAAATAAATGGTGTTATTGCAAAGAGGAAATGGAGACATGAGCAGAAACCTAAAGAAATTGTGGAAATTAGAAATGTGAGAATGGGAAAATATATGTACCTACCACCCCAAATAGTGTGGAATCCCCAGTTTCTTAGAGTAGGTGATGTAACAGGGAACCTACTAAAACAGTTGATTAGAGTTCCCAATTCATGGCTCAGATGGGCATAAATTAGGAGTATGGTGTGGAAAATCACAATATCACAGTATACATTTAAAAATTAAAAATATTTAATTATTAAAATGGTTTGATAATGAATTTTGGCACACAGTATATCACTTCTCTTAAAACTGATTATCAGCAGGTGGGATTGTGTTCTACCCCAATAACTTCTACCCCAAATGGAAGAGACAGCCAGAAAAGACCTTGGCACACCTCTGGAAACCTATGCTAGTTAAAACAATTAATGGCGAGTCTTTTTTAACACTTGTTTTTTTAATAATCTTGGCAACTTGTTTAACTGAGAATGTTCAATCACTGTGGTGACTGATTGGCTTTGGAGGGAGAATACAGCAAATGGAAGAGCAACCCCTAGGATAGCCATATAAGAGAAATTGAAAGATACTTAGGATAATTTCATGGTGTCCTTAAAACACAAACCAAACAATTCTTTATGTTAATTAGAATAATTGCATAAACTAAGCTGTCAATACAAAACATGCAATTTGAGTTTCACTATATGAGCATTCTCTCTCATTACACTTTTTAGTTCCTCAATGGGCAGGGAAAGACTCATGAATGATTGATTAGAAAAATAGAAAAATTAGAAAATAAGGAAAGATTTTATGTTTGGTGCCTAGTTGAACAGACTATTTCATATACATTCTATTTTATACAATATTTATGAATCTTCATGTTTCCTAAAGGATGGTGTGTGTTGTGAGAGGAAATAGTAGAGTAATATTGATTATCAAGATTTTTTAGTGTTATATAAAGTTTAATGGGGATCGGCATATTGTCATTCTTAGACTATAGCCCCATAAAATTACATTTCATTATGATGGGAAAATTTTTTGAATGTGTGTGTTGACATCCAGCCAAAAAATGGGTGTCTCAGTTCACCAATCCCAAGGAATTGAATTTTCCCATTAATCAGAATGAGCTTTAAAATCTGGTAGATTACATGGCCTTGCATTTCTAACAAATTTCTTATAGTGGCTAAATAATAAAAATTCACTTAAACTTCAGTTGAAGAACAAATATCAGCCTGAAGAAAAATATCAGCCTTAAGAAATAGTTATAATTTATGTGTCTTTAAGAGAACTTGCTTCTCACAAATTCTCATTTTATATATCTAAAGCAAAAAAAAAAAAAAAAAAATAGCATCAATCAACAGAAATACAAAGAACTTATTATAGTTCAGATTATATGGAAAGTAAAATAGACACTCTGAGTGAGGCCTGTCCTCCATCTCTGAGACCCACAAACAAACCCTGTGATTAGGCATAGGTATGTTAATCTGGCTTCTGCAATGAGATAAATATGGGCTCAATTCTTTCTCTGGGATGCCTGGAGATAAAGGACATTCCCTAGCAGATGGTGACCTGTTGGGTCATTCCTTCCCTTTTTGCCCAGAGCATTGTGTAAACATTCACAGGAGATTGGCCAACTATGTGGGTGATTTTATAGCAGCTGGCCTAACCCTCTGATAACATATTTTCATGATGTGAAGGGAGCCAGGTACCTTGCCTATATTACATGAGAAGTGTGTATATGGACCACCTCTCTGCATCAGCTGTGAAGTTGGACACACTGGTCATGGAGGATCTAATGCCACTAGTGAAGCTGACCTTTCTTTGTCTCTTCTGCGTTAATATTGTTCCATCTAGTGCCTAAGATGTGAATTTTCTTGGTGATCCCAACACCCACAAGAACTCTTTGCTCTTCTCCATGTAGTGAGATTCCTCCCTTATAGGTGGTAATTGATAACTTGCCCCAAAAGTTGATATGCCAACAAAGGACTGCATGGCATGGGGGAGGTGTACGGATTCATTAGTTCAGTCATCCCAGGGTGGTACCAGCCCCTGGTGGGTAATTCACTGATTGAGGGGCTGGCCTCCCTCTAGATGCATGAGCACAAGTGAGGTGTAAATAATATCCATGTGAACACGAAATGCATGGTGGATGGAGCAGAGTGGCAGGAGGTTGATCCTAGGAAAAGTAAGGAAATTATATGCAGGCTGCTGGACAACTGCTAACCCAGAAAAGGTTTCAATGGTTGAAATGACCCACAAGGGAAGTTTGGCATCCAATGCAGGGAGCTCCACTGAATGAAGGCTGTTTAAAGGTCCAAAGTTAGACTTTCTCAACACAGAAGCATCTCAGCATTGCTTACAATGAAACCATTGAAATACTTTTCTGAAAGTTAAATACATTAGTGAAAATATAGATATGGGCAAAAGACAGGGGAATTTCACGTGGATTCTTTAGCACATCTGTTCAGACTCAGATGTCTGCTGGGGAAGCTAACCACTGACACCCTGCTGAAATGTAATTTTGCCTGCATGGAGCAGGACAACCAACGGGACAGGGATGGAGGCAAACACATGCCACTCTTAGTCTGGAAGGTTAGGGGTATTATAGTGATATGCCCAACTGTGGGTGATGTCTCAAAAAGTAAATCCCAGGGGAACATATGTGGCTCAAGCAATTGGGTGTCAGTTCCCAGTGCCTCCTAAAGAAGATGAGCAGATGCCACATCAGCAGACAATGGAACCAGCAGGGAGCAGATATGGCTCAAGTGGTTGGGCACTCACCTCCCACGTGGGAGGTCACAGGTTCAGTTCCTAGTGCCTCCTAAAGAAGATGAACAGACAACAAGCAGACAAATGAGGGAGCCATCTCAACGGGGAATAAAAATATTTTAAAATAATTGCATTAATTGTATATTTTTTAAAAAGTAAATCCCCTGGACACTATTCATGAGGCTATTACTGCCCTTTAAGTAAAGACATGTGGCTACATCATCCCATTCCTGGTCAGGATGCTGATGAGACAGCCCTTCCTTTCATGGCATTGAAGGCATTAATAAAATGAGGGCCTGCCCAGGGTTATACTCCCATATCCTTTCTATTATCCTCAGGAATATTAGCAGATGAAGAGGTAGAAAAGATCCACCCCAATGCCTTGCTTTGGGGTGGAATTAGCAGCACAGCATCAGTCATTTTCACTGAGGTAGCCAGGAAGATTGAAGCCAACAATGGGAAGCTGTCCCAGCAAGGCCAAAAAAGGAACACAAATAACTACCAAGGGGAGACAAAGGAGGGGACAGGATCAGCCCACCCACAGGGCAATGTGGTTTTGGTTACCAAACTAAGTGATAGACAAAGAAGAATTGGATGGGTTCCCTATAGAAGAGCTGCCAAAATTAAGGGACAGAAGGTGGTCTCTCTAAGTAAGAAATTAAGACACTGTTACACTACATAAAAGAGTAGTAGGAAGAAGGCTCATATGCCTGGAAAGCCTTAAAACCCTGCAGAGCTGCCCAGCAAGCACCAGAAGCAGCCCAGGAAAGAGGAACACATGGGTTGGTAAGGCCACTTTGTGCATAATCCAGGATGGTAAGAAAGACAATTCTGATGGTGAGCATGTTGAATGGGATAGGAATGATGATCTCCACCACCTGTACTCTCATCTTACTCACTCAAAAAGAATGTTTAGGGATGGAGCCAAGGAATCAGAAGCCCTATGTCCCATTTAGGATGGATGGGGAAAGGGGGTATGTAAATCATCATGGATCTCTTAGATACAGGTGCACAAGTGGTGAAAATCACAGGCCTCTTTAAAGAAAACAATAAAATGGATAACAAAAGTCATTCCTACAGATGATAAGGCTTTGTTCATGGAAGAGAATGCAAAACTCAAAGGAAATGAGTTTGTCATAGAAAAAAAAATTATGGACACATACACTGGATATGGGAAAGCAATTCTCATGCAGTTCTCACCACAATTGTAGATGTGGAGAAACATTTCTGAAAAATGTTCATATAGTGTTCAGACTGGACTCCAATCAGATCTAGATTCCTGATTACAGCACAAGTGATCCCAAAAAGACACACTCCTACCCAGCAGTAATGGGGTGAGAGGACACTGGAACAGAAAACAAATAGCAACTACATAAAGGTGATCAGAAAGAACTTATTGAGTGGTGATCCCAACTAAAGGTATTTGTGCACTGAAGACTTCACTGTAAGAAAAAGTGCTGGAATGTATGTTGGGAAATATTCAACTTTGAGGGAGTGGATGATCAAGGAGTTCCATGTTTAGGCTACAAAGGCAAACTTCCAATCTCAATATACCTAACCACTCTTTCTATTCTCCCACTGGAATGCACTCCCTAAGGGTGGTTTATGGTCTAAGCTGCAGTGGTATTATGGGAAAGGTCCCCTGTGTCCAAATTGGAGGTGAGGCAAGTTCCTTCCTACTGAAAATTGGACATTCTGAAAATTGGACACTGAAGATTGGCATTCTGAAGGCTGAACACTCCCTGTCTTCAATGTATTTTCACATATTTGTTTGATGTGATCTCTATGTTCTTGTTGACAAACGTCTTTTTGTGATAAAATACTAAATGTATGGAATGACATAATGACAGATTCTGGATTCTGAGGAATTCTCTAGGCTATGTAACCACAATTCTCCAAGACTGGTGTATTTTATTTTATTAAATTGTTTCCTTTTTAATTCCTTTCTAAATTTTGATGGCAATATAAAAATGTATTTGAAGAGGAATATTTATGAACTATAAGACTCTACTTCTAATTTATATTTCTTTTTCCATGTTTATCTACATTCTTTCCATGAACATATATAATACTAAGATAATAGTTAAGAATCATAATTTTGTGTTCTAAGGATTTGAATTAACATAGAAAATTATGTTCTGATTGATTCAAATCTGTGTTTAGAACTGCATAAAAACAAAACTAGATTTCAGGCAACATATTAGATTATCAGCAACAATATTTGTTGCTTACATATATGCAAGTACTAACCTGTTGAATTAATTTCACTTCATATTATTTCTAAAAGAAGTCATCATTCAGTATACCCAGTTTACTTCAAAATACTATATTGCTATCATACATAACTTCAATTGTAAGTCTTCTTCAAAATTCTTGACTCTTTGCTGAATTGTGTGCTATAGTGCCCGTATAATTTTTTTTTCACTATGAGTTTTCTGATGTGAAATCCAGCTGCAGATTTTTCTTAATTGACTTTAGGACTGTTGTTTTATCAACATGATAATATTATTGCTAAGGAATAAGTGATAACTGAAGACATGTCTTCATTCATGAAACTGAAAAGAATTTAATACAGTGTGAGTTCTCAATTTCCTTATAAGTGTTGCTGTATGAATAAATGACTTTATGTGATTTTTCATGAATAATATCTCCTTTGAAGACTTTATAATATTTCAAAGGTTAAGTATATTAGTCATGTTTATGGAATTATCTTTTCATAAAAACCCAGGTTTTACTTTTGTGTTCCAGTTAAATTTTCCCTAAATTCATACTATCACAAACTTTTTCTGGATTAGCACGTAAAACCAATTTATTTACAGTTAAATGATTGAACTGAATTCCTAATTTATTCCAATCATCAATATCTACTTGGAATACCAACATTCACAACCACAAAACTTACAAATGACATGATGGTAGATATGTCTTTTCTGGAACTATGTTAGATGGATAGCATTTCTTGTTTTTAAGACCAGTTTCCCACCTGAAACAACTGAAAAAACAATGACTTCCTAGATTAACATTAGGTAAATTAAAATGTTGAAAAGCACATCACATGGTGCTGTAATTGTTTCAAATATGACACTTATCTGGGAAAGAATAGCAAATTAAGGGATACCTTATGCAGCACAAAAATTTATAAAACATTGACAATTAGAATAGATTTTCAAGATTGAAATATAAGAAAAATTATTAAATAGATTACATTTTTGGGGAAGTAATTAGAGGGAAAGCCGGCTAAGAGGAAGACCAGGAAAATAGCCATTACATTGAAGTTTAAATTCAATAGAACATAAATATCAATTAACCCAAAGACACTTGAATATAAATTAATATGTGAACAGAATAATCACCACACTTGAGGAAAATTTCACCAATATTGAAACATAAATTTCAAAAACATAACTCACTTAATGATATCTGCAGTTATTTTTAAGATCCTTCTCACTCAGTGACCAGACTCCTCCTGTTCATGAAGCACAGGTTCTTAGAGCTCACTGGAATTCTGGTTTTGAAAAAAATCCCAGTCCTCCTCTTCAAAGTTTCTCTCCTTGTTCCAACTCGGTGTGGTCATCAATTTTGCAGACTAGATATCCTGTTATGAGAAAAAATTCAGGAAATCTTAAGTTCTGAGCAGTTCACAGTATTATCAAGTCCAGGGAAGGTAACTGTTTTAGTTTCCTAGTCTGCTTAAGCAAATACCATGAAAAAAAATTGGCTTTACCAATGAAAATTTATTAAGTTATGGTTCTGAGGCCAGGAAAATGTCCAAATCAAAGCATTATCAAGGCAATTCTTCCTCCCAAAGACTGTGGCATGCTGGGGCTGGCTGCTGGCGATCCTTGGTCCATAGCTTGTCACATTGCAATGCACATGACAGTGTTTCCTTGTCTCTTTATTCTCTTTTGGGTTTCACTGATTTCAGCTTCTTCTGATGGCTTTCTCTCTGTGTCTGAAATTTATTCTCTTATAGAATACTTTAGTATCAGGATCCAGTCCCACCTGAATGATGTGGGACATAACTTATCTAAAGTAACTATATCAAAATGTCCTGCTACAATGAGTTTTAACCCAAAGAAATGGATGAGACTTAAGAATATGCTTTTCTTGGGCACATACGACTCCAAACCACCTTCTGAACACAACCTAGAGGAACATAGAGAAGAAGTCATATGCTTCTAATATACAACTGTGGTACAGGGATATGATAAACATTTTCATTTCCATAGGAGAAATTATAAGGAAAACAAGGGTCATGGGTCACAAAAAGTACAAAACCTTGCAAGATATATTCAATTAGATTTCAAGGTCTAAGAGTCATATATTGAATGATGTTTGGTCCTCCAGAACCTAAGAAGTGGCAGCCCTACCCTTTCCAATATCTCATGCATTAGGCATGCTTTCTGTAAACAGCAAGGTGAAGGATTCACCCTCTGAGAACACTGGAGTGGTGGCCAGTCTCTCTACAATACGCAGGGAATATGCTCAACCCTCTCAGAACAGTGGTGTGGCAGGCAAAGTTTCTGAAATCCCAAGGAAACAGGTTCTAGTCTCCCAAAACAGTAGAAAGGGAACACTCTTGGTGAACAATGAGGCAGCACTCAAAGTCCTGGGACAGTCTAACCTTTTCCATACTCATGGGTGAGCCTGTTCTCTTGCCCAGAGAAGACATCTTTCATTGATACCTCAGCATCTATTGCTCTGCCCTTGAAGTGATTTTCCCTTCTATCTGCCTCTTTTAATACAGGCTGGCAGTAGTTCCATTCATACAGATCTTGCACAAAACTAGCCAGTTTTGCCTGTAGCACACATAGGCCCAAACTATTAGAATGACTTTCCACAGATCCTTCCTAGATAACTGTAACTCCAATCCTTACCTTATAAAACAGTGACAATTAGGGTTCTCTGGGGACTTACTTTGCAGAAGTTCAGAATTTTCCAAACCATCAGTTTCTGGTTTCTTTATTCCCAGGAGTTCAGTTCTGAGCATATCCCATTTCCTCTCAAATATTACTATAAGCTTACAGGGAAACCAGGCTGCACTTTCCACACTAAGCTTGGAAATCACATCAACTAAATATATTCTTTGCCACTTTCAAACAGGATTCACCATTTCTCCAGTTTCCAATAATACACACACTATTTCCTTCTAAGAACTCATCAGTAGTACATTTAGAATCCATATTTCTATCAATGGTCTTTGCAATGTGATTTAAGCCTTTTCTATCAAGCAAATCACAAATCTTCCAGACACTACCCATTACCCAATTCCATAGTCTTTTCCATATTTTTGGTATTTGCAACAGCAGCATCCCAACTCCTGGTACCAAGATTCATTTTAGTTTCTTTTTTTTTTAAATACTTTTTTTAAAAAAAGATACTTAGATTATATAAATGTTCCATAAAATATAGGGGCTTCCCCAGCGCCTTGCTCCCTACACTTCCTACATTTTCCCACATTAACAACATCCTTCATTAGAGTGGTACATTCATTATAAATGATGAAAACATTTTGGAGCATTGCCACTAAGCATGAATTATAGTTTACACTCTCTCCCACACAATTTTGTAAGTTATGGCAAGATATGTAATGGCCTGTATCTGTCATTGCAATGTCATTCAGGACAAATCCCAAGTTCTGAAAATACCCCCGTATTACACCTGTTTTTCCCTCTCCCTGCCCTCAGAACCTCCAGTGGCCACTGCCTCCACATCAATGATATAATTTCTTCCATTGCTAGAATCACAATAAGTCTACAGTAGAATAACAGTAAGTCTACATTAGTCCATAGTTCATTTCCTAATCCTGAGGATTCTGGGATGGTGATACCCATGCCACCTCTAATTGAGAGGGACTTCTATCCAATGGGACAGATGAATGGACTCTCTTCTTGCAGTTGTAGACTCTCTCGGTTCCTTGGGATGCACACTGTCCATCAAGATCTCCTTATTAGTTGTCCTGGGTGAGTCCAATGAACTGGAGAGTAGGTTTTGCAACTCCATTGAGTTTCAGGGCCCAGCTAACACATAAACAGCCCAAAGTTTTTAGTCTCTTGTATATATACCTATAAACCTAGTACTAAATATAAGTTCAAATAGAAGGGTCAGAAAAGTCATGTTTAGGAAAACCACTACTGAATCCAACTCTGTCACATGGGGGAGCATAAATTTCAAAGTAGTGCTCTCTGGCAAGGCATCAAACTCCTGAGCTATCTGCTGACTATAGTGTCTGGATATCTTCAGAGCCTTCACGAGCCCCACCATTTTAGGTAGTATTTACTTTTGCAGTCTATGAGATCCTGCTGAGACATGCATAAGTGTAGTCTCTGGAATGACCTCCCAACTCACATTGAAGTCTCTTAACTATATAAACTCATTTGTCTTTATCTTTTCCCATTTTTTGTCAAGGTCTTTTTCCAGTTGCATTGTTAGTTGGTGCTTGGTAGTAATCCCTTCATGCCAGGGAAGCTTATCCTCAGGAGTCATATCCCATGCTGGGGGTAAGGTAATGCATGGATATGCTGAGTTTGGGTTGGAGAGAGGCCACATTTGAGCAACAAGTAGGCTCTCAGGAGTTAACTGTTAGGAACCCTAAAATACTAGGCTGTTTCTATTTCAGGAGTAAGAGTTCATAAGTACCATCATCAATATTAATGGCCCATCAATGGCACATTCTCCTTCACTAGTCATTGCCTTGTACTCAGGGGATTCTTGCTGTTCCATTAGAGAATGTGGCAGAGCTCACCAAGATGGCAATCTGGTGTTCTTTAGGTTATTATATGTATTTCCACCCACCATGAGAATGCCCCACGAACATTTGAACACATTTATGTGCCTTATATGTATGCCCAGGTAAACCTCCTCTCGTGTATCCCCCATCACTGACACCCCACACAAATGATCCTGCCCTGTCATAGTTGTAACCCTTCTGTGCTCTAAAACTTCTTTAAAAATGAAGCCAATGAAATAGCCAAATAAATTTTATAAGAAAATGAAATAATAATGACAATTTTAATATTAATAAATAAAGTACAAAAAAATAAAGAGAAAATTTGGAATAATAAAAAATTGTGGAAAATATTTTTTAATAATATATTTTTTGCCATTATGTCTTTCATCATTGTTAGATCTGATGTATTGTATGTATAGTGACATTGTCTACCATTTATTCCCCCAGTGTCTTACTTTTTTCATTTTCTCTTTAAAGAAGTTTTAGGTTACAGAAAAGTCATGTACAAAATATAGGGGATTCCCATATGCCCAACATCCTCCCCATTTTCCCTATTCCTCTATTAATAACATTTTATATGTGGATGGTACATTTGTTACAATTGATGTACAAATATTGAAACATAGCTACCATTTAGTTTCTTAGGCTGCTTGAGCAAATACCATGAAATGGGTTGCCTGAAACAATGGATGTTAATTAGCTTATGGCTTTGAGGCTGTGGAACTGTCCAAATCCAGTTATAATCAAGACAACACTTTCTCCTCAAGACTGTGGTGCTCAGGGGCTGGCTTCTGGTGACACTTGGCCCTTAGTTCACACATGGCAAGGCACATGGTGGCAGTACTAGGTCACTTTCTTCTCTTTAAGATTTCATTGATTACAGCTTCTTACTACATAAATACTCCTCTCTCCCTGTTGGTATTTTCTCTTATAAAGGACTCCAGTAATAGCATTAAGACCCATCCTGATTGAGGTGAGACATAACTTAATCAAAGTAATCTCATCAAAATGTCTGAAGCACAATGGTTTTATATGCACAGGTATGGATTAGATTTAAGAACATGTTTTCCTGAGGTACATAACAGCTTCAAACTACTCAATGACTAAAGAATAATAAGGTAAACATTGAAGACCAGCCAAAGAAAAACTACCATAAATACAGAATATTGACAATTCTTCATCATTAAAGGCAAACTCATTGCCATGTGCTGAAATACAGTAAGGCCCTCTGGTTGTTAATGCCCAAGTTCAAAGAGAGACTGCAGAAGCCTCTATATTTTCAAACAAGGTGAAATTCTAGGTTTGCACAATAATTCATTATTTTCAAAAAGGATCCAATAACATAAGTTCCTCCAAAATAGAGTATATAGAAAAGGAAATATCTGTTGTTTTTGTTACTATAGACTGAATTCACATAAATTCACTAAAGCAAAATAATTATTAAGAACATATTTACTCTACTTATTTATTTTTCAGAAAATATTTGCTGAATTCCCAACACTGCTCTGAGTGTTGTATATTGAGTAGAAGTAAAACATGGAATTTCTTTTCAAGAATATTATGTTCTAGTGGGATGCAAACTAGATATAAATAGTAAGTAAAGAAAAAGTTTTCTTATAGATAGTTGTACATGTTATAAAATAATATAAATATACATAGAAAGTATAAAAATAAAATACAAAGGCATTGTAGCAGTTTGATATTGGGGGTGAGAACTCAACATCCTACTGACATGACTGAATCAAAGTCTTAATCATTATTTAATCAATCAAAATTGAAACATCTGAATCCAATATAATCTGATATGCCCAGAGGAAAAGACCAATTTACAAACATAATCTAATATCTATTTTTGGAATTCATAAACCATATCAAACTGCTACAATGCTTTTCTTCAGTGAATTTAGCCAGAGGAGCCTGCTTTGAATCTTGGGTCTGGACTGACAAAAACAAAGGAAAACCAAGAGAGATACACCTCTGTGGAAAGGTGGCCAAAGAGTGCAGTCTGCTGGCTAGTCTGGAAATTACATGGGCAGAACCTGCTTATAGAGGTCTTTTTACCCCACTCCTGGGAAAAATTCTGTGCCCCATTAGTAAGTCCCTGGCATAATTTTGATAACTTAAGTTGGACAATTTTAAAAGACTTAGGATAAGTTGAACCAAATATCAAAGAAAAGCTTTGAAAAAATAATAAAGGGCAAGACAGAGAAATTGGCCATCAGAGTAAATTCACTAACATATCAGATGCCTAGTTATCATTAAAAAATTACAAGCCATACTAGGAAACAGGAAGAGATGGCCCAGCCAAAGGAACATTCCAAATACCCTGAAGAAATTTAGGATTTATAACAATTAATCAATGATAATCACACAACTCTGCTAAATGAATTTAAAGAATTGAATGAAAATATGACTGAGATAAAGGATATTAATAAGACACTGAGTGAGCATAAAGAACAATTTGAAAGTCTGAAAAGAAAAGTAACATACCTTATGGGAATGAAAGATAAAATGGATGAGATAAAAAACACACTAGAGCCACATAAGGGTAGATTTGAATTGCTCAAAAACAGAACTAGTGATTTCAAAGACCAAACATCTGAACTGGAAAAGACAGGTGAACAACAAAAGAAGAGAATGGAAAAAAAGAACAGGGTTTCAGGAAATTGAATGGCAATGCACAATGCAAAACCATACACATTATCAATATCCCAGAAGGACAACACAGCCCAAAGAGAATAAATACAAATAGAACTACCACAAAACACTTACTATTCAGAATGACAAATATCAGAGATAAAGAGAAGATTTTGAAAGCAGCAAGAGAAATGAAAAACATCACATACAAGTGAAACTTGATAAAAGTATGTACCAACCTCTCTTCAGAAACCATGGAGGAGAGAAGAAAGGGGTATTGGATGTATTTTAAAATATTGAAAGGGAAATACTGTCGGTCAAGAATTCTGTATCCAGCAAATCTGCCCTTCAGAAATGAAGGGGAGTTCAAAGTCTTCAGAGACAAAAAAAAAAACCTGATAGGATATGTTACCAAAAGACCAGAATTACAAGAGATAATAAAGGGTGTGCTGCAGCCTGAAAGGTTAAAAAAAAGGATGAGAGACTTGGAGAAGACTGTGGAAATGAATATTATTAGAAAGGGTAAAAATGATGAGAAAATTCTTGCTGTCCTGATTTTGTGATAATCAGGGTAGACTAAACATTCGCTATATTAGAAACCATGCATGTGTCCCCAGACCTAGTTTTTCTCCTTAGGTCTGGTTTTTAGAATGCTGGTGATAAGCTAAGCCTGATTTATTATATGACCATCCTGTATGGAAAAAGACTAACTTTGGTATCTTTGGTCAGTCGTAAGAGATATAACAGGGGGACGAATGTGGCTTGGGTGGTTGGGCGGCCATCTCCCATATGGAGGGACCTGGGTTCACTCCCCAGGACCTCCTGGGAAAAATTTTAAAAAAGAGAAATACAGAAGGTGTGTGGGCCACCAGGCCCTGTGTGCAGGTGCACCACCAGGCCCCGCGAGCAGGTAAGCCATCAGGCCCCATCCATGGGTGAGCATGGATATGCTGCCAAGCCTCATGAGGAGGTAAGCCATCAGGCTCCATCCACACGTGAGCCATCAGACTCTGCATGTGTGTGCACCACCAGGTCCCATGAACACCAGGCCTAGGTGAGCCGCTAGGCCCCATCCGTGGGTGCGCCATCAGGCCCTGGGCATAGGTGTGCTGCCAGGCCCCACAAGTGTGTGAGCTGCCAGGCCCCATGTACAGGTGAACCACCAAGCCCTGTGAGCAAGTGAACCATCAGGCCCCATTTGCAGGTGTACCACCAGATCCCTTGAGCAGTCAAGCTGCCAGGATCCATGTACAGGTGCACTGCCAGGACCCACAAAGTGAGTGAGACTGCCAGGCCCCATAAGCAGGTGCACCGCCAGGCCCTGTGAGCCATGCAGCAAGATTATGACGTAACAGGAGAGTGACACAAAGTAGCACCGAAAAACCAGGAACTATGGTGGCACAGGTGGTAGGACATTTCTCTCTCACATCAAAGATTCTGAGGATCAAATCCAAGTGAAGGCAAGAGGAGAAGGATGAGAAGAGAGGGCAGGAAATGGATATAGGGTGTTGCCCAGCAAATGGACACAGAAACAGCAAAAATGGGGGTCAAAGATGGATAAAAGTAAATAAGTAAGTAAATAAATAAATCCTTCAAAAATGTAAAAAAAAAAAGGGTAAAAATGGTAGACAATAGAATGATATGACAAAAGAAAGACAAAAGTCAAAATGGATAAAGTAAGTAGTCTTTACAATTATAACATTGAATGTTAATGATTTGATCTCACCAATCAAATGACACAGACTGATGGAACGGATAAAAAATATGAGCCATCTATATGTTGTCTACAAAAGATTCACCTCAGATGTAAGGACACAACAAGGTTAAAAGTGAAAGACTGGGAAAAGATATTTCACACAAACTGTAACCAAAAAAAAGAGCTGGAGTAATGATACTAATATAAGACAACATAGATTTTAAATACAAAACTGTTATAAGGGATGAAGAAGGTCTTTATATATTAATAAAAGGGGCAATTCAACAAGAAGAAATAACTATTCTAAATATTTATGCATCTAACCTCAGTGCCCCAAGATACATGAGGCACACACTGCCAAAGCTGAAGGAAGAAATAAATGTCTCTACAGTAGTAATTGGAGACTACAATACACCACTCTCAGTATTGGATAGAACATCTAAACTGAGTCTAAATAAAAAAACAGGGAGGATGAATAATATGATAAATGAACCAGAACTAATGGAGAGCAGAATATACATTTTCAACTGGTCATGGATCCTTCTCCAAAACATATGTTGGGTTACAAGACAAGTTAAATAAATTTAAAAAGATTGAAATTATCTAAACACTTTATCAGATCATAACAGAATAAAGCTGGAAGTCAATAATGGACAGGAAGAGGGAAAATTCATAAATATATGAGATAAAACAACACACTCTTAATCACTGGATCAAAGAAAAAATTCAAGAGAATTAAGCAAATATCTCAAGATTAATAAAAATTAGAACACATCATATAAAAACCCTCAGGGACACCACAGAAGCAGTGCTGAGAGGGAAATTTATACCCATCAATGCTTACATTAAAAAAGAAGAAAGAGCTAAAATTGATGATCTAACTGCACACCTGGAAAACTAGAAAAAGAAGGGCAACCTAATTCCAAACCAATGCAAAGGAAAGAAATAGTAAAAATCAGAGCAGAAATAAATGAAATTGAGAACAACAACAACAACAACAAAAACAATAGAGAGTGTTGCAGTTGGTCAGTTTGATATAATTATGAATTCCAAAAATATAATTGGATATCATGCTTGTAAACTGATCTGTTAATCTGTGCATGATTGAGTTATGATTGGGGTGTTGACTAGGCCACATCAGTAGGGTGTTGAGCCCCACCCCTTGGTGGGTGGGTAATCAAATATAAAAGGTAAGGCAAAGAACAGAGTAGAAGCAGTCTTTTGAGAAGCAGTTTTGTTGTTGGAAAGAAAGTCCCAGAAGAGAAGCAAGCCATTTGCCTGATCATCTACAGTTGACCTTGTGGAGGAAACAGGAGCTAAGCCCGGAGAGAAACGCAGCCCTGGGAAGAGAGGAACCCCAGAAGCTTGAACCCTGGCAAACGCCAGCAGCTGTCTTGCTCTAACAGGTGGCAATGGACTGTGGTGAGAGAAGAAACTTAATGCTTTATGGCCTAGTATCTGTGGACTTCTACCACAAATAAATACCCTTTATAAAGACCAACCTATTTTTGCTATTTCACATTAGCACCCCTTTGGCTGACTAATACAGAGAGAATCAAGAAAATCAAGAGTTGGTTCTTTGAAAAGATCAACAAAATCGACAAACCCTTAGCTAAACTGACAGAGAAAAAAACAGAGAAGACACAAATAAATAAAATCAGAAATAAGAAAGAGGATATTACCAATTACCCCATAGAAATAAAGGAGATCATAAGAGGATACTATGAACAACTGCATGCAAAAAAAACTAGAATGTGTAGATGATATGAATAAATTCCTAGAAACATATGACCACCTACACTGACTTTAGAAGAAATAGAAGACCTCAAGAAACAAATCACAAGTGAAGAGATTGAAACATTCATTAAAACCTCCCAAAGATGAAAAGCCCAGGACCTGATGGCTTCACAGGTGAATTCTACCAATCATTCAAAGATGAACTAATACTGATCTTGCTAAGTTCTTCCAAAAATTGAACAGGAAAGAATGCTACCAAATTCATTCTTTGAAGCCAACATCACCCTAATACCGAAACCAAATAAAGATACTTTTGTTACACAAAAAGAAAATTAGAGACCAATATCTCTAATGAATATAGTTGCAAAAATTCTCAACAAAATATTTGCAAACGTAATCCAAAGCACATTAAAAGATTATATACCACAATCAAGATGGTTTTATACGAAGTATGCAAGGGTGGTACAACACAAGAAAATCAATTAGTATAATAAACTACATTGATAAATTGAAGGATAAAAATCACATGATTCTTTCCTTGATGCACAAAAGTCATTTGATAAAATACAGCACAATCTTTTGATAATAGCAGTCCAAAAATAGAAATAAAAGGAAACTTTCTCAATATTGTAAAGTGCATATATCAAAAACTTACAGCTAGCATTGTTATCAGTGTTGAAAGGCTGAAAGATTTCCTGCTGAGATAAGGAAAATTACAAGGATGCCCACAGTCATCATATCATTCAATATTGTGCTAGAAGATCTAGCTAGAGCAATTAGGCTAGACAAAGAAATAAAAGGCACCCAAATAGGAAAGGAAGAAGTAAAACTTTCACTATTCACTGATTGCATGATCCTATATCTAGAAAATCCTGAAAAATCTACAATAAAGCTACTATAAATAATAGAGTTGCTCAGCAAAGAGTTGGGATAAAATGGCAATATGCAAAAATCAATAATGTTTGTATACAGTACTTGTGACGGTTACACTAATGTGTCAACTCAGCCAGGTAATTGTGTCCAGGTGTTAGGTCCAGCAATCACTGGGCTAATTGTAATAAAAGAGCATTTATGGACTTAGATCACCAGTGAGTTTACTGCATGTATGGCTGATTACATCTGCATCAATCAGGGAGATTGCATCAGCAATGGGTGATGTTTTTATCCAATCGGTTGAATGCCTTAAAAGGGGAAGTGATTTCAACATTCAGAGAGAATTTCCCAGCTCATCTTTGGACAGCCAGCTTCTCCCAGAAACTCATCAAGGACCTTTCATTGGACTTTCATTGGAGCCCCTGGTTTGCAGCTTGCCTGCAGAACCTAGTCTTTACATCCCACAGTCACATGAGAGACTCTTATAAAATCTCATATTATTGACAGATATCTCCTGTTGATTCTGTTTCCCAAGAGAACCCTGACTAATACAGCTTGGTACTAGGAGTGGTTCTTGAGGAACAGTCTTAAACATGGGATATGGGAGTTTTATAATTGGCTCTCTACTCTAATTGGACTCAAGGGTACTAATGACTCCCTTTTCAATATTGAAGAGGTTGCTAACAGTCAATGGCATGAGCTGGCAGAGATACACAAAATAGCATCATTGAATTCCACTACTTCCACACTTATAAGAAGCAAGGATCTGGGTGAGAGTGTTTTCTACACCTTAATAGAATTTTGTGGAGTCAAAAAGTATAATGATGTTGGCTGGCTCCTCCTAGATACTCTGTATATAGTCACAAAAGAAAGAGATGAGCTAAACTTTTCGAATTTGAAACTTAAATGCCACATGAACAATATGAAAGTTTCTATGTGTGCCTTGAAAGAAAATTTTGTCTCCTGTAGCCACAGACTTGAGATATCTGAGAATCAATCCCAGACTCTCATTGTAGGAATAGTAGAATTACAGAGGAAACTAAAATCTCAACCTCACAGCGTTTCTGCAATTAAAGTGAAGGCATTGATGAAATTTCTTTTGGAGCAAATAGAAATCTCAGACATATTGATGGTGAGAGTCTGCAAGATATTACATTTCTTTTTTTTAAAAAAAAAAAAAAACTGTGTTTTCTTAAAACTAAAAACATTCTTACCATACAACCCAGCAATTCAACTACTATGAATTTACCTTGGGGATATTAGAAAATTTGTTCATGGAAAAACCTTTATACAAATGTTTTTAGCATCTTTAATCATAATCAACAAAAATTCCAGACAGTCCAAAAACCTTTCAACTATTAATTGGATAAAGAAACTGTGATACAACAGGATATTGGAAATCCACTAAACAATAGAAAGAAGGAAATAAAGGTATACACAATAAATGAGTTATAGTAAGGGAAAAGACAGACTCCAAATACTACATATTTTATGATTCTATTTGTTTGAAATTCTGGAAAGGGAAAAAGAAAAGAAAAGAAAACATCTCATTGCTTGCTAGTGTTTAGGAAAGGAGGAAGTATTGACTGCAATGGAGTACAAAGGAACTATTTTGGTGACATATAGCTTGAATGTGGTTGTTGTTGCATGACTGTACATTTTGTCAAACAAATGTAACAGTATAACAAAGGTTGAATTTTATGCATATAAATCATACTGTATAAAAAGAACAGCAGATGGCATAGTGAGAAATTCCTGTGTTGTTTCTGATGGGAATTTTGAACAACAAGCAAAACTGACACAGCCTTCTTTCTTAGAGTTTAAGAAAACAGCTAAAGATTTTCAGTAACAGGGCCAGTGCCTAGAAAAAGACAACTTAAAAATGATATCAAAAGCTCATGGGGCATTTGCAGACCCTTCCCACATCCCTCACCATCTCATTAAGGAGCTATCCAATGTTCCTAATGCAGATCCCATATTCCAGGTCTGGGGAGAACAAAGTAACCATAATGCACATACTGGGTGCACGTATCTCTGATAAGCTTTCTGGTGGCAGCCTGAAGATCTGAATCAGGGTTCCTTTCAGGTTTAACATCACAGAGGAATATGGAAGAGCAATCAGGTAATGGATGCTTGGGGTAAAGGAGTGTAGACATTGGGATATGCAGTGTGTCAAAAGGATCAGGAACACAAACTCCAAAGTAGGGCCCAGTGGGGCTTGGAAATCATTCTGAGTGACATTGCAGCAACAGATATAGGACAATTTATATAATCACATAACAAGCAGAACAGTGTGGGAGAGAGTGTAGACTACAATGTAAACTATGGTCCATGCTTAATGGCAAAGCCCCAGGATGTGTTTATCAATTGCAATGAATATGCCACACTAATGAAGGATGTTTATGTGGGAGTGTGTCAAGGTGTGGGGAGTGGGGCATATGGAAATCCCTATATTTTTTGTGTAACATTTATGTATTCTAAGTATCTTTTAAAAAGGGGGGATCAAGAAGAGAGTTTGTTTCCCCTTCAGGAGCTGGGTTTGAACAAATCTATGGTGTTGGATTCATAAAGTATAAGATGTAATTTGTGCCAAGAACCACAAAAAGAAAGGTAATGAAGGTTTATAGGAACATAGTTTGTGTGTGTTATTGAAGTTGTTGGTACAAAATCAATTAGATTGTTATAGACTTAGGAGGTAAGATACTGATCCACTGATAAATTCAGTAAGGCTGATAAAATCAGCCCTATAATAACCAAAAAAATGGCAGAAGACTATGGAAAAAAAGAAATGATGAGGATACTAAAGACATCACTATGACAGATCACCTAAACGTAAGACTATATAGTAATGGAAGAACTGAAAGCATAAATGGTGAAAGGTTTAGGAAAAAAAAGAAAAAGTAACTCATGTATTATCAGTAGCTATTTAAATGAAACTGAAATATATCAGTCAAAAGACAGAGCATGGAAGAATGGATAATAAAGTGTATATATTTACACTTTTAGATATGCATATGTATGTGTATGTGTCTACTCTTTACAAGAGACCCTACTTAAATTCAAAGAAACAAGAAGGTTGAAAGTAAAAGGAGGGAAAAATATGCCATTCAAATATAAACCAAAATTGAATAGAAATGGTTAAATTATTATAAGTCAAAATAGACTTAAGTGAAATATTGCTAAAAATAAAATGGAAGGACATTAATATTGAAAATGGTGTCAATTAATCATGGAGATATAATGATTATTAAAACATATGCACATAATACCAGAGCTGAAATATATATAAAGTAATAATGACAGACTTAAAGGGCAAACTGAGGTTCTACATCAATAACAGGAGACTAGTATAAACCAGTTTCAATAATGGCTATAATATTCTGACAAAAGACCAATAAGGAAATGAAGGAACTGAACAAACTATGAAACAATTAAACTAACTGGCATAAATATCACAATTCATTTAATAACAGAACATGCATTCCTCACAAGTGCACATGGATTATTCCCAATGACAGACCACATGTTAGGACACAAAAGTGTCTCAATAAATTTGAAAGATTGAAACCACTCAAATTATCTTCTCCAAACACAACAGAATGAAACTGGAAATCAATAATAGAGATTGGAAATGCAAAGATATGTAAAATTTTAATAATTTAATCTTAAAGAATGAATTAAAGAAGAAATCACTAGGTATATTAGGAAATATCTTGAGATAGAAAATGAAAACACAACATATCAAAACTCATGAAATGCTGGAAAGGCAGTGTTCAGAGGGAAGTTTGTAGGTCTAATTGCTTACATTTAAAAAGAACTATACTAGGACACTCTTCCTGGGCATGTCTCCCAGATCATGCCCTGCAGGCAGAAGCAGGTTATGCCTAGCTAAAGCCAGGTAAGAGACAATCAAATCAGAGTCCTGAAACATTGGATTTCCTACTTCAACACATACAATAAAGCACCATGGATGAGGGAAAGTCTATTCCATAGGGAGTAGATAGGGCATTCCTATGAGTGGGGGAATTCCCAAGGCTATGAGCACATAACCAGGAAAAGATTCAGGGTCAGAAAAGACTGAGAGGAGCCTGTGCTTTCACTTCAGGCTTCTTTATTAAGGAAGGAGGGCTAAACTCTGAAGGAGAGCTGAAAACAATATAGAGCTGACTTTCAAAGACTGTAAAAGATGAAATGGCTTTGGTTTGCTTGTTTTTATTAGCATCTGGAACTCAAGGAAATCTCTTTAATATCACTACTTGGGCACAAAATTAAGGAACAGACAGCTCAGAGATTAAATCCAAGATAAACCGATTAAAATATTAAAATGCACATTGTGCAACAAAAGATTAAAGGCTAATCAAAAAAACAAGAATTTACAGCTCATCTCAAGGAATAAGATAAAGTTTCAGAAACCATAAATGAAGTATATGAGATTTTGGACATACCAGCCACAACTTGAAAAAAAAAAAAAAAAAGATCTATGTACTCATAAAGCTAATGGAAAACACAGAGAAATAACTAAAGAATATCAGGAAAATAATGATTAAACAGAATGAGAATATTAAAAGAGAGAATTTTTGATAAGCAAAAAAACAAACACAAATACAGGAGTTGAAGACTACAATAAATGAAATTAGAAATTCCTACATGGTTTCATCAGCAGATTAGAGCTGACAGAAGAATCAATGAACATAAAAGGTAAGACAACTGAAATTGTTCAGGCTAATGAGGAGAAAGTAAAAAGAATGACAAGTTGAACACAGCCTAGCAGATATATGGGGCACAACCAAGGTGTGAATATACATATTATAGGAGTCCCTGAAGAAGAAGAAAGAAAGGAGCAGAAGGAGTATTTGAAGAAATAATGGCAGAAACCACCCCAATTATAAAAATGAAATTGAATATACACATTCCAGAAGTCCAAGCAAACCACAAATAGGATAAATTCAAAGAGAACCACACTCAGACACATGGAAGATGTGATGGTTAAGCTAATGTGTCAACTCAGCCAGGTAATGGTGCTCAGTTGTCTGGTCAAGCAAGCACTGGTTTTACTTTAATACACGGGCATTTAATGGACTTTAATCATCACTGAGTTGATTGCATAGATGGCTGGTTACATATACAATCAACTAAGGAGTTTGCCATCAGCAATGAGTAATGTCTCATCCAAACAGTTGAAGGCCTTAAAAGGGGAAGAGATTTCAGCATTCAGAGAAAGAATTCCCATCTCTACTTCAGACAGCCAGTGTCTCCTGGGAATTCATTAAAGAATTTTATCAGAGACCCTAGTTCACAGCCTGCTCTAAGAATTTCAACTTGTGCATCCCCATGGTCACATGAGACTATTTTATAAAATCTCATACTATTTACAGGTATCTCTGGTCAACTATGTTTCCCTAGAGTACCCTAACTAATAAAGTAGTCAAACTGTTGAATGCCAAAGACAAGGACATAGTTCTGAAAGCTGGAAGATAAAAGCAATGTTTTAGATACAAGGGATTCTAAATAAGATTAAGTTCCAATTTATCATCAGAAACATTGGAAGAAGTCAAGTGGGATGATATACTTAAAGTGCTGAAAGGAAATAATTGCCAACCAAGAATTTGATATCTCATGAGACAGTCTTCCAAAAATTAAGATGGGATTAATATTTCCAGATAATTGAAAGCTGTGGTAGGGTGTCATTACTAGATTTGAACTACAGTGAAAGCTAAAGGGCATTATTGAGAATAAAAGAAAGGACTTTAGCCCATGGATCAAAGAGGCTTAAAGAAATAAAATGTTATATATTGTCTAAGAACTACCTCCTGAAAGCCTCCTTGTTACTCAAATGTGGCCTCTCTCTAAGTGAAAATCAGCATATAAACACACTACCTTCCCCTTGGCATTGGACATGACTCCAAGAGATAAGCCTCCTTGGCACCATGGGATTATTACCAAGCAATGACTAGTGATGAATCTGGAAAAAGACCTTGACTAAAAGGGGAAAATATTAAATAAAAATGAGTTTTTATGGCTAAGAGATTTCAATGTGAATCAGAAGTTTATTCCAGAGTTTATGCTTATACACATCTCAGCAGGATCTCATTAACTGCCACAATAAACAATAAACAGTGCCACAAACAGTGCTCCTGAGGGCTCTAGGGATTTCTTGATACTATAGGCAGAACAGACAATCTCAGGAATTTGGCACCCTGTCAATGGGACTTACTTTGTAATATATACTCCCCAGTGTAAAAAAGTTAGACTTATTTATAATTTCCCTACACATGGCTCTTCTACCCTTTTTATTTGAACCTATAATTAGCACTATATTTGTCAAATATATGTCCTAAAGACTTAAATCTTTGGTCTGTTCACATACCAGAGTATCTTAGCAGAGTCACAGCACCTACCTTCTAGTTCATCAGACCCACCCAGGACAACTAACAAAAGGATGATGATGGACAACACCCATCCCGGGAAGTGGAGAGTGTCTGCAATTGCAAGTAGTACAGCATCATCCAACTGCCTCATGAAAGCTAAGGTCCCGCTCAATCAGAGGCAGAATGGGCATCACCATCCCCAAATCCTCAAGATTGATGAATGAACAAACATAAGGGGGAAAGCAACTATGGAATAAAATAGACTTATTACTATTCTAGCAATGAAGAAATCTTGTCATTGATATGAAGGCAGTGGCCCCCAGAGGTTCTGAGGGGAGGGACAGGGAAGAATAAGTGCAACATGGGAGCCTTTTTGAGATATTAGAATTGTCCTGCATGACGCTATAATGATGGATACAGGCCATTATACATTTTTGTCAAAACCTATAAAATTGTGCAAGGCAAAGTGTACACTACAATGTAAACTGTAGTCCTTGGGTAGTACAATGCTTCAACATGTGTTCATTAATTGTAACAAATGTACCACACTAATGAAAGTTATTATTTATGTGGTAAAGTGTGGGAAGGGTAGGGAGAGGGTATATGGGAATCCCCTATATTTTTATGTAACATTTATGTAAAATAAAACTTCTTTTAAAAAATGTGAAAAATTAAGATAAGTACAACAACACACACAAGTAGCACAATTAGAAAAATGTACTATCATCAGTTGTGACAAATGTTCCACAACAATACAAGGTTTTGGTGGTAGGGTGGTTTATGAGAATCCTATATTTAATGCATGATTGTTCTGTAAACACACAACTTCTCTAAAAAAAATTAAAGATCACTGCTAAGGAAACCATATTGGTAATTATATGCAACAATAATATTCTATTTTGCTTTTGGTAACTCCACTTTTCACTTCCTAGAACTCATAAAGTTCAATGCATATAAAGGAATGTTAAATCTATGGTTCTGGATGTACAATAAATATATAATTTAACAAGAACAGCAAAAGTTGGTTGACATAGAGGTTAGGAATAGTGTATATGCTACAGAATTTAAATTGGAAAAAATCAAACATGATTGTTACAGATTTGAGATAAATTTAAGCCCTATGGTAACCTTAAATAATATATCTGAAAAATAGGTACAAAAGGAAATGAGAAGAGACTCAACATTGTACATTATAGAAAGCCAAAGAAATATAAAAATAGGCATTAGTAAAGGAATTGAAAGTCAAAAAAGGTATGACTTAAAACAAACAAATAGAAAAATGGAAGAAAAAAATTCCTGCATTATCAGTAATTTCTTAATTGTAAATGGTTTAAAGTCTCCATTCAAAATTCAGAGCTTAGCAGAATGGATAAAAATCATAATCCTTATAATCTTTATAAAACATTCATCTTAATTCAAAGCACAAGTAAGTTGACAGTGAAAAGGTTGGAAAAATATTCCATGTAAACAGTAATCAAAAGAGAGTTGGAGTACCTATATTAATATCAGATAAGATAGACTTTAAGTGAAAAATGATTAGGAGGACAAGAGGAATAGTATATACTTATAAAGAATCAATTGAACAAGAAAATATTGTAAATATATGAATTGGTCGTAGTTTAAGACTGTGTATATATCCTAGAAAATCATGTTCTTGGACCTGGTTCATTTCTGAAAGTGTGAATCTACTGTAGGTGGGACTGCTTGGTTAAAGTATTTAAGTAAGGTTTGACCTCGAGTGGATTTTAATCTTTCACCAGGAATGCTTTATAAATGGATGAATAAACATAGAAAAAATCCTGCAAACCCACAAAGCCTGAGAGAGAGAATCCTGAAAGCCAGAGGCTGGAATCAGCAGAGTGCAGAGACACAGAGAGAGAAACCTACTTAAGTTCAGAGAGAAAGTCATAAATGGAGTCAGAAGCTGAAAGCAATGAAGCCTGGAAGAGAAGGAAGAGAAAAACAGTTGCTGTCATTGCGTCCTTTACATGACAGGAATCCAGGACCACCAGCAGCCAATATTCATGAAGGAAGTATTGCCTGATTTGGACATTTTTCTCAATCTACTAAGTTAACAAATCCCCATTGTAAAAGCCAACTGTTTTTGTTATATTGCAATGGCAGCCTTTAGCAAACTAAAACAAAACCTAACAAAACACATGAAGCAGGCATTGAAAAATTTGAAGGGAGACCTACAATAATGGTAGGAGACTTCAATGCAATGCATTCAATAATGGATAAAATATCTACACAGAATGTCAGTAAATACATAGAATACTTGAATGATATTATAAACCAAATAGTCCAAACAGATATGCGTAGAACAATTCAGCCAACAGGAGAATATGCTACTCTATTGCACATGATCATTATCCAGGATAGACTACAAGTTTCAAAGAATTAAAAATTTTGAAGTTATATAATTATCTTGTGTAACCACAATGGAATGAAGCTAGAAATCAAAAATAAAAAGGCACTAGAAAATTCAAAATATGTGAAAATAAACCACATATTCTTAAAAATGAATAGTACAAAGAAGAAGTCATAAAGGGAATAGATATATCTTGAGGCAAATTTAAAAGAAATTAGAACATAGCAAACCTTATGGGATGCATCAAAGACATCCAAAATTGTATATTCCCTAACTCAATCTGAGACCAACACCCTAATACCAAAGCCAAATAATATAATATACCGCAAGAACAGAGAATTACAAATAACTCTTAGGGCTATAGATGCAAAAACCTTCAACAAACAAACTGAATCAAACAGCTCATTTAAAGAATTATACACCGTGATCAGTTGGGAGTCTATCCCAGGTATGCAGGAGTCATTCAAGATAAGAAAATCAATTAATTTAATACACTAAATTAACAGAAATCTGAAAAAATATGATTATCTCAATTGATATTAGAAGGGCAATTGATAAAATCCATATCAACAATTTTTAATTTTTTTTAAATTATTTTTTAAAAGATACTTAGAGGCCACATTTGAGCAACAAGGAGGCTCACAGGTGGCAACCCTTAGGCACCCCACAACTGCAGGCTGTCTCATTTACAAGAGCAAAGACTCACAAGGGTAGTCATCAATAAAAACAAACAAACAAACAAACAAAAAAAAAAAACATCAGTGGGTCATCCTATCTTGACAGGGACTGTCCCTACACTCAGAGGACTATTGCTGCTCCCTTGGAGATTGTGGCAGAGCTCTCCAGGATAGGAATTCAGATTCCCTCATTTATTGTGTGATTATCCACCCATCGTGACCATGCCCCATCCCCCGATCCTTTGAATGATTTTGTATATCTTTCATGTATATTCGGTTGAACCAATCCCCACGAAACCCCCCCCAGACACCCTCCCCCCAATAATCCTCCGCAGTACCCATTGTAACCCTTCTGTGATCCAAATCCTCCATGAACATTTAGTCCATAAAATAATCAAATACACTTACTAGGAAAAAGAAACAAGTGTGATAAGCTTACATGCAAGAAACAAACATAAGGAAACTCAGGGGAAAAAAAAAGAGAGACAGAAAAAAAAAATAATCAAACAAAGAACAAAACAAAATAAAATATAATTAGTGGATTGGGACATTCAAAAAATGGGCAAAAAAGCAAAGGAAATGCCTTTAAAATATATATATATATTTCATTTTTATTTCCTTTCTCTCTTCTTTTTTCCCTTTTTTCCTTCCCTTTATCACTGTGTTATCGGATGTCTGGTGTCCCATGACACCTTCCTCCTCTCAATCCCCATTGTCTCCCAATTTTTCATTTAATTTTCAAAGAAGTTTTAGGTCACAGGTCCTTGTTGCTCAAATGTGGCCTCTCTCTAAGCCAAACTCAGCATATGATTGCATTACCTTCCCCCCAACGTGGGACATGACTCCCGGGGATGAGCCTCCCTGGCAATGAGGGATTAATACCAAGTGCCAACTGGCAGCTTTTGCACAAGTGGCAGTATCGTAGCCAATGAGGTTTATCCGAGGCACGATTATTGCTAATTGAAAACTTTTCCCAAGTGCCAACTGGCAATACAACTGGAAAAAGACCTTGAATAAAAGGGGGAAATGGTAAAGACAAATGAGTTCAAGTGGCTAAGAGACTTCAAAGAGAGTCGGGAGGTCATCCCAGAGGTAACTCTTACGCACACCTCAGTAGGAGCTCATAGAACATCTAAGTGCCTATCACCCCACTCAGTGGGGTTCCTGAGAGCTCTCGAGACACCCTGGTCCTATATAAGGGGGGATAGCCCCAGAGACTGATGCCTTATCAGTGGGTTCTATTTTGGAATCTGTGCTCCTGAGAGTGACAGAATTAGACTCAAATAAGTCCTCCCTGCACATGGTTCACCAGTCCCTTCTATTCAATCCCAGTGGGTTCCATGTAATATTTTAGGTAATCTAAGCACCTCTTAAAATATATGTATATATATATATATATAAATAACATTTTTGTAAGCAAATACACATATATGCATATATATTTATATATCATTTTGCAAATGTTTGTATGTATTGTGAGAATTTTGATTTTTACCCATAATAATAAAAAAAAAATAGACTTGTAAAAGCAAAACAAAACAAAACAAAAAGATACTTAGATTACACAAATGTCACATAAAAAATATAGGGGTTTCCCATATGCCCTACTCCCCACAACTCCCACATTTTCCTACATTAACAACATCCTTCATTAGCAAGGTACATTCATTGCAATTGATGAACACATTTTGGAGCATTGCCACAAAGTGTGTATTAAAGTTTGCATTGTAGTTTACTCTCTCTCCCACCCAATTCTGTAGGTTATGGCAAGGTATATAATGGCCTGCATCTATCATTGCAATGTCATTCAGGACAATTTCCAAGTTTTGAAAATGCTACCATTTTATACAGGTTTTCACTCTTTTAGATAAAATACTTAGAAAACTAAGAGCAGAAGGAGACTCCCTGAACATAATAAAATGCATACAAGAAGAGCCACAGCTAATGTCCTATTCAATGCTGTAAGACTGAAAAATTTCCCCATTAGGTCAGGAACAAGACAAGGATATCACCACTGTTATTCAATGCTGTATTGGAAGTTCTAGTCAGGGTTATTATGCATGAATAAGAAATAAAAGTTATCTAAATTGGAAAGAAAGAAGTAAAACTTTCCTTATTTGCAGATGACATGATCCAATATAGAGAAAATCATGCAAATTTCACACACACACACACACACACAAATATTAGAAAAAAACAATGAATTGATCAAAGTGGCAGGGTGTAAGATCACACAAAAATGAGTAGCACTTCTACACACTAGTAAAGAACAATCTGGACAGGAAAGCAAGAGCAATATTCCATTTACTATTGCAATAGAAAGAATCAATTCTCTATGAACAAATTTAACCAAAGATGTAAAGGAGTTGTACACAAACCCCCAAAAAACATTGCTGAAAGAAACTGAATTAAACCTAAAATAAACAGGGTTCTCTCTGCCTAGAGGAGCCCTCACCTAATCTTGGTGTGTATTTCCATCTTTCTCTACCATTTCTCAAGAAGCCCTTTTCTTTCTTCCATTTCCCAAATAAATTCTTTTTACTGGCATAATTAAACTGGAAGGTTCTTAAATTCATTTATGCAACATAGCCAAGAACCTAGAGGAAGCCAACATCCCCATCTTCATTTCACCTAGCCCACCCCATCCTTTCAGTCTACACTGGCTTAACTACATTCTTCCAGGTTGGTTGAAAGTATTATATTTTAGTATTTAGACAATTCCTTCAGTTGGTGTATACCTATTGTGTGCCAGGACCAGGAATACAGTAGAGGTCAAGGAAATAAAGTCCTTTCTCTCCCAGAATTTACATTCTAGTGGGGAAGAAAATTAGATCAATAAATAATTTCAGATAGTGCAGAGCAAATGTAGCTCAGTGGTTGAGCACCTGCTTCCCATGTACCATGTTCTGGGTTCAATCCCCAGGATCTTCTTTATTTTTAAAGAAGTTTTAGATTATATAAAAGTTACATAGAAAATATAGGGAATTCCCATATACCCCACTCCCTCCCTCTCCCACACTTTCCCACATTAGCAACATCTTTCATTAGTGTGGTACATTTGTTACAATTGATGAACACATACTGAAGCATTGCCACTAACCATACCTAGAGTTTACATTATAGTTTACACTTTGCACCACACAATATTACAGTTTTTTTTATATTTTATAAGATGCTTAGATTACATAAATGTTACACAAAAATTAAAGGGATTCCCATGTTCCCCACCTCCCACAACTCCCATAACATCCCACATAAACATCTTTCATTAGTGTGGCACATCACCTGCAATGGATATACACATCCTGGGGCTTTGCCACTAAGCATGGACCATAGTTCACATTGTAGACCACACTCTGTCCCACACAGTTCTGCATGTTATATGCTGATGTAAAATGGCTTGTATCTGTCATCGTAAAGTTACTCAGGATAATTCCCAAGTCCTGAAAAAGCCCCTGTATTACAACTGCTTTTCCCTTCCCTGCCCGCAAAGCATCCAGTGGCCACTGGCTCCACTTCACTGTTGTAATTTCTTCCATTGTTTGAACCACAATATGTCTACAACAGAATACCATTAAGTCCGCACTAGTCCATAGCTCTTCCCCAGTCCTGAGGAGTTTGGGATGGTGATGTCCACTCCACCTCCAAGAGAGAGGGAGCTTATATCCCATGGATGCAGTGGATGGGATTATCCTGCCTGCAGCTGCAGGCCCTCTCCATTCCCTGGGATTGCTGTTGTCCATTATTGTCTCCTCACCAGGTGACTTGGGTGAGTCTATTGAGCTGTAGAGTAGGAGTTGCAGCTCCAAGAAGATTCCAGGCACAGCTGGCACATGGGCAGGCCAGAGGCTCCAGTCTCTGGAAGTACAACTACAAACATATAGGTTTGAATAGAAGGGCCCGATGGACCTTGTGCAGGGAGGACTTATCTGAGTCCAACTCTGTCACTCTCAGGAGAGCAGATTCCAAAGTAGAGCCCACTGATAAGGCAATCAATCTCTGGAGCTATCCCCCCCTTATATAGGACCTGGGTGTCTCCAGAGCCCTCAGGAGCCCCTCTGTGCGGGGTGATATCCACTTTGGTGTTCTATGAGATCCTACTGAGGTGTGCGTAAGTGTTACCTCTGGGATGACCTCCCAACTCTCTTTGAAGTCTCTTAACCACATGAACTCACTTGTCTTTACCTTTTCACCCTTTTATTCAAAGTCTTTTTCCAGTTATATTGTCAGTTGTCACTTGGTATTACTCCATCATTGCCAGGGAGGCTCATGCCCGGGAGTCATGTCCCATGCTGGGGAGAAAGTAATGTATTCATATGCTGAGTTTGGCTTAGAGAGAGGCCACATTTGAGCAACAAGGAGGCTTTCAGGAGGAAACCCTTAGGCACTCCATAACAGTAGGCTAAGTTTCAATTACAAGAGCAAAGATGTGTAAGACTAGTCATCAAAAACAAGAAGCCATCAGTGGACCATCCTCCTTTGCCAGATACTGCTACTGCACTCAGGGGACTGTTCTTGCTCCCTTGGAGAATGTGGCAGAGCTCTCCAGGGGAATTCAGTATTCCCTCATTTACTGAGTGATTGTCTACCCACTGTGACCATGCCCCACCCCGTGATCATTTGAACAATTTTATATATCTTTCATGTATATTCAGGTAGACTTCCTCCCATGAAACCCCCATCCCAGACACCCCCCAACCAATAATCCTCTGCTGCCCCCATTGTATCCCTTCTGTGATCTAAACCTTCCTTGAAGATGAAGCCCCTATAATAACCAAAAACAATTAATAGGAAAATGAAATACTAATGATAAGCTTAAATGTAAGAGAGAAAATGCATGGAAACTCAGAAAAAAAAACTAAAAATAAAATATTATTAAAGGATTGGGACATTCAAAAAATGGGAAAAAACAAAAAAATTTAAAAATATAAAAAAAAATATTATTATTACTGTTTCCTTTTATCACTGCATTATCAGGTGTCCAGTCTGTACCATGGTACCTTTCCCCTCTCACTCCCCAGTGTCTCCCAAATTTTCATTTAATTTTCAAAGACATTTTAGGTCACAGCAAAGTCACACACAGAATACTAGAGACTCTCATATACCCAACCTCCTTCCCCCTTCCTCACCCCATATTAAAACCTTTTTTATGTGGATGGTAGCACTGTTATAATTGTTATACAGATACTGAAACATAGCTACTAAGCATTGTCAATGGTTTACAGTATAGTTTACAATTTAGATGGTACAGTTTAATAATTTTTGCTGATATTTACCATGTCCTGTCACCATTACTGTAAGGTAATGAAAAACAATTCCCATGACCACTAAATACTCTCTCTTTGATCTTTTCTGTTCCTTCTTCCCCATCCCCCCTGGGGCACATGACACTCCCCTGTTTTGACTCATTGGATGACAAGATTCATAGTTACATACAACAAGTGGTCTTGACACACTGATTATCCTTTCCTATAAGGATCCAGCCTTGCACCTAAGAGACACCCACCTGTCTGTTTCTGGGTCCAACTCCTTCCCACTCACGTTGTGGGTCTCCACTCCCCAACACAACACATTATGAAAGGATGAACACTCACACACTCCAAAGAAGCCTACTCCAGATGCACCCATTCCTGAAAGTCCCCCAACATATACCCTAAACCAGTGACACTACATTGTCATATTACCATAAGAGCTTTCCCACTCCTGCACTGTCAACATCATACCCACAAATCCCATGTTCACCTGGTACCCCTCCCATATCTCCCCCCAATATCCTGGGTATTCTAACCCACCCTTCCTAATCTACCCACCTGTCAACCCTGCACAACCAAACCCAGGAATATCACTACCCACTTGTCCTATCCTACAATATGCAACTATACTCCATCACTTTACCATAGATTATGTCCATATGGGTGATGGCTCACAACCTTTTCTTCTCTTTCTCTCACTTGCTAACCTATCTTTCAGACAATGGTTCTCAGAGACTGCTCACTTTCTTAACTCAAATCAGTGAGGTCATATACTGTTCATCCTTCAATATCTGGCTTGCTTCACTCAACATAATGTCTTCAAGATTCATCCATGTTATTCTGTGTGTTAGCACTTTATTATTTCTTACAGCTGAGTAATATTCCATTGTATGTATGTACCACATTTTGTTTATCCATTTATCTGTTGATGGGCACTGGGGCTGATTCCAACTTTTGGCAATGGTGAACAATGCCTCTATGAACATTGGTGTGCATATATCTGTTTGTGTCTTTGCTTTCAATTCTTCTGGGTATATACCCAGCAGTGGAATCACTGGATCATATGGAATATCTTTTGTTAGTTTTCTGAGGAATCACCAAACTGTCCTCCACAGTGGCTAGAACATTCCACAAACCCACCAGAAGAAGATGAGGGTTCCTATTCCTCCACATCCTCTCCAATACTTATAGTCTCCTGTTTTTAAATAGCTGCCATTCTGATGGGTGTAAGATGGTATCTCATTGTAGTTTTGATTTGCATTTCCCTAATAGCTAGCGATGTCGAGCATTTTTTCATGTTCTTTTTAGCTATTTGTATTCTTCCTTGGAGAAGTGTCTTTTCAGTTCACTTGCCAATTTTTTAAATGCATTGTTTGTCTTTTTATTTTTGAGGTGTAGGACTTCTTTATATATGCAGGATATTAGGCTCCTATCAAATATATGGTTGCAAAATATTTTCTCCCATTGAGTAGGCTGTCTTTTTATTTTCTTAATAATGTCCTTTGAGGTGCAGAAGTTTTTAATTTTGAGGAGATTCCATTTATCTATTTTTTCTCTTGCTGTTTGTACTTTGGGTGTGAAGTTCATGAAACCATTTCCTATTACAAGGTCCTGTAGATGCATCCCTACATTATCTTCAAAGGTATTTAAGGTTTTGCCTGTTATATTTAGATCTTTGATCAATCTTGAGATGATTTTTGTATAAGGTGTGAGATGGTATTCTTCTCTCATTCTTTTGGATATAGATATACAGTTCTCCAAGAGCCACTTGTTAAAGAGGTCATTCTCTCCCAACTGAGTGGGCTTGGTGGCCTTGTCGAATATCAGATGACTGTATATGTGAGGTTCTATATCAGAACTCGCAGTTTGGTTGCATTGGTAATTATGTCTATCCCTGTGCCAATACCATGCAGTTTTGAGCACTGTAGCTTTGTAGTATGTTTTAAAGTCAGGTAATATGATACCTCCAACTTTATTTTTCTTTTTCAATATGTCTCTGGCAATTCGGGGCCTCCTACCTTTCCAAATATATTTTGTAATTAGTTTGTCCAGTTCCTTAAAAAAATACAGTGTTGATTTTTATTGGGATTGCATTAAATCTGTAGATTAGTTTGGGTAGGATAGACATCCTGATGAAGTTTAGTCTTCCTATCCATGAACAGGGAATATTCTTCCCTTTATTTAAGTCTTCTTTGCTTTCATTTAACAGTGTTGTGTAGTTTTCTGTATGTAAGTCCTTTACATCTTTAGTTAAATTTATTCCTAGGTATTTGATTCTTTTAGTTACTAATGTAAATGGTATTGTTTTCTTGATTTCCTCCTCAGATTGCTCATTATTGGTGTACAGAAATGCTACTGATTTTTGAGCATTGATCTTATAGCCTGCAACATTACTGAACTGCTTTTTAAGTTCTAGAAGCTTTGTTGTATATTTCTCAGGGCTTTCTATATATATGATCATGTCATCTGCAAATAATAAAATTTTTACTTCTTCTTTTCCAATTTGGATGCCTTTTATATCTTTTTCTTTCCTCAGTGCTCAAGCAAGTACTTCTAAGACAATGTCAAATAGGAGGGGTTATAGTGGGCATCTTGTATTGTTCCCGATCTCAGAGGGAAGGCTTTTAGGATTTCACTATTGAAGATGATGTTAGTTTTGGGTTTTCAATATATACTCTTTATCATATTGAGAAAGTTTCCTTCTATTTCCTATCTTTTGCAGTGTTTTTATCAGGAAAGAGTGCTGTATTTTGTCAAATGTTTTTTCTGCATCTATAGAGATGATCATGTGATTGTTTTCTTTCAATCTGTTTATGTGGTTTATTATATTGATACTCTTTATTTCTGTGGGGTCAGTAGTGATATTCCCTTGCTCATTCCTTATTTTGTGTATTTTCATCTGTTGTCCCTTTTTCTTTATTAGTCTGGCTAAGGGTTTGTCAATTTTATTGATCTTGTGGAAGAACCGGCTTTTGGTTTTGTTCATTTTTTCTAGGGCTTTCTTATTCTCTATTTCATTTAGTTCTACTCTAATCTTTATTACTTCCTTCTTTCTACTTCCTTTAGGTTTAATTTCTTGTAGTTTTTCCAATTCCTCCAAGTGTGCAGTTAGGTCTTCAATTTTAGCTCTTTCTTTTTTTTTAACATATGTATTTATAGCTATGAATTTTTCTCTCAGGACAGCTTTGACTGCATCCCATAGGTTTTGATATGTTGTGTTGTCATTTTCATAGTTTCAAGGTAGTTACTGATTTCTTTAGAGATTTCCTCCTTGACCCACTGTTTGTATAACAGTGTGTTGTTTAACTTCCATATTTTTGTGCCTAATTTGTTTCTCTGGCCTTTTGTGGTTTCCAAGTTCACTCCATTGTGGTCAGAGAAATTACTTTGTATAATCTCAATCTTTCTGAATTTAGTGAGAGTTGTTCTGTGGCCTAGCATGTGGTCTATCTTGGAGTATGATCCATATGCACCTGAGAAGAATATAATTCCTGCTGTATTTGGGTGTAGTGATCTGTTTATGTCTATTAAGTCCAGATCCTCTAATGTATTTTTCAGATTCCTTGTTTCTTTATTGATTCTATGTCAAGATATTTTGTCTAATAATGATAATGGTGTATTAAAGTCCCCCACTGTAATTGTAGAGGCCTTTCTTTCTCCACTTAGTTTTTCCAGAGTTTGCCTCATGTATTTTGGTGCACCCCGATTAGGAGCACAAATGTTTATGATTGTTCTCTCTTCTTGAGAGATTACCTCTTTTACTAATATATAGTGTCCATCTTTGTATCTTAAAATAGTTTCACATTTAAAGTCTATTTTGTCTGATATTAGAATGCTACTACTCTCCTTTCTGGTGATTGTTAGCTTGTAAAATGGTTTTCCAGCCATTTATTTTTAGCCTCCTTGAAGCCCTGGGATGAAGGTGGGTTTCTTGTAGACAGTATATAGATGGATCATATTTCCTTATCCATTCTGCCAGTCTGTGTCTCTTGAGTGGTGAATTTAATCCATTAACATTCAGTGTAAATAGTTGCCATGAATTTCTTACTTCAGCCATATTTTCTTTAAGTTAATGTATGTCATATGCTGTTTTGTTTCTGTTTTTGTCTTTTTAGTTGTTTTTAAACCCTCCTCCAATTCTCTATCTTGTTTTTCCCTTTCAACTTGTAGAAGTTCCTTTAGTATTTCTTGAAGTGCAGGTTTCTTATTGGCATACTCTCTTAAATTCTCTTTATCTGTGAATTTTTTGAACTCTCCATCATTTTTGAATGCCAGTTTTGCTGGATAGAGATTTCGTGTCTGGAAGGTTTTTTCTCTTAATACTTTGACTATGTCATACCACTGTCTTCTTGCCTCCATGGTTTCAGATGAGTAATTAGCACTTAATCTTATTGTGCTTCCCTTGTATGTGATGGTTCTCTTTTCTTTTGCTGCCTTGAGTATTTTCTCTTTGTCATGAGCGTTGGATATTTTGACAAGTATATGTCTTGGAGTTGGCCTGTTGGGTTTCATACTGTTTGGGGTGCACCATGCTTCCTGTATCTACACATCCATCTCTCTCAATAGGGTCTGGAAGTTTTCAGCCATTATTTTCTTCAACCCTCCTTCTGTTCCCTTTATGTTCACGTCTGCTTCTGGGATGTCCATAATGCATATGTTTGTTTGTTTTGTGTTGTTGGTTAAATCCCTGAGTCCCTCCTGGACTTTTTCTATCTTTTTGTCTATCTGTTCTACTATCTGATTTCAGATGTATTGTCTTCCATATCACTAATTCTTTCTTCTGCCTGTTCAAATCTGCTGTTATGTGCATCCAGATTCTTTTTGATTTCTTAGATTATGCCATGATCACCATCATAGCCGTTAGCTTTTTATATATGTTTACAATTTCTTCAGTATGTTCTGCCAGTGTCTTCAGAATATCCTTAATCTCTTCCTTCACTTCATTAAGTTGGTCCATGATATTTTTTGGAAATCTTTGATTAGTTGTTCAATGTTCTGCATCTCTTCCTGGTTTTTAGTTTGTTCATTGGACTGGTCCATGTCTTCCTGTTTCTCAGTGTGATTTGTAATTTTTGTTGCCCTCTAGTCATCATTTTATCTTGATTGGTTTATTCGGTTGATTAGCTTCTCTCTCTGCTATAGGGTTTTATTTAGCTGGTGGTATTGTGTGTGTGTTAAATTTTCTCTTTAATATTTTTTCTTCTTATTTTATTTCCTTCCTTCTTTCTATGTTCCCTTGAAGGCAAAAGATTAGGGCGAGAGGAAGGAAAAGATGTGAGAAAGGAAGAAGGATAATAGTAATATTGATAAAAGTTAGAAGAGGGGGCATGTAAGACTTAGTGAAACAAATATTTAGCTCATGTAGGTAGTTTAGAGTAATAGGAAAATAAGTGGAATGCCTACAATGGCATGGGAAACCAAACAGAGGAATATATATATATAATGATATCGAAGGCTAGAATGGTGAGGAGGAAGAGAAAGAGTAAAGGAAGGGCTGAGAGGAAAATGTTAATATCAATTAAAAAAAGAAAAAAACAGAATAGATAGAATAGAAATTGACACCATTAAGTTGTGGGCTAATGAAAAAAATGTGGTATGTAAGAACCACAACAGAAAGCAGAAGGCAGAAAGATGAAGGAAGGAAAAGAGATAGATTGGGATACAAAAATCAATATAAATAGAGAATGGGAAATCACTGAATAAGAAGCACAACAAAGAAGAAACAAGGTAGCAGCACCTAATTTAAAAAGAAAGAAGGAAGGAAGGAAGGAAGGAAGGAAGGAAGGAAGGAAGGAAGGAAGGAAGGAAGGAAGGAAGGAAGGAAGGAAGGAAGGAAGAAAAACGAAGGCAGCGAGGAAACAGGAAAGAAAAGCAAAAGACAACAAATAAACAAAGAAAAACCAAACCTCCACACAAGCAAGCAGTCAAACAAATCTAAGGAAGAACAGTATTCCTTTTTGGGCCCTTGTGGAACATCTCAGCCTGCTTGTGTTTATCAATAAATTGTCCTGTAAGGTTCTATCTGCAGGTTTTGAGGCAGATTTTAGCTATTAAACTAAATTAAAAAGAAAATTTCATTTTTTATTTTTTAAAGTGACTGTCTTTTACTTTTTTTTTTTCTGGTGAAATAAGGGACCCAAAAGAAGTCCTCTTCTATACCACCCCTTTCACCAAGGGGACCCTAACTAGGCTCGTCAAAATTGATCAAACACTTCCCCCTTCCTGGCCTCCCCAGGGGAGCTGAAACTCTGATGCTTGTCTGTGCAGAATGATAAAATTGGCTGATTATGCCCCCCTCTGGAGCCAAGCCTCAGTGTCACTGGGCTGCTGGGTAAATCCGGCTTCCTCAGTAGATTCGCCTCTCCACTGAGCCTGGCACTGCTTCAAGCCAGCTTATCTGTTCCCCAAAGCTATTAGGGGTTCCAGGCAGCCAAATCCACAGAAAGGAATCCCCTCTCCACTTTCTGTCAGAACCCTCCCACTCTTGGAGAATGCTCCCTCTCACCTGGTTTCTGGTGGGAGTTGGGACATCTCCCTGGGCAGCTAGGTAAATCAACTTCCTCAGCAGATTTGCCACTCCCCTCTGCCTAGTGCTGATTCAAGCCAGCTATTTTGTTCCCCAAATCTGCAAGGGGATAAAGTCAGCCAAATCCACAGAAAGGAAACCCCTCTAAACCCTTCGCCAGGACCCTCACACTCTGGGAGAATGTTCCCTCTGCCTGCACTGCTGGCAGGAGTCGTGGCTCAAACCAGCCTTTTTCCCTGAGGGTGGGGTTCAGCCATCTGTGTTAACCTCCACAGGCAGTGTTAAAATTCACAAATCTCTACCAACCAATCCACACCGTTGAGATGCCTCCAGGTACATGTCCCAAGCTTCTCATTCTGTGCATCACAGCACAGACCCCTGGGCAAGACCCTATCTCCAATCAGCCATCCTCAGAGAGTGAGTCAGTGAGTACCCTCCTAAACCAATGCCATCTTGCCTCTGCCCAGTATCTTCTTTAAAAAATGAAGATAAACAGGACATCTCTCTTCATAGATTGGAAGAAAAATATTAAGATGTTGTTTATATCCAAAGCAATTTACAGACACACTACAATCTCAATCAATATACTTACAGCCATCTTTGTATCTATGTAAAAGCCAATCATCAAATTTATTAGGGCAATGAAATCAGAACCACAATGAGATATGACTTCACACCAACAAACATAGTTATTATTTTTAGAATGGAAAATATTAGGTCTTAGCAAGGATGCTGAGAAATAGGAACCCTCAAACATTGTGGGTGAGAATGTAAAATGGCACAGCTGCCATGGAAAACAGTTTAGCAATTCTTTAAAAAGTTAAACTTAGAACTACCACCTGACCTCACAATTCCACTTCTAGATTAGTACCAAAAAGTATTTAAAAAAAGGACTCAGACATTTGTACACCAGTTTTCATAGGAGTGTTATGAAGACAATAGCTAAATGATGAAAGCATCCTAAAAGCTCATTACTAGGAAATGGATAAATAAAACATGATACATATACACAATAAACTATTATTCAAACTTACAAAAAGAATGAATTTCTGATATATATTGCTATACTCATGAACTTTGAAGATATCATGTTGAATGAATTAAGTCAGTGTAGCAGTTTGATATTTTTTATGAATACCAAAAATAAATATTGAATTATGTTTGTGAACTGCTTTGTTCCTCTAAGCATATTAGATTGAATTGGATTCAGATGTTTCACTTTTACTTGATTAAATTATGACTAGGGCTTTGATTGGGCCACATCATTAGGACATCAAGTCCCCACCCTCTTGGTGGAGTCTCACATAGAAAGTGACAAGGCCTAGTAGATAGAGTTTTGATCCTGGAGTATGGGAAGTAAGCACACAGAGAAGGCTCCATTAGACATGACAGAGGTCCTGGGAAGAGAGATGAGCTGTTTGCCTGACAGTTTACACTGGGCCTTGTGGAGAGAACAGAGCAGGTGAGCCAAAAGAGAAATGAACTCTGGGAGAGAGACAAGACTTGTCCCAGCCTGTGGCTGAGATTGAAAGAAGCTGGGACCATGGAGCCTTGGGAGGAGGAGGAAGACTGAATCCTCACAGACATCACCCACCATCTTGCATCAAGACATGGCAACAGACTTTGGTGAGGGAACTAACTTATGCTTTAGGGCCTTGTGACTGTAAGCTTCTACCCCAAATGAATAACCTTTGTAAAAACCAACCCATTTCTGGTATTTTGCATCAGCACCCCTTTGGCTGACTAATACAGTCAGACATGAAGAGATAACTGAGAAGAGATTCTACTTATATAAAATAGAGTATGAAAACTTATAGGAATAGAAAGTAGAGTATAGGTTACCAGGGATGAGGAGAGGAGGGGTATGAGGGGCAAATGTATTATGGGTTTATGGTTTCTGTTTGGGGTGATGGTAAAATTCTGTAAATGAATGGTGTGAGGGTAGCACAATATTGTAAATATGATTATTCCCACTGAAAAGTAAGTTTGGGAGTGGTTGAGATGGGAAAGTTTATGTTATATACATGTTTCCACAATTAAAAGGAAAGAGCATCTAAAGAGTCAGTGACATTTATATGCAAACATGATCCTACATGGGCTCTAACAATGGAGGAGAAAACACTCCAAAAGATATTAGTGGGGCATATGAAAAAACTGGAATACAAACTGTAAGCTTTATATAAATATTAAAATTCTGCAACTTCCTAAATGTACTTAAGGTAATTAAATAAATGGATAGCCCTGTTTCTAAAACATATACATTGAAATATTGTATGTATTGTATTGCATGATGTAATCAACCTACTCTCAAATGTTTAGAAAATGATAGATAAATGGATAGATAAAATGATATGGCAAATGTGGAAAAATGATTCATATACAATAAAACTAGCAAAATGGACAATGTAAGCCCTTTCTTATAAATAATTACTTTAAATTAAAATGGATTAAATGCTAAATAATTAGCACAGAGGTTGACATAATGGGTAAGAGAGTATAAACTATTGTCTCTAAGAGTCTCACTTTTGATACAAAGGTACAAATAAGTTGACAGTGGAAGAACAGGGAATTTTTAGCAATATGACTTGCAAATACCAAGAGAAAGCTGGTTTGGCTATGGTAAAATCAGACAAACTTAAGACAGATATTGTTATAAGAACAAAGAATTATATATCTATAATAAGATCAATCTATCAAAAAGATATCACAATTATAAACATATATTCAACACCAAAATATATGACTATATTGATGGGAGAAATTGTTCCACAAAAATAGTTGAAGACATCAATTACCCACTTTCATAAATGGTTAGAAAAATTAGGCAGAAGATCAATGTGACAATTCAGGACTTTTCAAAACTATAAACCAAATAGACCCAGGAAAATATACACAATTACACATGGAACATTCCCAAGTTAAACCATATGTTACCACATAGCATTTCTAAAAACACTCATAAGTATCTTTGTTGACCAAAGTGGAATGAAACTAAAAGCAATACAAAATAGAAATTGGAAAATTTACAAATAAGTGCAAGTTAAACAACACACTCTTAAACAACCAATGAAAGTAACAGAAAAAAATAAGGGAAAATTGAAAACTATTGGAGATAAACAGAAACGAATATACAACATATTTTAATGAAATAAAGACCTAAATTAAATGAGGAACTGGAAAGAAGAATGGCAGTAGTGAATCACTTTAAATAACTATATTCAGTATCTATACAAAATTATGAAAAGGAATGTTTATCACACTGTTATTTATAACACCAAGAATTTATGAAGAAGCTAAATAAAAACCAACAAAAACACAGTTAAATATTGTAGTGTACAGCTATAAAATTAAAAGTAGCCTGCAGAAATTATAATTATAATTATATTTAAATTATATAGTTCTGTGAAAAAATGAAAAGAAAATTATGAAATAGTAAAATGAAAAAGCACTTATAGCACACAAAGGAAACATTGCTGATAGAGAAATGTATAGTCATGATAACCTACTTTAAAAAAAAGAACAATCTCAAATCCATAACTTAATTTTACACCTTAAGAAACTGTAAAATAAGAGCAAAATAAAACCAAATGAACCAGAATAAAGGAAATCATAACCATTATATTGAAGTATGAAATAGGGAATTGAACCAACAAAATCAAAAGTTGGTTCTTTGGAAAGTTTTAAAAATTGAAAAACTTATAGCTAGTTGATTAAAAATAAATGATAAATGACTAAATTTACTAAAATCCTTAATGAAAGTGGTGACATTACCACCAACATTAGAGAAATAAAAAGGATTTTAATAAATTAAAAGAAAATAGTCAAATTAGACAACTTAGATCATATGAAAATATTCCTAGAAACATACCTTGCCTTCTTTTATTTGCTATTAAAAATTCACTGCTCTGAAAAAAAAGATATAGTGTATTTTTAGGTAATAAAAAATATTTTTGCTACACTTATGTAACTCATATTATTATATTGTCCTTTGGCTTTCTCTTCTGGTGATTCCATAACATTCTACAGGATAGTGATGATCATTTTGAGCCAGGTCTGTGCCAGTGATCTGGATAAGACAGGGAAATGAAACAATCATTTTTTGCCTAATGGAGTTTAAGTTTAGTTTCCAAGAGATAATTTAAAGTAAAATGACAAGATTAACTTGTGTATATAATACCAAAGGACTTCATTTGTGGGCATGGAAAAACCTCTTGGAAAAACTAAGGGTGTTAAGTGAAACCATAGGATTTGGCGGGGCAAAGTCTTAGAAAATTTGCTTGGAATATGAATTTGGCTTAATGGGAATATATACAAATCCCTAAGACAAGAGAGCCTGTTTTCATGGAAACTGAGAGCAGAATGGACTTCAGGCAAATGGGGTGGAGTTGATCAATGGGTACTAATACTGTGAGTGAAGGTTAGATAGAGACCACAATATTGGTATAATCTCAGAATATGCCATCATTAAATGTCATTCACTATAAATCAAAAACATGTATTTCTGGGTGGAGGAACTCGGCAGATATTTCTTCTGGTTATCAAGTTCATATCACCAAGAGAGGGGGTGGGTGGTCCTCCAGCCATCCCAATAGGTGGCTCTGAGAAAAGAACAGATTCAGGCTGTGGTATTTCTGCTAGGAATGCAGGGCTTGAGTCTGCTCAAGAAGAAACATTGGGCAGACCCACGTTGGTAACACCTGTGCTCCTTAAGTTGGTGAAAGATGTGAAAGTGAGGGAATATCTCATAAAGAGCTCTAGCCTGGAAGACAATGGAAAAATACTATTGAAACTGTTTGGGATGGTTGGAACAGTGGGTTAAATTCAAAGGTATCTGATGATGGGATTACAGTATTGAAGTAATGGTAAATTCCTGATTTGGATTTCAGAGTATAGTGAGGAGCTGTATAAAATGACAGCTTTTCACCAAACTTAAAGGGCTATGTCAGACCCAAGAAATACTCAGACAAGTCCCACTTGGTGAGAAAGTGAGCATTTATTAAGGGTCTTATGTGAGGCTTGTTTTCAGTGTTAGAAGGAAAGATGATAGTTCCAACACTGCTTATGGCCTAATCCTTGTCCTCAGTGGCAGGAAGAGAGACAGCTCTTCCAAGGCTCAAAGTCCACATTCATAAAACCAGAAGGGTCTTTTATAGTACATGTCTACATGCAGAAGGGGGAGGCATGTAAAGGGGAGCATGATTCCCACAAAATGCAGAGTTTAGGATAGATAATAAAGAAATGGGTATTTACAATTTTTATCAGGAGGACTAAAGCTATATATCCACAGGAACTACATAAGCGAGTTATTGCTATGATGAATGTGGTCAAGCAGTCCACAGAACAGAGTATTCTTAGAGTTTCTGGGAAAGAAATCTAAGCATTTATGAAACAAGAATTACTTATGAGTCACAAGCTCACAAACAGTTAGTTCTCAAGTCTTGTTCTGTAACTATTAAGGAATAAAATGATTAATCATTTACCACTCAATCCCCAGAATAATCTAGGTATGGAATATTGTAACCCTCAAGAAACTTTTGCTAATAAATTAATGTTTGATGAGTGAGTGAACAAAGATATTCAGAGTGATTATCCTAACCCTACATGATACATTTATGTCAATTATTCTTAAACATTTTTAAGTTTCCTTCCCTTTAAGGATGACATTGGTGCTATGGCCCCTTTCCCCAGCTACTCACTTATACACACACAGGCAAATATGTTACAGCCACCACCTGGGGCTTTAGGCACAACTTGGATTCCTTGCAACAAACCTAGGTTGTAAAAATAGTTGATTGGAATAGGGGCCACAATTCATGGTGCAGTTACTGCCCTCTACAAAGAAAAATCTCATGCAGATTTACCTTTTAAAAATGGATATTCTGTATGGGCAACTCTTTCTTCCTTTAAGAAATTAATTGTTTAGGGCCTCTTATCCAAATAAACTGTGTTACTGTGAGGGGAAGACTCTCAAAAGTGGTCTCCAAGGATCAGTGCTTTTAGGTTCCATAAATTAGTATAAGCATATGAGGCATTCTGAAAATGGGACCATTTCCACATCTGTAATATTATTCCATATTCTCATTTGCTGTGAACTCTCTGTCATTTTACACAAAAACATATTGGGATTACAATATTAATATATGGAAATAACTATTGCCTGGTGTAGCATTTTGGCATTATTTATGAATTACAAAAATAGATATTGGTTTATGTTTCTAAACTGTTCTATTCCTGTGGGCATGATTAAATAGATAAGGGCTTTGATTAGGCCACATAAGTAAGGCATTGAGTCCCTGCCACTTGGTGGGCAGGGACTCACAGATGAAAGACATAGTAAAGGACAGAGTTGCAGTTTTGATATTGGAATTTTTGAGCTAGAGTCCTGGGAAGTTAGTACACAGAGGAGTTTGGTTGTGAGGAATGAAAGAAGGCCCCAGGAAAAGAGATGAGCTGTTCACCTGGCAGTTCACAGCTGGCCTTGTGGAGAGAGGCAAAGCCTAGTGCACCTCATAGTCTACAGCTGACCTTATCGAGGAAACAGAGGCACTGAGCTGGGAGAGAAATGGATCCCTGGGAAGAGACAAATCCAAGAAACATGAACCCTGGCAAAGATTGGCAGCTGTCTTGCTCCAATACGTGGCAACAGACTTTTATGAGGGAAGAAACTTTATACACTTTATGGCCTGGTAATTGTAAGCTTCTACCCCAAATAAATACTGTTTATAAAAGCCAACAGATTTCTGGTATTTTGCATCAGCACACCTTCAGCAGACTAATAAAGAATTTGGTACCAAGGAGTGGGGAATTGCTTTTGCAATTACCAAAATGCTAGAATGTTTTTATAATTGCTTAAGGGGAATTTTTTGAAGGAATTGTGGGATGCTTGAAGGAAAAGGCCTAGATTGCTTTGCAAAGACTGTTGGTAGCAATATGGAGCTTAAGGTTATTTTTTATAAGGCCTTAGAAGGAAATAACTGTGAGACTTTTTATGAGGCAAATGATGATTAGAAGTAAATGATGAATCTATTATTTGAAACTGGAGGAAAGGCAATCCATGTTTTAAAGTTGCAGAGAGGGAAGCGGCTGTGGCTCAATCAGTGGGACTCCCGTTTACCATGTGGGAGGCCCCAGGTTCAGTTCCCGGGGCTTCCTGGTGAGGGCAGGCCCACCCGCACGGCATGGTTGGCTGACCCGGCGAGCACAGGCAGCAAGGGGGGGATAAATGAATAAATAAATAAAATCTTAAAAAAAAAATAAAGTTGCAGAGAACATAGCAAGATTAACTCCTGATGTTTTATGGAAGACAGAATTTGAAAATGGTGAGCCTGGGCATTTAGCTGAAGAACTTTCCAAAGGAAACTCAGAGAATGTGGCTTGTCTTCTCCTTGAAGCTTATAGCAAAATGCTAGATGAGAGAAACACACTAAACACAAAGAAACCAGAAGTTGACTCTGGAAATTTCAAGCCTCTGGATATCAAGTCCCTAGATGATAATGCCCCATTTGAGGACAGAACTAAATTTTGAACTTGTAAATCAGGATTGAAGATGCAGTTATCTAGGAAAGATTTATGGGAAGTCACTGTCTGATGGCTTAGACCCCTGCTTCTTGCATGCTAAACCAACAAGCTTTTTGAAAGAGTTTATGAACAAAACCACTGTCAGCCTGGACTTAAAGGAACATGGAAAGGACAGATTGAAGAAAAAAGAGCTTTAAAAGGAAAACCATAGAAGCTAAGATCTGGAATTAAGACATTGCCTTTAGCCAAGAGTGGAACCCCACTCATGTGTACAGAGATGGTGAGTTTGCCCCAGCATATGAAGAGGGTGGTTATTCCCACCAGAGGTTTGGGGAGAGTTTTGCTGCCACAGGGCACAGAGAGGTTGGAGCACATTTATCAAGGATTAGGCATGTTGAGTTCAACACCACATAAGTCTGAGAGGGGTGGGCCTGTCCCCGAAGGATTAGGGACAACCTGGCAGTCAACTTATTGCTCTGAGAGGGTTGTGCCTTTATGCCAAAGGTTAGTGAGGATGTTGTCTTCACTTCACTGTACTAGAGGAGCTAAGACTCTAACCCAAAGTTTGGGTAAGTTGTGGCAATCACCAAAATGCTCTTGGAGCATGAGGGGTCCACACCCAGATTCTTGATGAGGGTAGAACTAAGAAAAAGGTCATTGGGCAAGCCTATGGAAATGGTGGGTTCCCATGTGGTTCCAAGGAGATGAAACCATCATCTTAAGAATGTCTCTCATGTGACTCCACTACACATGCCTCTTCTGTCCTTTTTGTTTGAACCTATAGTTGGTCCTGGAGTTGGTAGGTGTATGTCTAGGAGACTTGAATCTCTGGGCTGCCCATGTGCCATCTGGGCCCTGTGCCTCAACAGAGTTGCAGCACCTACTCTCTAGTTATTGGACTCACCCAAAACAGCTGACAGGGAGGTGAGAATGGACAATCATCACCCCCAGGAGCCAAGAGAGTTTACAACTGCAAGCAAGAGAGTTCCATCCATCAGCCATATGGGACCAAAGCCCCTTTACAATTAGAGGCAGAGTGGGCATCACCATCCCAGAATTCTCATGATTGGGGAATAAAATATGGACTAGAGTGGACTTACTGTTATTCTACTATACACTTATTGTGATTCTAGCAATGGAAGAAGTTATATCATTGATGTGGAGACAGTGGACACTGGAGTTGCTGAAGTCAGGGAGAGGGAGAAAGAGTGTAATATGGGGGCATTTTCAGGACTTGGAATTGACCTGGAAGACATTGTGGTGACAGATACCGGCCATTATATATCCTTCCATAAGCTACAGAATTGAGTGGGAGAGAGTGTAAACTACAATGTAAACTATACTCCATGCTTAGTGGCAATGCTCCAAAATGTGTTCATCAATTGCAATGAATGTACCACACTAATGAAAGAAGTTGCTAATGTGGGGAAAAGTAGGAGGTGTGGGGAGTGGGGCATATGAGAATCCCTTATATTTTTATGTAACAATTTATGTATTCTAAGTATCTTTTAAATTTAAATTAAAAAAGAATGATTCTCAAACTTCGAAATAAAACACAGTTCGCCCTGTAGGTTTACTGAACTGTAGAGGACCCATGACTCAGGTTTCCCTCCCAATTTATCCTTATTGTAATGAAAATATTTATCCTTTGTCCATTTATGTATTGGAAGAAAATTTTATTTGTAAGTTTCATAATTCTACTGCCAGATGGGGCTTTGCCTCAAGACAAACTGTATCTCTTTAAATTGATTATGATATGATTTTGTACTTAGTATTGTTACTGAAATAAGGTTTTTTGAATAATGTAATGTCTTTATGGAATTCAGAGCATGGAGTGTAGCAGTTTGGCATTATATACGAATTCCAAAAATAGATATTAGATTATGTTTGTAAACTGGTCTGTTCCTCTGGATGTGATTAAATTATGATTAGGGCTTTGATTGGCTCACATCAGTAGGGCATTGAGTCCCTGCCCCTTGGTGGGTGGGGACTCACAGATAAAAGACATGACAAAGGACAGAGTTGGAGCTTTGAGGCTGGAGTTTTTGAGCTGGAGCCCTGGGAAATAACACAGAGGAGTTTGGTCATGAGGAAGGAGAGAAGGCCCCAGGCAAAAAGACAAGCTATTCACCTGACAGTTCACAGCCGGCCTGTGGAGAGAGGTAAAGTCTAGAGAGCCTCAGAGTCTACAGCTGACATTGTGGAGGAAACAGAGGAGCTGTGCCCAGAGAGAAATGGAGCCCTGGGAAGAGAAGAACATGAGAAGCCCAAACCCTGGCAAATGTCAGCAGCTGTCTTGCTCCAACAACAGACTTTTGTGAGGGAAAAAACTTACACTCTATGGCCTGGTATCTGTAAGCTTCTACCCCAAATAAATACCCTTTATAAAAGCCAGCAGCTTTATGATATTTTGCATCTGCACCCCTTTGGCTGACTAATACACCTGGTTTTGGAGTCTGGGGAATTTTCTTGCAGATATCCCAACAATCCTCAAATACTGTCACAACTGTTTTTTGTGAAAATATTAATTTTTAACTCTTTTTAATGTGTTGTGGCAATATTAAATCACATTTTAAAACCTTTTAACTTATGCAACATTATATTTAGTTGTATTTATTTTTCCACATATACATTCATCCTTGCTGTGTGTATATATATATATATTAATACTGTGTAATAAGACATGATTTTGCAGTCTACATTTTTGAGTATGTGGTCATTGATTTTCTGATTCACCAAAACCTGTGTAATTATATTTACAGCAAAAGAAATAAAACAACAACAATAAACATATGAACTGGACAACATAATAGATTTTTCAGTAACAACTTTTAGTGCTTACATATTTGTAAGTATACATAAAGAGAGGAATCTCATTTATTATTACTTATGAAATTCTGTATGAAGCATTTCCAGATGACTTCACATTACAGCATTTTTAAACTATCAAGCCATTGGGCTTAATTCTATATAATGACATGAATTGTCAGTTAAAGTCTACTGGAGAGAGTATTTTTTCCAGTCTGATTTTTCTGATGGGAAATCCAGGTGAAGGTTTTCCATTTTGATATCAGGATGGGTATCTGATTATGAGAACTTTAATGTTGCTGAAGGAATTAGTGACCACTGAAAAATTTCCTTCATTTCTGACACTGATGGTGATTTAGAGTGTGAATCCTCACATATTCTATAAGAATTGCCCTATGAGTAAAAGATCCCCCATGTGTATTTCACTGAATGGCTTTTCCAGGTTGAATTACCTGGTACTCCTCAAGAGGCTTCAAACTTCTAATAAAGACATCCTGTCTTATTTCCTGTTTGGGGATTATTCCTATTCAGATCTTCCCTGTGCACAAAAAAGTTGGAGTCTGCCGGTTGCTTATGTGCAGTGATTCCAGACCTAGTGTTTTTCTCCAGTGGAGTCCACTCATGTTGTTTAAGGATATATTATACACAAAACATTTCCATATGGATTACATTGATATAGAATTTCTCCCCTGAGTCCTCTGGCTTGTTCATAAGTTAATGCTGTGGCAGAAAATTCTTTTACATTTGATATATTTTTACAGTGAATCCTCTCATGTCACATTAGGACAGATTTTACCAATGGCTTTCACATTGGTCATTAATATGGTTGCTCTCCACTGTAAATTTGCTTAAGTGGATTCAAGGATGAAGGAAAACTGAAGGCCCTTCCACACTGATTACAGATGTAAGTTTCTCTTCCATGTGAGTTCTTTTTATAGGAATACAAATGAGCAAACTGGCTAAGTCCTTCCCATGTTCACAAATTTATATCAACTCTCTCCAATGTGAATATTGGTATCTATAAAGGTCAATGCTTTCATGGTATTCTTTTCTATATTCACTACATTTATAGGATTTCTCTCCAGTATGAATTTTCTCAAGTTGTCTAAGTTTAGAGGAATAACTAAAGGCTTTTCTACATAGATTACATTCATTTGATTTACCTCCAATATGACTGTGCTTAAGTTGGTTAAATGATTGTCATTCGCTGACGATTTTCCACATTGACTGGTGATATAGGGTTTCTTAAACATGAATTAATTCATATTGAGCCAAAGGGGAAATTTAAGGAAACCCACTGCAAAATCATTATATTCCAAGTACTCCTTTCCAGAGTGAAATCTCTGGTATTGGTGAGGAGATGAGAGACTGTTAAAGGTTGGATCACATACTTTTATTCATTAATTGCTCTACAAATAAATTCTAGGCTGATCATTTAGTGAGTATCCAGTTGATATCTTTCCCATGTTGCATAAGCATAGTCAATTACTCTGCTGCATGCACATAAATTTTCTCTTTTGTAGCTGCTCAACTGCAGAACTGTTTGATTAATTTTGAAGCCTACATTATATTCCAAAGGCTAAGTATATGAGCCGAAAATTCATTTGATGATTTTGAGCTGAGGTTAATTTCTTCCCTAATCTGAACTATCCAATACTTTCTCCTGGGACAGTGCTTGTTTCCAACTCTAAATGCAGTAAGATTCCTGTGCTGAATTCATGACATCCCTATTAGGATGAACAGTTTTCATACCCATGAATCTTACCATTGATACACGGTGAATGTGTCCTTCTTGAAGATATTTTGCATGAGTATATTTTCTGGTTTTCAAGTCTTAAATAATAATTATAGAAATTAAAATGTTAAAAAGGAGCAAAACTTGTTTAAGTATATGTCAAATACTGACCCTTGCATTGGCTAATTACATGTACCAACTTGGCTAGGTTGTGGTCTCCAGTTGTTTGGTCAAACAAATGCTGGAGTGATTGTGACTGTGATGGTATTTTGTAGATGGAATTTCATCTAAAATCAGTTGATTTTATCTGGTTGATTGCATGTTCATTCAACCAAGAAGACTGCCATCAGCAATTTGTAGAGTCTCCTCATCCAATTGGTTGGAGGAATTGAAAAGAAAAACTGAGAATTTCAGGGGTCATAAAGAATTTCTGCCTCTACTTCAGCTAGGCAGTTTCTGCTGGAGAGTCCAATATTACAGCTATCAGAGTTTCCACTTTGCAGCCCTCTCTTCAGAATTCAGATATGACAGTTCCCACACCTGTGTAAGTAAATACTTATAACAAATTTCTTAATATTTATGTATATTCTGTTGGTATTGTATCTCTGGAGAACCATGACTAATATAGCCCTTAAATGGCAAAAGAATGAGAAATGGAAGAATAAAGCAGCTAGTGGAAAATTAGGAAGAATATTTTGGATTAAAATAAGAGAGAAATGAAATGAAAATGAGATATTGGGGAGGTAAAGAGGGAAATTCATCACACTGCAGGAACAGGAAAAATTCCATTATGGGATAGTTTATTCCAGTATGTACATTCCTTTCCTGAGACAAAGTATTTACATAAGGACATATTAATAGCAATTGATGGGGGAACAATATAATGACATCATCTTTAGAGTTTTCTCCTAATGTTCTTGGTGCCATTTCAGAAAATATTATTCACTCAAGAGAACCTGAAGTTGACACTACCAAGTTCCTGCATTCCCCCGTATCAGGCTCAAACTCCTATGAAGCTTAGATTCCTGGAGTTCAACTGGACTCCTAACTTGGAGAAATCCTCTTCTTTCCATGCAAAGCTCATCTCCTTGCACCAAAGGAGGAAATCACATCTAGTATGTAGATTGATATCCTGCAGATATATTATGCATTCAGCGCTGAGAGGAGTGCATGATATTCAAGTCCAGGGTTAGTGACCAAGGAGAAAAAATAAACATTGGATGTTGGTCTAGGGAGAAGTACCTTGAAGACAGAAAACACTGATGGTACTTCACTTGTGAAAGAAGCACACCTGGGACTATACCAAAGAAAATAAAGCATCTCGTTAATAATGTCCATGTCCAATTTTAAAGACATTGTGCAGAATCTTCAGTGATTTAAGCCATGCAGAAAATAAATTATTTAAAAACAATAATCCACTAAACATAAGCTTCATCAGAACACTATAAATGCTATGGAGATAGTCAGAAATGCCAGCTTGGAGCAGAAAATAACAATATTTAATGCATTTATTTATTCATTTAAAAAATGTTTTTCACTTTCCAGCACAGGCCTGGGCACTGAAGATTGAGTAGCAAGAAAGACTTGATATTGTGCTCAGGAATACTAAATTCTACTGAGGTGACAAATTATATGTAAGTAAATAAATAAGAAAGACATTTCTTTCACGTAGATGTAAGTTCTATAAAACAATCAGGCAAACAGTGAAAAGGAATATGGGAAAGCTGTCTGGCTATTTGTTGATTGATATTCTATATATATAGACAGAATCACGCACAGAAATCAGATGACTGATGTTTTCCAGCATCACATCTCTGAACAGCTTTCTTTTGGATCTGCAAAGCAGGACCCACTTTTCTTGGGTGAAGTCTAAAGCTACAAGATAAAAAACCATTCATTCCTAAAACATAGTGGACATTGTAGTTAACCCAGGACCATCCCTACTGTCTTAGTTGCCATAGGTTGCTGATGCAAAATGCCAGAAATGGGTTGGCTTTTTTTTTTTTTTTTAATTAATTTATTTTTTATTGTGGGTAAAAATCAAAATTTTCACAATACATACCAATATTTGTAAAATGATATACAAATATATATGCATATATGTGCATTTGCTTACAAAAATGTTATTTATATACATATATATATATTTTAAGATGTGCTTAGATTACCTAAAATATTACACGGAACCAACCAATGGGAAATTTATTAGGGGTAAAGGCTTACAGTTCTGAGGCTGTGAAATATCCAAATAAAGGCACCATCAGAGATGCTTTATCACAAAACTCAGCTACTGGTAATCTTGGTGACCTGCCACATGGGGAATCAAGATGGCTGTCAATCTCTGCCAAAGTCCCTACATTCCCCTCTGTGTGTGCAGTCTCCTGGAGTCCAGCTGTGGGTGATGATACATAGAACTCATCTCTTAATGGGCCTTCTCACTCAGTCATGGCTGTTCCACTTCCTTCCTGAGTTCAGCTGTGGGCTAACAGGTATTTGATTCATCTCATCATCTTTCCGCTGCTCTGTGGGTGCTGCCTCCTGGGGACTTCACACTTAAGCTTTGGCTACGCGTGATTGAGTCTTCTCTCACATGGCAGTGTAAAAATGGAGGCTTCCATTCTCTGTGTGTCTCTTTCTGGGTCTTGATGTTTTACTTTCCTAGGCTGCTCCAATACCATGAAAATGCATTTCTTAAATTATGTGACTTTATTAGCTTACAGACTAGAGTCTGTGAAAACGTCTAAATCAAGGTGTCATCAAGGTGATGCAATGCTTTCTTTCTAAAGACTGGCTAGCAGCAATCCGTGCCATCTCTGCAACTAATTAAGTTACATGGTGGCATCTGCTGGCTCTCCTTTCTCTTCCAGAATTTGTTGATTCCTGCTTCTTGCTTCCCTTGCTTTCTCTCTGTGTCTGAATTACATTCTCTTATAAAGGACTCCAGGAAGAGGACTAAGACATATTCATAATGAGGTGGGTCACAACAGTAGTAGCTTAATCCAAAGGTCTTACTTACAATGGGTCCACACCCACAGGAATGGATAAACTTTAAGAACATATTTTTCTGGGGTACATACAACTTCAAGCTAACACATATGGGGTCAACATGTGTTACTTCTCTGATTTCTATACATAGGCTATGTTCATTTTATGTTCTAAGGGCACAGAGTTCAGAAGTACAAGACAGGGACTCTTCACATTGCTGTAGTGAAAGACTGCCATGACTTGTTGTGGTGGTATGTTTGCCATTCTCAATTTTCCTTGGACCTAAAAGGGTCCACTCTCATTATTTTGCAGGTATTTTCATCCCCTCTGTGATTAAGGATAATATAAGACCCTTGGTTTGTTCTGCTCCCTCCATAGTCCTTCCAAAACTGACCTAAGACCTTAAATTGTACCCTAACTACATTTCCCCTTAATGCTCATCCAAAGGTGTGGAAATAGTACCACCTTTCTTTTTTTTCTAATTTTCAAAGTTAAATGAAGGTTAATAACAAACAGTAAAAATGGATGATTGTGGCTAAGGAAGGTATGGAGAATTAAGTTTTGTTTTTATATGTTATGCAAATGTTCAAATATATTCTATACAAAATTTAGTATTAGTAGGGCCTCCTCTGGCATAAACTGCTTTCATGCTCTCCCTAGCACTGTACAGACCTCTACACTAACATCTGTAACAATGAATTGGTTGAACAAGTCTGATGAAATATCAACCTCCCCAATGACCCTAAACTTCTGTTCTTTCTCATTTTTGTATAACTTCTAAAGTCCTAGAAATTAAGGAAAGCAAACTTCATATATTTCAAAAGGAAAAAATATGTAGAATTAAAACCATGCTTTTAAAAAATTCAAGTTTGCATAATTCAGATAAACTTTTGAACAAACAGGACTAGTTTAATATTGTTAATTTAATAAAAACAGCTATGTCTTCTGAGTTACCAGTTATTTACAGTATGAGGAAAGAATTTTCTTCTACTTGAGTATGTTTTACATGATAAAGCTAAACTTGTATCTATTATTGTAGGAAGATGACATTGGACTAACAGGCAGAGCTCTATGCTCTCACAAAAACAAATGAGAGAGAACTGAAAGCTGTCCAAGGGACCTATTTGGTGGTCAACAGACCAGGGCAGTGCTACCCAACTCCCAGGAGGGTGAAGTACAGAGAGACAAAGAAACCTAAACAATAAATGTGAGTTACCAAGCCACAGCAGCAGCTGGGAAAGGTTCCCACCACCCACCCCAAAGATATTAAGGTAGGGTAAAACCCCTGACTCACAGCAGCTGACTGAGAGGGGAAGAGACATCTTCCTACCCCTAAGCTATTTCAAGTGAAAAGGGAGGGGGAGTCTGGGGGTTTTACATCAGTGAATTAAGCCAACAGAGCCCACTTTGAATCTCTTCTCTAAGAGATTCAACACAGGAAAAGAAATATGAGAGTGAAACATCTCCACGGAAAGGGGCTAGGATGAATGCCATCGCTTACTTGTCTGGAAATAGCATGGACAAAAACCGTTCATAATACTCTCTGTATCCTAATCCCTGGGAGAAAATATGTGTCCCATGAGTGAGTCCCTGGCCCAATTTTATTAACATATGCTGGGCAATTTTAAAGACTTAGAATAAGTTGAACCATATATCAAAGAAGAGCTGTGAAAAAAATAATAGGCAAGAGAAAGAAATTCGTAATCAGAATAAATTCACCAATATATTCAGAATCAGCAAAAATTACAAGGTATACTAGGAAACAGGAAGAGATGGCCCAGGCAAAGAAACTTAGCAAAGCTCTTGAAGAGATTCAGGATTTAAGACAATTATTCAGTGATAATCACACAACTCTCCTAAATCACTTCAAAGAATTTAAAGAAAACATAACTAAAGAAATAAAGGATATTAAGAAGACACTGTGTGAGCATAAAAAATTATTTGAATGCCTGCAAAGAAAAGTAACAGAAGTTATGTGAATAAAAGTCACAATGGATGAGATTAAAATTACATTAGAGCTGAAATTCTTAACAAGGGCTCTGTAAGCTTGAATTGAAATTTGAAAAAAACATTATTCTTGTGGGGATACATTGATGTGGGTGCTATATATTCATTAATTAATACACAGTAGAGTGTGGAATTAATAAGTGGGAAATAGTTTTCTCCTCAGTGGCAAAAGGAACCATGGAACAAAGAAGGTTAAGAACCCTTGCTTTAGAGGCACATAAGAATAGATTTGAATTGCTCAAAGACAGAAATAGTGATTTTGAAGAATGAGCATCTGAATTGCAAAGGATAGGAGAACAGAAAGAGAAGAGAGTGGAAAAAATGGAATAGAGTCTCAGGGAATTGAATAGCAACATGAAATACAAAAACATATGCACTACTGGTGTCCCAGAAGGAGGAGAAAATGGAAAAGTTGTAATAAGAATGTTTGAGGTAATAATGATGGAAAACTTCCTAACCCTTACCAAAGACATAAATATCAATATCCAAGAAGGTCAAAACACCCCAAACAATAAATCCAAATAGACCTGCCCCAAGAAACATACTATTCAGAATGACAAATATCAGAGATAAAGAGAATTCTGAGAGCAGCAAGAGAAAAGCAGAGCATCACATGCAAGAGAACCTTGACAAGATTAAGTACAAACCTCTCATCAGAAAACATGGAAGAGAGAAGAAAGTGGTATGGTCTATTTAAGGTACTGAATGAGAAAAAGTTGCAGCCAAGAATACTGTATCTGGCAAAACTGTCCTTCAAAAATGAAGATGAGTTCAATGTCTTCACAGACAAACAAAAACTGATAGAATATGTTACCAAAAGACCAGAATTACAAGACATACTAAAGGGAGTGCTGCAACCTGAAAGGAAAAAAAAAAAAAAGAACAGTGAGAAATTTGGAGAAGAGTTTAGAAATGAAGATTATTAGGAAGTTTAAACTAAAGGGTAAAAGGTAGACAATAGAACAATATAATGGCAAAGGGCCAAAGGACAAAATGGATGAAGTAAGTAATGCCTTTACAGTAATAACATTGAATGTTAATGGCTTGAACTCCACAATCAAAAGACACAGATTGACAGAATGGGTAAAAAAATATGAACCATCTACATTTTGTCTACAAAAGATCTACTTCAGAAGTAAGGACACAACCAGTCTAAAAGTGAAAGGAAAAGATAAATCCAAGCAAATAGTAACCAAAAAAAGTTGGAGTAGCAATACTAATATCAGACAAAATAGATTTCAAATTCAAAACTGTTTGAAGGGATGAAGAAGGTCATTATATATTAATAAAAGGGTCAACTCAGCAAAAAGAAATAACTATATTAAATATTTATGCACCTTACCTGGGTGACCCAAGATATATGAGGCACACACTGGAAAAATGGAAGGGAGGAATAGATATCTCTACAATAATTGGAGACTTCACTATACCACTCTCAGTAATGGATAGAACATATGGGCAGTGGATAAATAAAGAAACAGAGATCTTGAATAATATGATAAATAATCTAGACCAAACAGATATATATATACAGCATTGCACCCCAAACAGCAGGATATGTTTTTTTTTTCAAGTGCCCATGGACCATTCTCCTAGATAGATCATATGTTGGGTCATAAAACAAGTCTCCATAAGTTTAAAAGATTGAAGTTATTCAAAACACTTTATCTGGTCATAACAGAATGAAGCTGGAAATCAAAAATGGATAGAAAAATGGAAAATTCATAAATATATGGAGATTAATCAACACACTCTAAAATAATCAGTGAGTCAAAGAAGAACTTGCAAGAGAATTCAGCAAATATCTTGAGATGAATGAAAATGAGAACACAGCATATTAAAACTTATAGGACATGTCACAGGAAGTGCTCAGAGGGAAATTTATAACCCTCAATGCTTACATTAAAAAGAAGAAAGAGCTTAAATTGAAGATTTAAATGCACAACTCAAAGAACTAGGAAAAGAACAACAAACTAATCCCAAATCAAGCCAGTGGAAAGAAATAGTAAAGAACAGAGTAGAAATAAATGAAATGAGAACAAACAAACAATAGAGAATTTAAAAAAAAAAAACAAAGTTGGTTCTTTGAGAAAATCAACAAAATTGACAAACCCTTAGCTAGACTGACAAATAAAATAAAAAAGAAAACACAAATAAAATCAGAAATGAAAAGGGGGACACTAACTCCACAGAAATAAGAGAGATAATTAAATGATAGTATGGACAACAATGTACCAATAATAAGAAAATGTAGGTGATATAGACATTTTCCAAAAACACATGAACCACCTACACTGACTCTAGAAGAAATAGAAGACTTCAACAAACCAGTCAAAAATGAAGAAATTGAAACAGTCATTAAAAACCTCCCAAAGATGAAAAGCCCAGGACCAGATTGTCTTGCAGCTGAATTTTGTCAATCATTCAAAGACATTCCAATATCAATTTTGCTCAAGTTCTTCCAAAAAAAAAAGAACAAGAGAGAATGCTACCAAACTCATTCTATGAAGCAAACATCACCCTACTACCAAAAACAGATAAAAATACCATATAAAAAGAAAATTACTGACCAATATCTCTAATGAATATATACACAAAAATCCTCAAAAAAACTTCTTGCAAACAGAATCCAAATTCACATTAAAATAATTATACACCACAATCAAGTGGGTTTTATCCAAAGAATGTGAGGGTGGTTCAGCACAAGAAAATCAATAAGTGTAATAAACCACATTGATAAATTGAAGAAGAAAAAACACATGATCCTCTTGATTGATGCAAAAAAGGTATTTGACAAAATACAACATCCTTTCTTTTTTTAATTAATTTATTTTTTATTAGCTTGGAATTTTTCAATATATTTTTTTAAAAGATACTTAGATTACATAAATGTTACACAGAAACCATAGGTATTCCTATATGCCCCACTCCCTATACCTCCCACACCCTCCCACATAAACATCCTTCATTAATGTGGCACATTCATTGCAATTAATAAACGCATCCTGGGACTTTGCCATTAAACATGGAATATAGTTCACATTATAGTCTACACTCTTTCCCACACAGTTCTGCATGTTATGCGATGATAGAAAATGGCTTATATCTGTCATTGCAGTGTCATTCAGGATGATTCCCAAGTCCTGAAAAAGCCCCTGTATTAAAACTGTTTTTACCTCTCCCTGTCCCCAGAGCCTCCAGTGACCACTAGCTCCACATCAAGGTTGTAATTTCTCCCATTGCTAGAATCACAATATATCTATAGCAGAATACCATTAAATGCACTCTAGTCCATATTTCATTCCCCAATCCTGAGGATTCTATGATGGTGATGTCCACTCCACCTCTAATTGAGAAAGGGCTTATATCCCATAGGGAAGACAGATAGGACTATCTTACTCACAGTTGCAGACTCTATCTGTTCCTTGGGATGGTTGTTGTCCATCATCATCTCCTTGTTAGTTGTTCTGGGTGAGTCCAATAAGCTGTAGAGTAAGTGTTGCTACTCTGCTGAGGTTCTGAACCCATGTGGCATATGGACAGCCCAAAAGCTTGAGTCTGTTGGATGTACACCTACAAACTCCAGCACCATGTATAGGTTTAAATAGAAGGGACAGATGAGTCATGTGTAAGGAAAACATAATTGAGCCCAGCTCTTTTACTCTCAGGAACACAAACTCCAAAGTAGGGCCCACTGGCAAGGCACCAAACTCTGGAGCTATCTGCCCTGACCATGGGACCTGGGGCAACAGCCTTTCTTGATAAAAACACTCCAAAAGAGAGGGATAGAAGGAAGCTTTCTCAATATGGTAAAGTGCATATATGAAATACCTGCAGCTAGCATTGTACTCAATGTTGACAGACTGAAAGTAACTCAACTGTAATCAGGAAAAAGACAAGGATGCCCATTGTCACCATTCCTATTCAGTACTGAGCTAGAGATTCTAGCTAGAGCAATTAGGCTAGATAAAGAAATAAAAGACACCCAAATAGGAAAGAAAGAAGTAAAACTTTCACTGTTTGCAAATGATATGATTGTATATCTAGAATCTCAGGAAAAATATACAACAAAGCTACTAGAACTAATAGATGAGTTCAGCAAAGTGGTGGATACAAGATTAATATGCAAAAATCAATAGCATTTCTGTACACTACTGATATGCAATCTGAGAAGGAAATCAGAAAAAAAATTCCACTTATAATAGCAACTAAAACAATCAAAAATTTAGGAATAAACTTAATTAAGGACATAAAGAAACTGTACTCAGAACACTACAAAACATTGCTGAAAGAAAATGAAGAAGACTTAAATAAATGGAAGTTTATTCTGTGTTCATGGATTGGAAGGCTGAATATCATTAAGACATCAATTCTGTCCAAATTGATTTACAGATTCAACACAATTCCAATAAATATCCCAAAAACTTTTTTTTATAGAAATGGAAAAACCAATTATTAAATTTATTTGGAAGGGTAAGTGATCCCAAATATCCAAAAAGATCTTTAAAAAGAAGAATGAAGTTGGAGGACTCTCATAGCTGGACATTATAGCATATTACTTAGCCACAATGGTTAAAACCAGCATGATACTGGTATAAAGACAAACATTTTGACCCATGGAACTGAATCGAGAACTCAGAAATTGACCCTCACATTTACAGTCAAGTGCTTTTTGACAAGGCAGTCAAGCCCTCTCAGCTGCGCCAGAACAGTCTATTTAATAAATGGTGCTGGGACAACTGGATAGCAGTATCCAAAAGAAAGAAGGAAGACCCCTATCTCACACCTCATTCAAAAATTAACTCGAAATGGATCAAGGACCTAAACATAAAAGCTACAACCATAAAACTCCTAGAAGTAAATTTAGAAAAATTTTTCAAGATCTTGTGGTAGGAGGTAGTTTCTTAAACCTTACACCCAAAGCACAAGTAACAAAACAAAACAAAAAAAACAGACAAATTGGTCCTCCTTAAAATTAAACACTTTTGCACTTCAAAGGACTTTGTCAAAAGCGTGAAAAAGCAGCTGACTCAATGGGAGAAAATATTTGGCAATCACATATTTGATAAGGGTTTAATATCTATGATATACAAAGAGATCTTAAAATTGGAAATAAAAAGAAAAAATACCCAATTAAAAAAAAAATGGGCAAAAGACTTGAAAGACAATTGTCCAAAGAAGAAATACAAATGGTAAAAAAACACATGAAAAATGTTCAACATCACTAGCGATTAGGGAAATTCAAATCAAAATTATAGTGAGATATCATTTCATACATATTAGACAGACCGCTTTCAAAAAGTCAGAAAACTGAATGATGGAAAGTATGTCGAGAGAGAGCAATGCTTATTCACTGTTGGTGGGAATGTAGACTGGTACAGCCACTGTGGAAGAGTGTTTGCAGTTCCTCAGGAAGTTGAATATAGATTTGTCATGTGACCCGACAATACCATTAGCAGGTTTATAAGCAGAAAAACTGAGAGCAGAGACATGAACAGACATCTGTGTACTAATACTCATAGTGGCATTATTCATGACTGCCAAAAGTTGCTAACAACCTAGGTGACCATCAGCTGATAAATGGATAAACAAATTGTGGTTTATACACATGATGGATTATGCAGTGGTAAGAAGAAATGAAGTCATGAAGCATATGACAATATGGGTGAACCTGGAGGACATTGTGTTGAGTGAAGCAAGCCACACACAAAAAGACAAATACTTTAACATTCTGCTATTATGAACTAAATATATTGTGTGAACTCATGGAGTTAATAATTACAATATAGATAACAAGAAAATAGGAAGAGGGTAGAGAATGGAAAGCTGAGGGTTAATTTATACAGAATCAGTAAAATGTTATTTGTAAATTTTTGGAAATGAATAGAAATTATGAAAGCATATCATGGTATTTCCAACTAGTAGAGCTATTATATGCATATGACAGTGGTTGAAAGGGAAAATCTAAGGTCATGTATATTACTAGAAGGAAAGCTAAAGCTGTAACATAGGACTATATAAGACAGTAAAACCTCATTTAAAATATGAATATGGGTGATATTGCATATATAAGACTGTTTTTACAAAATATAAAAACAAATATAATAGAGTGAAGGAAACAGAATAACAGCTACGTATGGCAGGGGAAGCATAGAGAGACTGAGAGGTGCTAAGTTTTTTGTTTGATTTTTATTATTATTATTGGAATAATAAAAGTGCTCTAAGAATAATTGCAGTGTTTAATGCACAAATACGTGAATACCATTGTTTTTACACTTTGAATGGATTTATACTTTATTAATATGTATCAATAAAAATAATTTTATTAAAAATTGTATCTATTAGATGTTTAAGAAGATGAGAAATTTAAATTCATTTTTAAACAAACTGAGTTTTTATTTTAATAGATAACTTTAGAAATTATTTTGTTTTGTAGGATGTTGTCTTGAAGAATATTTCCAAGATGTTTTTTGGTAACTTAAATATGTTAGGTACGCAGGGTGTGCTTTTGTTAAGGAAAAAGAAAAATTTTCTCACAAGTTAAATGACTGGTTGTTTCAGAATGAGAGACAGGGTGTAGGATAAAGTCTGAATGGTGAAAGAAAGTTGCAGAAAGTTTGTGGAAAAGGAATTTTATTTGTCATTGTCAAAGTTGGCTAAGAATCAATAAGTTGATAAGATTTTAAATAATTATCAGAAAGTATCTTCATGTAAAACCAGAATTCCATTTTTTTATTGTAAAATGATAATGTTTTCTTTGATTACTGGTTTGCTCATAGGAAAGGTTGTAAAACATTTTTAACCATTTGAGTAATCTGCCTAGATGGGAAAGATTCTATGTTTTATAGAATAAGACATTTACTGATATTTATGTTGATTTTATCATTTTTTATTGCTTTAGGAAAACAAGTCTTCTCACTTTTAAAAAGACTGAGTTATTTTACAGTCATGTTAACTCCTCTATTTTCTTTCAACATCTTTCAATGTCACTTTGGTTAAAGAGGGAACCAAATATTGTTTCACAGTGACCCATGATCCTATTTAACAAAATTTTCAAGCATGACAACTTTTTGACCATTTGCCTTCCCCAAATCAAACCCTAAAAGATATCTTATTGATCTCAAAGAATTTGTACATTCACCCTTATAAAGAAAGATAGTAGAAATAGGTTTATTGGAAATGTTATGAGTTGCTTGGGAAATGTTGCCAAATTAGAAAAGAATTTCTAACCTGTTCACCATATTTGTATGGGTAAAATGTTACTAATATAAACATTTCAGAAATTATATAAAGTTCCTAGAGATTTGACAATGTCTTCACTGTCCATGAGGTGTCCTAGTACTGATCTGTCTGACTTAGACAACAATATATTGTTATTGGTCATAATTTCAGTTGTTCTTTAAAAAATGGTATATATCACAGAAACAACCAAATTTCCTTCTTAGTTGCATGATTGCAATGAACTTTCATCAGAACCTTCAATTTTGTAAAATCAGTAATAAGTTAACTGATTTTTAAGTTAACCATTTTAAGACTTTTTTCATCTACACAGTTTTTATTCTGATGCTTCACAGAAAATACTTGCAATCAGCTACAGACCAGTGTACATCATGTTCAACCAAAGGTACTCTTAGACATGCATTGAAAGGAGTATGCTGGGTACTCTGGGGCACAGGATTCTAACGACATTGCTTACAAAATTATGAGACCATAACAATGGACTGAGTCATGTCTTTAGAATTCTGGTGAAGAAGGCCATGGGTTCACGAATTTGCTAGCACAGTATTGAACGGAACAAGGACAAATTTCACCTAAGACTGAACCAACTGATAAAGACTGAGTCATATGCCAATGAAAATTAGAGAATACTGGAAGTTGCAAGAGAGAAACAACATATCAAGTACAAGGAAGCCCCCATAACATTAAGGGCTAATTTCTCACCAGAAACCTTGGAGGAAAGAAGGTAGTGAGAAGACATATTTATGAGGAGCTGAAAAAAATACTTACCAATGATGAATTTTATATCCAGAGAAGCTCTTTTTCAAAACTGAGGGGGAAATTAAGACTTCTGCAGCTAAACAATTCCTGGGAGTGTTCATCACCACTTGATCTGCCCTATAAGCAAGACCAAAGGGAGTACATCAGACTGAAAGGACAGGGCAGATGACCAAAGCGTTATGAAAAAATAAAGATCGCCAGTTAATGTAAGTATCCAGATAATTATAAATACCAGTGTTTTGTTGTATTTTTGGTATGAAACTCCATGTACAAAATATACCATGAAAATGCTTTAAAATAATGATAATTGTACGGCTTGAAATTCAAAAGAAATAAAGACAATTTGTGACAAAAACTTCATAAAGAGGCCGCGGCGGGTAAAGCAAGGAGGGGCAGCGGCGGGGGCCACTTGGACCAGCGCCTGTCCGGCCCTCATCCGAGGGGCGGGGGGCGCGCCTCGCCCTTCCTAGCAGATCCTTGTGGCTCCCCGCCTTCCCCATCTGCAGAGCTGGACCCCACGCCACGGGCTTAGGGGCTGTGGTGAGGATGCGGTTGGTGCACTGGCGCCCCCGGCCAGATCCGAGCGCCTGTCCAGATGCCCCTTTCATGTCGCGGGGGGCGGGGGGGGGGGCAGGCAGGGCTCTGCGTCAGCCCAGACCAGCTCCTGATGGACGCCTTTGTGCCAAACCTCAGGCTTGGCTCCACAGAGCTTTTGGTCACTCGCAGACAGGGAGAAGGGACTTTGTAGGCTTGGAGCGCCTAGAACAGCCTAGCTGGGCACATGAGGGGGAAAAGGTGTAGGGGAGCTCCTGCTCCCGTTGCTGGCAGGATGTCGAGTGCCAAATGGGGACTTAGCCAGCTGGGGCTACCACCAGCCAGAGAGGACCCCAACTTCCGCCGGCCGCTGGGCCTTGCACCCTGGCCTTGCCTGCCTCACCCGCCTTTAATGGAGGTGAGTGGCCTGGCCTGGGGGCACGCTGAAAAAACTGCTGCTCATTCTTGGCCTCTTGCTGGGGGGCTGGGGTCACTCTGGATGCAAGTGACTGAAAGGACAGGACAGATGACCAAAGCGTTATGAAAAAATAAAGGTCCATTTAGATGCAAGTCTCAGCAGGAGATGCTTGCTGTGCAGTGACTTCCTTTTGGTGGCTTCCTATAGTATTTCCTCTCCATGGCCCCAGGTCCCCTGCACCCCTCACATGTTGTCCCCCCTGCCCTATGCTCCCTCTGACTCCTGGCATTTTGCTTGTCATAGAACACGTTGTCACCTCTCGAGCTCCAAGGAATCTAAGTTCCCTGAGAGCTGAACTCCGCAGCAAGTTCAAAGTAACTAGGGTAGAATAGATACTTTTTCAGATACACAGAGAAAAAAAGTTCTCAGAAAGTGTATTTGGTGAAAACTCATGTCCTTCCCACTTCTGACCTCCAAGGTCTGATTCCCTTCCTCTGGGGCACAGACAAGCCTGTTTCTGACTTTTCAACAACGAAGACTGTGCCTGTACATTTACACACTTTTGTACAGAAGATTTCTCACTTTACAAATGGCTGTTTACTTAAGGTACCTTGGAGAGCATCCTCTGTGCTAAGACAGGTCTGAACATTCCTTTCAATGGCTGCAAAGACTTTATTGGTACTGTAATTTATTTATCCTGATTCCCATGGATAGAAATGCGGGTTGTTTTCAGTATTCTGTAACAACAAGCATACTGGCTTGACTATCCCTGTAAAACTGTCTCTGTACCCAAGTAGTCTATTTCTGTAGGCGGAATTTCTGCAGGAGGAATTGCTGGGTTGAAGGGCATAAGCATTTATACTTTCCCTGTTTCTCTAAATGGGTCACTAATTTTGGAAGTGGTCACATTAAGTTAGTATAGTAGGTATAAAATGGCATTTCCTTGTAGCTGCGTTTGCATCTCCTATAAGTATATTAGAGCCTTTTAATGTTTTGTTAGATTTTTGTCATATCATTGATGATGATGACTTTGAAATTGGAACACACATTTATTATAACTGTGTATATGTTTAAAAAGCCATTTGTATTTCATGTTCTCTGCCCATTTCCCATTGAATTGTTGGTGTTTTTGTTTTCCAGAGACTCTTCACATTTTAAAGGCATTAGCCCTTTATCTTTTAAAGGTGTTTTTCCCAATTTGCCATTTTTCTTTGCCTTTTTTTTTTTTTTTTTTGTCCAGGCAGACATTTAAAATTGTTATTAGTTGTTATTAGATTGTTTCATTTATGCCTTCTGAATTCCAAGGGTCTGGTCCCCCTCTCTTAATGTTTGTAGCTACCAGCATGTGTGAGTCCTCCTCACAGCCCAGTGTTGTCAGATTTTCTCTAGGTTCTCGGCTAAGCTACAAGAAATGAATTTCAAGAGCAAGCCAGATTAGTTAAGCCAGTAATTTATTAAGGAATCGTGAGAAGAGAAATGGGAGAAAATAACAGATCATGGGTCCCAGGTAGAGAGGGAGGGGCCGAAGAGAGATAAAGAGGACCAATGTATAGACTACAATTCTCCTTTATAGATTATAAATGCCCAGGATTTACTTGCATGTTGTTTTATGTGGGTGGGGGAAGAAGAAGGCAAGAACAGGGGGTAGAAAGCAAAAGCAGGGGGAAAAGGCAAGAGAAGGGCCAGTTCAGCCTTTGGCTTGCTTTTTGAACAATTAATTATTCTACCACTTTGCTAATGACAGGGGAGGGGCCCCAGCTGTTTGCTGTTTTGATTGATTATCCCTCCTATCAGTCTCCTGGAAGGACCCAATGACAAGGCCCCTGGAGAATATCTGGGGCCTCTCCTGGCTTCTGGAGGAAATCTCACTACAAATGGGATTTTTGCAAGTTCTTCCAGGAATGATCTTGAGGGTAGCAATGTCCATGTGTTTAATGGTGGCAGTTTTTTCACCAGGTTCCAGATCCATCTATTTGATTCCCTAACTATCTTGCTTCATTTCCCCACTCAGAGAGTTTACACTGTATTCTTAAAGGGGTGCTGAAGGGAGATGGTCATTCTTCTGTAATTACTTCTTGTTGTTTAGGGGCAGTAGGCCCTACCTAAGAAGGTATAACACCCTCTGGCTGTTTTATCATGGTTAGAGAAGTATGAATCTGGCATCCTGGGAGAAGCTGGATGAAGTCCCATATAGATAACAAGTTGTTTATTCTGGAAGAAATAAGTTTGATTAGAATTGTTGAGAATATATGGTCCTACTAAGAGGATATTGGATCACAGAAGTAGATGCCTATAAATGTTGCATCTTTCTGAAGTCGATGGGAAACAGCATTCATCCTTGAGTTATTTTATGCTGTTGGTTAACTATAGGGAGAGATTGTAGAAGATAATGGGGTTTGGTGTAAATTGCCAATCCCAGTTTCTATGGTGGAGGAGAGGAATGAGAAGAGGCATTGCCCTTTTAGTTAAACTACAGGAGATGAAAACAGACAAGATTTCTTAAGAAGTGTCTGGCTTGCCCTCACCTTAGCAATAGGTGTCTGGCCTATAGTTAAAGGGAACAGCTAGCTTTGACACTGACACAGACACTACTTAGCTTTGTCTCTTGAAGAGGTATTTCAGGTCATCCAATTCCTGGCACTCATACATCCTGTCAAATGCTTTTGGTGAACTGGCACTTCCTTGGGAAGCTGGCTTCACTTGGGATAAGTGCAACAAGCTGGGCATTCCTTTAACTTTAATAGCTGTGGGAGTAAGTTTCTTTCCATTTTGGCTCTATTTGAGAGTGAGGCTTGTTTTCTTGCCAAGTTTTGATTGGAACCCGGTTTCCAGGTTCTGGGTGAAGAAAGGTTGCTCATAGACCATCTTGAAATGGCTAAGCTGAAGTGGGTCCTAGCCACCCCACTTGCTGTTTCCCTTCTAGTGGGAAATGCTTAACCCCGGCAGGATAGCATGTGGGTTTGCCAGTCCTCCCCAGGATATGAGTGGGACAGGCTCTGGAGTAAGGGCTAAGAGGGAGACCTGGGTTAAGCATGTTCATTAACTACTTAGGAAATGAAGTTTACCAGGACTTTTAACATGTTCAAGGTCCCTCTACATATGATCTAGAATAGAAAAGGTACTACCATCATCATCAGGTATATATTTAGAATAGGAGAAATATAGGTATAATACATAATACTAATTAATGCACTAACCCAATGCATAAGTTTCTCTTTGAACTGCAATAGATTTAAGCTCCAGGTTTGTAATACTATCATGTTATCTCTCCATGAGAGCAGGCCATAATGCCAATTGTTTAAAAGTTTTACTTACATCACTCTGGTGATAAATGCTCAACTTGTTATGTCCTTCATACAGCCAGCATGCTGCAGCACTGTTGACCCTAAAGAGAAACTAGGAAGATAGGCTCTAGTATTCTATTGGCCTGGTGCATAACACCGTTTGACACTATGAAACAGTGCCATTCTGAAGTTGAGCAGTATTCATTGTACATCTGGCTAAATTGAGCCATCATTTACTGCTGCAAGAATCCAAAACTGCAACATAGTCTGCATCCACTTCAGGAGCACAACCAGAGATGTAGTAGATACTTTTATTGTTTTAGGGGTCAGTGACAAACCTAGCCAATAATTTAAATGGATAAGCAACCTGCAGTGTATTGAAGGCCTGGTTTGAATGCACAAGAGAGTTTGACAATGCTGATGCTATTTTATAAATTAAGGGCATCTATATAATGAATTTAACTCTTAGTTAAAATTTCTAGTAAGTTTTTACTTTAAGTCAAGTTGTGTACCTTCATTAACTAAGCCACAAGAATTTTATTAGTAACAACTTTGCTAAGGTTTTCTGCTTTCTTAGCAGTTGAACCAATTCTGCTTGTGATTTATATGTTAAATCCACTTGCAAGACAGTATTGACATTTAAAAACTCATTTTTAGTTTATCCAATTTGTAACAGGTGAATCCCAAATCTGATTTCCTAGACACAAACAAACCAACAAAGTTAAATACAGATTTCAAAGTTGAATATAAAGTTAAGCACAGATTAAAACAGAAGAGAGAATTTTATACCCTTAGCATTTCTAGGAACTTTTTAAATCTTAATTAATGGCACATGAATTTTCTTATTTTCCAGGAGAGGTTTAGTAACTGGTCTGGATTTTGATCCCTATTTACACACTTTATTAGTCACAACTGAGTTTAAAACTGAAAAGTCTGTCTGAAAAACACTTAAAAAATATAGTTTGAGATGCATTTCCTCATTTCTTTAAGGAGACATGACATGAGGTTTCTGGCCCTCAGATCTATCTGTCCTCCTCTCTTATACTGGTTTAACTGGAATTCATGGTCCCATTCAGAGGCTACTTTCAGCTATACTGTGGCCATGTAGAACAGCAGTAGGCAAATTTTCCTGATTCCTGAGAAGAAATTCCTATGGGGAATATACTGGTGGGTTAGAGACCATGCCCATTATCCTAAGAAGAATGAAGAAGCACTTTTTAGTTGACAGAGTCCCAGTGTCCCAGAGTCCAAGTCTGACTAAATTGTTTACAACTCCAAATAATTTGAAGCTGATGCTCTTGTCTCAGTGTCCTGAGAATTTAATCCAAAGCCCTGCTGATGGGTGTCCTCATGGCTTACCTAGGTCTCAGGAGAGATGCCTGAAACCCCAAATATCTGACCAAAGATACCAAGCTGAATTGGTGGGAGATGTTGAGAGCAGTTGCCCAAACTGAAGTACCTGAGCTGAGACTAAGGGGATGTTTGGCTGCTCTCTGAATGGAAGTACCCAAGGCACATCTTGGGGCACATTCAGAGTTTATTGCTCTGGTTCTTGGTACCCCTGACATTTCAGGGTCTGAGACTGACTGCACTGTTACCCTAACTGAAGTGCCTGAGCTAAATTTCAGGGGATGTTTGACTGCTCTCTGGTTCCCACCACCCCAGGAATCACAGAGCACCTGTTGCTGGGCATTTCTGGGGCCATTTTGGACTAGGGAGTCAGACCAAATAGATCAGATGGTTTTCAAGCTGAATATTGCTCCTTTTTGGAGAAGGCGTAAAAATTTTTTTTTCCTATTCTTACAAAGGTTTTAAAAAGCAGTCCTCTGCTGCCTGGGAGTTTTCCAGTTATACTAGCCATCAAAAGGCCATTAAGAGATTAGAGGTCAATTGTTTCAACCATTAGGCCTTGGGGCACTGAAGCAATAACTGTCTCACATCATGGGTTGGGCTAAAACTCACTAGCAAATGCATTTTCAGTTTTACAGTTTCTAAGACATTTCAAAATATTTTACCACAAACCCATAATGAGAAATTCAGTTGTAGGAGGTGGTAAGATTAAACATGGTCAAGGTTAATTATGAAAGGTGATCTGACCCTTGACCCTTATGGGAAAGGCAAGTTCCTGGCTCTCTGTCATCACCACTGCCACCAAGGGGAGAGGGAAGAAGGCAATGGCATCCAGACCCAAGTACAAAGCTGGTAGTTGTTATAAAGGCTTGAAAATGTGGCTTTACAGTACCCACAGATCAGTCAGGTAACCTCTTATTTGGCAGGGTCCTGCTTTGGACCCCTGCCCAGTGCCCCCACCCCCCTGGCCAGGATCAGATATAATAAGCCTGAGCACATAGTGTGGATGCAGAGAGGTCCTGCACCCTGGCTTATTTCCCCTGGGATTATGTCCTGTGGGGGCTCATAGGTGATCACATTTAAAATGGATGACAAAAAGACAGCATTAAACAAACTGTAATTCATAGTTACCTCTTTTCTCCTGGATGGCAGCACCAAATATTTTGTTGGATTTTCTCTAGGCTCTTGGCTGAGCTACAAGAAATAAATTCAAGAGCAAGCCAGGTTAGTTAAACCAAGTAATTTATTAAGGAATGGTGAGAAAAGAAATGGGAGAAAGTAACAGATCATGGCCCCAGGTAAAGAGGGAGGGGCTGAAGAGAGAAAGGGGGTCAATTTACAGACTACAATTCCAAATTATAGATTATAAATGCTCAGATTTTTCTTGCATGTTGTTCTTTGTTGGGGGGTGGGGAGAGGAAGGGCAGAACAGGGGGTAGAAAGGAATAGCAGGGGGAAAAGGCAAGAGCAGGGCGAGTTCAGCCTCTTTGCTTGCTTTTTGATCCATTAATTATTTTGCCCCTTTCCTAAGGACAAGGCAGAAGTACCAGCAGATTGCTGTTTTGATTGATTATCCCATCCATCAGTCCCCTGGGGAGGCCCAATGATAAGGCCCCTGGAGAGTATCCAGAGCTTCTCCTGGTTTCCAGAGGAAATCTTATTCTGAATGGTATTCTTGCAAGATCTTCCAGCAGCCATCTTGGGGGTACCAATGTCCACATGTTTAATGGTGACAGATTTTCTGCCAGGTTCCAGATCCATCTATTGATTCCCTAACTAGCCTGCTGCACCAGGGCCCCTGGTGGGGTCAGAGGGTGCAGCTAGTCACCATCATCTGATGCTTTTTTCCCCACTTAACACTGTAAATCCTGCCTTTGTCCACCTGGGCTTAATGGTTCTGTCTCCTCCAACAACTGTCCTGTTACCTGAATTCAGCCATTTAGATTGCTTCCATTTTTTAACTTTTTCACCCTTGCATGCATACAGCATGCAAGGAATACTTTTTGGAGTACCTTTCTAGAAATGGAATTGCTGGATCCAAGAGTACAATGCATTTAAAGTTTTGAATAGTTGCCACCAAGGTGATGAGAATGCATGGGAATCTGTACAGGACTCAAATCCTCAAGCTGGCTTCTCACATTATGCTACTGTCACTATCATTAAATGGCACCCACATATGTATGAAACAAACAAACAAACAAACAAAAAACCTTCATAAAGAGGGGAGGATGGATGAGTACAAGAGCAAAGTTTTTGGAAAGTTTCTGGATAATATTGAAGTTAAATTGATGTCAAATATAAAGAGATTGTTATAGGTTTAAGATGTTAAACTAAACCCCAAGGTAAGCACAAAGAAAATATCAGGAAACTATGCAAAAAGGAAATGAGATGTAATTCTAACTGGTTCACTAGAAAATCTCAATGAAATACAAAAAGGAGACAGTAATGAAAGGATTGAAGTACAAAAATAATGACTTAAATAACAAAATAGAAGTCCTAAATTATTATTAGTTATTTTTAAAATAAATGGTTTAAAAGCCAATTGAAAGAAAGCTAAAAAAATTATCTAGAGACTGAGTAACATAGTGAACCCAGAGGTGGATGAGGACTCTGATTAAAAATACAAATAGAAGAAAGGTTTTCTATGACCTAGAACAAATGTACATCACTATTACAAGGCAGTAAAAATATATACCGATGCATGGGAAAATACAATTAATGTAACTTATGTGCTATAATTAACAGCAATATTGTAATACTCTTGCATCAATGTCAAAGAAGGTACTATATCAACACTAAAGGTCAATAATGGGAGGTTATGGAATTTTTCTTTTGAACTAAGGAAAATGTTCAAAAGTTTACTGGGGTGATGACTGCACAAGTCTGTGATAAAAGTGAGAGCCGCTGGCTGTACACTTTGGATAGAATGTACAAAGAATAGGACTGAATGACACAGTGAACCATGGGACTGGAAGATAGCTGTGGTTAACAGTACAAATTTGAGAGTGATCTCTCATGAAATATAACAAATGTACAATTCTAATACATAGTGCTAATAATAGAGGGTGTGTGAAAAAATATACAAAGTGTACACTATGGACTATAGTTAGTGGTAATAGATCATGTTCTTTCATAATCTGTAACAAAGTTTCCACAACATTGTAAGTTGTTGGGGGAGAGGTGATGTATGGGAATTATGTGCAATATGTATGATTGTTTTGTGAGATATCAACTTCACTATATAAAATAAAAAATGAAAATAAAATTTTAAAAAGTAGTAAATGGCTCAGAGAGGAGAGGCAAGATGGCAGAGTGGGAGTTCCAAGAGTCAGCTCATCCTACAGTGCAGTTAGTAATCAGCCAGAGCTACCTAAATCACCTGTTTGGGGGGATGGGCAGGAAACTAGAAGAGCATCCTGTATCATCCTTGGAAGAATGAAAGTAAGAGTGCCCATCTGCAGTGAAGATTTGTGAGTAGAGCACTCCATATCATGGAGGCCAGTGCCCATCCTGTGCTGGCAGGCCAATGCCTCAGAAGCTATTCCTTGGTTGGAGATGGAAACTTCACTTCCCAAAAATGGGGGACGAAGAGATAGTATCAACTTTAGTTACTGATTATTAAATTAGCCTGACTAAAGCCTAATCCCAAGTACAGCTTTGGAAAGAGGCTAGTACCCTCTGTTTTAACTCTGCCCTCATCATTAGGGGTGGGAGGGCTGACTGGAAATCACTATGAAGATAGGGACCAGCTATTTTCCACCCAAGTCATATTGCTGCCATTGCCTAAGCTCTAGCCCTACCTTCAGCAGGGAGGAATCTGGGAGTAGCTGCACCAACCACTCTGGGCAATTGTAGTTACTTTTGACCTGCAGGGACTAGATTGGTGAGTACTCATGTGGCTGCATCCCTGCCCCAGTTAGGACAGGAGTGAGGAGGTCTTTCCTCAGCCTCTCCAAGTAATTGCAGGTATTTTCAGCCTGCACAGAAAAGATTTTTGGGCACACCAGTGGCTTCACCCCTGCCCCTGACAGGGCAGGAGAGACAGTGCTCCCTCAGCCTCTGCAGGCACCTGCAGCTGATTTCTGCACACACAGACTGAACTATAGGGCACGTCTGTGTCTCCATCCCTGCACCTGACTGGGCAGGAGGAGGGACATTGCTCCTTCAGCCACTCCAGGCAAATATAATTGCTTTTGGCCTGCACGGACTAGATTTTTGGGAACACATGTGGCTTCTTCCATGCCCCTGGCAGGGAAGGAGGTGGGCTAGTGCTTCATCATTCTATCTGGGCAGCTGCAGTTAGTTTTTTCCCCCACAACTTAGTTTACTGTCCACACCTGCAGTTCCATCCCCATCTCAGGCAGGGGAGGTAGAGGCATGGAGCTTCATAAGTCTCTCTGGGCAATTACGGATGGTCTTGGCATACACAACTTGGATTACTGCACACAGCTGCAGCTCCATCCCCACTCCTGGCAGTGTAGAAAGGTGGGAGAAATTTTGTCCATTCCTAGGGAAATGTGGACAGATTTAGCCTCCATGGCTTATAGTACCAACCACATCCTCAGCTTCTACTTCATCACCAGAAAAGGAGAAAGGTAAGAAACAGATTAAAAATAGCTGAAAAAAAATTCAGATTTGCTAAACATGAGCCATTATAAATTTCCAAAATAAGTTAAACCATATATCAAAGAAGGGATGTTATACAAAGCCAATAAAAGAGAAAGTGCTAGATGAAAGAGAGAAACTGAGCCCAAAATAAATACATCAAATAGATCAGATGCCAAGACACCAACAAAAAATTGCAAGCCATACTTAGAATTAGGAAGGATATGGGCCATTGAAAGGAACAAACTAAACCTCTAGATGACAAAAAGTCGTTGAGAAAACTAATCACAGATGTTCAAACAAATTCCTTACTAAATTCAATGAGATGGCTAAAGAGATTCAGGATATTAAGAAGACACTGGGTGAGCACAAAGAAAAATCTGAAAGTATACATATAAAAAATAGCAGACATTATAGGAATGAAAGAATCAATAAATGAAATTAAAACTACACTAGAGGAGGAGCAGATGTGGTCCAGTGGTTGAGGTCCTGGGTTTGATCCCTGGTACATCCTAAAAAATACACTGGAGTCATATAACTATGGATTTGAAATGGCAGAAAAAAGGATTAGCAAGCTTGAAGACAGGGCCTCTAAAAATGAACACAACAAAGAACAGATAAAGAAAAGAATGAAAAAATATTGAACAGAGCCTCAGAGAACTAAATGAAGACAATAGACTTTCAAAGATACATGTCATGGAGTTCCAGGAGGAGATAAGAATGGAAAAGTTGTAGAAGAAATATTTGAGGAAATAATGGTAGAAAATTCACCAACTTTATTGACAGACATAGATATCTGTGTCCAAGAAGCACAATAAACCAAATCTGAATAATTCCAAATAGACCTACTCTGAGACACACACTAAACAGAATATCAAATGCTAAAGATAAGGAGAAAATTCTGAAAGCAGAAAGACAAAAACGATTCATCATATATAAGGGATGCTCAATAAGATTAAGCACTGATTTCTCATCAGAAACCATGGAGACAAGAAGGCAGTGGTATAATATATTTAAGAAATTAAAAGAGAAAAACTCTCAGCCATGAATCTTATATCCAGTAAGATTGTATTTCAAACATGAGGGTGAGTTATAATATTCACTGATAAGCACAAACTGAGAGAGTTTATAAACAAGAGGCTGAGCTTGCAGGATATACTAAAGGGAGTGCTAGAGCCTGAAAAGAAGACTGCAGAGCAAGGCTCGAAAGAGAGTCTAGAAATTAAGATTGTATCAGTAAAAGTAACTAAAAGTATAAAAAGTGTGGCAGAAACAACATGTGACAGATAAAACCCAGAGATCAAAATTGGTGAAGTAAAAACTACATTTACAGTAATAACATTGAATGTTAATGGTTGTACTCCCTAATAAAATGGCACAGACTGGTGGAATGGATAAGAAAATATGAGCCTTCTTTATGCTGTCTTTATGCTGTCTATTACAGACATATTGTATCCTTAGACCCAAGGATACAATATCAATTGAAACTGAAAAGCTAGAAAAAGATATTCCATGCATGTAGTAATAAAAATAAAAATCTGTATTAGTTATACTTTTATTAGATGAAATACATATTAAAAGCAAAATTGTTCTTAAAGACAATGAAGGACAGAATATATTAATAAAAAGGGCAATCCACCAGGAAGAAATAATCATAAATGTACATGCACCTAACCAAGGTGCCTTAAAACACATGAGGCAAACACTCACAAAATTGAAGTTTGAAATAGATGTGTCTTCAATAATGAAGAATTCCATACATCCCTCTAAGCAACGGCTAGAACATCCTAGCAGAGGACCAATAAAGCACGGGTTTTTAACAAGGAGTCAACTAGCTTGAATCTAATTTGAAATAAAAAACCATTATTCTTGGGACATGGTGCAGGTGTGATATATTTATTAAATAATACACAGTATAGTGTGGACTTAGTAAAGGGTCCATGGTTTTCATCTGACTGGTAAAGCGGTCCATGGAACAAAAAAGAATAAGAACCCCAGCAATAAAGAAACTGAATTGATAAATGAACTAAACCTAATAGACATGTACAGAACAATGCACACCAAAACAGGATATATATTCTTCTCAATTGTGCATGGATCCTTCTTGAGAATAGACCATACATTGGGTAACAAAAAAAGATCTCAATAAATTTTAAAAGACTGAAATTATACAAAGCATTTCCTCTGATCATAATGGAATGAAGTTTGGAAATAACAACAGGCATAAAAATGGAAAATTCAAAGAATATGGGGATTAAAAGACATACTATTAAATAATCAATGGGTCAAAGAAGAAATTACTAGAGAAATCACTAAATATCATGAGGGGAATGAAAATGAGAACACAACATATCACAACCTATGGAATGCAGCAAAGGCAATGCAGAGAGGGAAATTTATAGCCTTCAATGCTTACCTTTTAAAAACGACCTAAAATAAATGACCTAACTACACAGCTGGAGGAACTAGAAAAAGAAAAGCAATATTACACTCAATGGTGAAAGACTGAAAGCCTTCCCACTGAGATCAGGAATAAGACAAAGATGTCTAGTGTTATCATTGTTCAAAATAGTGCTAGAGGTTTTAACTAAGACAAGAAAAAGAAATAAAAGTCATCCAAATTGGAAAGGAAGTAGTTAAGCTTTTACTAGTTGCAGATGATATGATCGTATTCCTAGAAAGTCTTGAAAAATCTACAATATTTTGAGAGCCAATAAACAAAATCAACAGAGTGGCAGGATACAAGATTAACATGCAAAAATCCATGGTGTTTCTATATATTATTAATGAGCAATCTGAGGAGGAAATCAGGAAAAAATTTTCACATTCAATAGTGACTAAAAGAATGAAATATTTAGAAATAAACCTAACCAAGGATGACAGACAAAAAATGAATAGTATCCAATTGCTGTGATGCATATCATTTAATATACATTTGTATGTATACAAAATGTACATATATTACAATAAGAATAAAGAGGGAGTGCATCAGGCAAAATATTAAAGGTGATAATGGCAAAAATATTTGTGAAAATAAGAAAAGTCATAAAACCACAAGTCCACAAATGTTAGAAAACTCCAGGAATGATAACTACAAATAGCAAATCAACCAACAAAAAAACACATAGAGTCATTGGACTCACTGCTGAAAAACTAATATAGGTAGAAAATTATGAAGGCAGAGGAAAACACATATCTTGTACAGAAGAAAAACCATAAGAATTATACCATATTTGTCATAAAAAATATTACAGCAAGAACATAATGGAGGGACATGTTGAATTACTGAAATATGTTAACTGTCATTACAGAATTCATTAGCCACTGAAATGTCTTTCAAATACAAAAACAAAATAAAAACATTTTCAGGAAAATTAGCACATACACAAACCCAGAAAGAAATAATTTATAGCTAGTAGTCTTATACTCCAAATTTTTCCAGGCAATTGAATTAAGAAAAAAAAGGACTCTTGCATCTACTGAAATAATTAATAACATAAAAATGTAAAATTCAAAGTAAATATATCAAATATTGGATATTTAAATATTTAATTGCTTTAAATATAGTTAACTAATGGAACTTAGGTTGGTTCATTTTTGGGTTTGAGCCATAAATATAAAGTTTTGACAAAATTAGCACAAAGAAAGCATGGTTAATAAACAAAAAAGGTCATAATGATAGAAAGATCCTCTAAATGTAAGAAAAGACAAATATACTTTCAAGATGAAAAATAACTCAAAAAGGCATACAATTAAAAAAGAAATGCTTATGAAGGATGTACAACTAATTGCAAATAAAAATAAAGAGGAATATCAAATAATAGATGCAATAAATATATTTTTCATATTTTAGAGCAAAAGAAGACATATCAAAGTAATTTTATTTGTTATTGATATATGATAAGGCACACTTTTAAAAATAAATTGTAAAAGCAAAAATATACTGAAGGCTTTTTATAAGACATAAATATAATGAAGATTTGATTAAATAGTTTTTAATTACCAGAATGTTTTACTCTTAAAATATAGGTTGCTATTTATTTTAAGCATTCCAATAACATTAAGCAAAATAACCAGATAAAATCTTACAGAGAAAATCTTTATGTAAATTTTAAAAGAAAACAAATTTTTATTTCTATTGCTTGAAGGCAAACAATACATCTATTTACAATTATCAAAGTTTAAATAACCAAAAAGTAAAATTCTTGAAAAATCATAAAGTATTTTTGAAAATATAATTTTAATAGTAATGTTTAATTTCCTAGACTGCTTATAGAACATACCATGAAATGTGTTTGCTTTAGAAAATTGGAAATTATTAACTTTTAGTTTGAAGCCATGAGAATGCCCAAATCAAGGCATAATGAAGGCATTGCTCATGCTAAACACTGGGGTAAAGTTTCCAACCTTATCAAGCACAAAGATGGTGGCCAGGCTCTAAGCTCTCATCTCATCAAGCATTGGGGTGGCACCTAGAGTGTCCTCAAACTCCTAGTAATCTAAGAAAACTTGGGTGGTAACACTTTTCCTAAACAACAGGTCAGAAAGCCTGTCCTGTCCATGTGCTAGCACATACTCACTCTTTCCAAACACCAGTGGTCTTGCTCATTTAACTTGAGAAGATATCTTTGGTCCAGACATCACCCTACAAGGTGTGGCTTTGAAATGAGATTTCCTTTAATCTGTTCTTCCTCTGTCCCTTATAGTCCAGGCTAACAGCGTTTCTGTTCATAGAGCTCTTGAAAACAGCTTGTCAGTATTGCCTATACTGCATAAAGGTCCAAACCTTCAGACAAAAGAACTTTCCACAAATCCTTTGGAGATAACTGCATTTCCAATTCTGACTTGCACTGAATTGCCTGACTGGATCCATGTTCAGCTAAGTCTTTATATGGAGCACTATTCTTTGAGAACTTGCTCTCTGGAAGCTCAGAATTTTCCAAACTATCAATTTCTGGTTTCTTTGTGCTCAGGAGTTCAGTTCTTAGCTTATCCTTTTCCTCTTGCATTTTACTATAAGCTTCAATGAGTAAGCAGGCTATACTTTCCACATTTATCTTGGAAACTTACTCAACTAAAATTCCAAGCTGGTCAATTTCAAATTCTGCCTTTTATCTGACATAAGAACTCTTGTTTGCCAAGTTCTCTGCCACTTTAATAAAAAGTTCACTTTTCTTCCAGTTTTCAATGCCATAGTCATCATCTCTAAGGCCTCATCATAAGTACCTGTAGCATCCATGTTTCTACCACAAGTCTCTTCAAAATAATCTAGGCCTTTTCTATCAAACATCTCACAAATCTTCCATCCTCTATCCCTTAACCAATTCCAAAGCCATTTCTACATTTTTGGTATTTGCAATAGCAGCACCCCATTCTTCTTATAACATCATCTGTTTTAATTTCCTGAACTGTTAAAATCATATACCATGAAATGAGTTGGTATTAAACAATAGGAAATTATTAGCTTGCAGTTTGAGGCCATAACACTGTTCAAATAAAGGCATAATAAAGATAATGCTTCTTGAAAACCATTTCCCTGTGATCCTTAGCTCCTCTGCCACATGGCAAGGCATATGGCAGCTTCTTCTGGTCTTTTCCTTCTCATACAAGTTCTATTTATTATAGCCACTTGCTTCTGTAGCTTTCTATGTCTGTGTATTCATCTTGTTTATAAAGGACTACAGTAAGAGGGTTTAGACCAACTCTGGACCATGCCTTAAGTGAGGAAGTCTCATCTAAAATTCCTACTTACAATAGGTTTAGACCAACAAGAACGGATTAGATTTAAGAGGATGCTTTTGTAGGAAACATACAGCTTAAAACCACCACAAATTGAGACAAATAAAATTACATTTTCAGATAATATAGAGGATATTTTCTTTAAAAATGAAATCTTAGCATGCTACCTTATTAAAATTTAAGAGATACAAGAAAATATAAATTCCTTGAAAATTCTTAGCTTTACAACATTTTTGTAAATTTTATTGAAAATTTCAAAATAAATGGGGGAAGTATAAACTCAAGAATTGATTTATTTTCAAGGAACTTGAAAAAAATTGAACTCAGGATAAAGGGAATGATTTTATGAAATACATAGAATTCTGACCAAGTCCTTTATGTACCTTATTGACAAGTCACAAAATTGTAGGTTTTCCAAATATTTAGCAGTTAGACACCAAACAAATATTACTGCATTCAGATTTTTAACTTGGCAAGTTTACAACATTTCAGGACCTAAAGCTTTGCAGGAGTATCTTTATTTTGCTTATATACCAAGAACACAGCCAACTGACTGCTTTAAGTGACAAAGGAATTACGAAAGAGTGTACTGATAAATGGAAAGAGACAGCTATAAAAGATTATTAGGATTAACCAAAATTTGTTTATATATGCAACACATGCATACAGACACATAATGGAAAATCTAGGAAAGCATGCACAACACTGCCATTAATCATTAGGGCATTTCTATTTCATGTAATACTTTTCACTATTTCCAAATTCTTTTCATGGTTAATGTATGCCATGTTCTCTATAACTTAATGATCCCACAATATTTTACTTAGCCCTAGGCCTAAGAAATTGAAACAGTGAGTTTTTCACTTTTAAAGATTTCTGTATTTATTAAAGGTTTTAACCAAAAGTGATTTATAAACACCAGTGAATGTCAATCATTAAAAAACCATTGTATATTCAAAAATTGCAAAAAAATGTAATTTTTCTTATGATAATGGCCAACATTTATTTTACCATATCAAATGCTTTATATTCCCCATCTGATAACTTTACAGTAACTATATGGACCTGGAATTATTACTTATCTCATATTTTGAGGAAATTGAGACTTAAAATAACAGTGATGTATTAGGAATCATATAGCAAAAATTATAGCATATCTAGAATCTAAACCTGGCAATTTCTAATTTTAAAATAAGAATACTTTATGACTGCTCTATTTCTTCTCTATTTATTAAATGGATAAAAATTGGAAATTATAATTTTGCCAAAATATAGCAATTCTCAATAGTAAAATTCTATGAAATTGGAACTTGTATGGGGATTATATAATTTAATATAAAAATGACACTACATTTTATTAACTGCACATTACTTGCTCTTAAAAAATACATATATGTTGATGACATGTTTAACACATATCATGATTTCCAATTTCAAAATGTATTTCTAAAAACATTCCTGGATATATTCAAGATTACGTTTAGCCAAGTAAAGAATGGCTCAACAGAAGTACAAATGAAGGGATTAATGTATTTTAGAGAAAATCCAAATAAATATCCAATGGGACAAAAGAAAATATGTGCATGACTGTTCACTGTCATTTCAAGTGCCTGGAGCCCTCTCTCTTCTGCATGATTCTAAGCAGAGCATTTTTCATTTCTTTGTTCCTAAGACTGGAAATGAGTAGATTCAGCATGGGGATCACCACAGTATAAAACACAGAGGCCACTTGACCTTCCCCCAAGGAGAAGGACTTCTTTGGTTTTAAATAAGTAAAAATCATGGTGCCATAAAAGATGGTGACTCCCAGGAAGTGGGAGGCACAGGTAGAGAAGGCTTTGTGCTTTCCTGAGCCAGAATTAATTTTCAGGATAGTAGAAATAATGGACCCTTGGGACATGGAGACTGTGAAAAGAGACACATAAGGGTGGAGCCAGCAAAATGAATATCATAATTTCAGTGTCTCAAGTGTTAGTGCAGGACAGGGCTAAAATTGGGGTTGTTTCACAGAAAAAGTGATGGAATACATTGGATTTGCAGAAATGCGAACTGCTCATGCAAAGAACATTGACCAAGGAGTCAGTGAAGCCAATCATGCAGGATCCAGTGATGAGGGTGCAGCAAAGACTCCTGGATATAACAACCTGGTAATGGCAAGGATTGCAAATAGCTACATAGCAGTCATAGACCATTGAAGAGAGAAGGAAACATTCAGTGGCACCCAAGAAGCAGCCTGTGGATGAAATATATTTGGTGGAAGTCAGTAAATAATCTAAGGTTTTAGGTGTGATGACTGTTGAGTAACTAAAGTCAAGGGATGAGAGATGACTGAGGAAAAAATACATGGGAGTGTGGAGCTGGAGATCCAGGTGAATAATCAGAATCATCCCTGCATTCCCCTGCAAAATAAGCAGGTATATTAGGAGAAACAGCATAAAGAGGAAATGCTGGATCTCTTCAGGGTCTGTTAAACCCATCAGGATGAAGTTAGACACATTTGTGTTATTCCCACTTCCCACAGCACTCAACTGTTGAGAAATCAAAGATGATACTTAGCATGAGTTAGTTCAAAAATGTTTTTGTGTATATGAAATATCTGGGAGTTTTAAACATTTTGCTGCTCCCAGAAATTCAAATTAAAGAGTAGCTTACAAAATATGACTGAAAAAATTTATTTTGAAAAATATAAATTAGGTGTATTATAACTTTTAGGTGTTCCATAAAAGAAGCTTTTATATATTGCATAATTATAATGAACCTGGACTTTTATAAATTCTTCTCTTTACTAATTTTATAGATAAAAATAATATTGTACACATGTTTTAGGGGAGAAAATGTCTCAGAAATTAAGTAACTTATCCAGAATTATAATCATTAATAGTTTATTCTATGATTCTTCAAGGATTAGTCAAATCCAGAGAGAAGTCTCATAAAAAATATTCTTATTTGCAATTAATTTCAGGAAAACAGAAATGGCACTCATATAATAAACTCTGAAAATTTTAATACATCATTTACTGTTATTTTGTATCCAATATTTTCAATACTAATTACAGCTAAGAAATGAAAAGCTTAGGTTACTTTCTTGGGATATACTAATATTACATACCACCAATTAGCATTAGTTTTCACAAGAATCATTGTTTTCTTAACTTGATGATTTAAAATCAAATTTCTTCCATAAAATTGTATTTCCTGTATGTGTATTTTCTTTCTATATTCCACATATTTCCACAAATCCTGGCATTACTTAAGTATTACATAAGTATATTTGGTTATGAATATTTTTCTAATAATATCTCCATTTTATTTGCTGTAAACTAAAGGCTTATAACTTTGAGAAAAATACCATGAGCAAAAGGTGAAAATATTTTTGAGCATTATCTGTCTAGAAATTTGTCAACCTCATTTTTTCCCTCAGAAATATTTAAAACATTTAAGAAATTGGAAATTTCTACTATATACTATTTTTCTTTTCCTCAGAGAGAAGTTATTTTAAATTCTTGTGTAGACAATTTTGTTTTGTTCTGAGGTAAATTAAATCAAACTTAAAATTTTGTTCAGATCTAGTCAAATGGAAAGTTTACCTTTAAATTTTATCTCACAAATACAGCAGGGAACTTCTGTGAACACAAGCAGAGCAGAGTATCCCTTCCCTTTCACCCTCATAATGCCATGACATCTCTTATACTGAGGATTGTTGATAATCCATTTGGTCATCCCTGGGACCAATTTCCAAGGATGTCTGCTTGGAATGCTTCCAAGGACTAATAGATCCACATTAACTTTGTACCAGAAAGTTACTTCTCTCTTAGAAGCCACATAATATTATCTATAATTTCTTGGTGTTCCTTTGTGATGCTCTAATATTTTGACTTGGTAATAGAGAAGATATATTTTAGAGAAATATTTAATAACTCTGCTGCTGCTGAAAAGCCAGATTATTTTCCACCATGGATTTAATAGCACATTTTTCATAATTAATTTTATTTATGTTAATGATATTTTTGATAAATGAGTTAAATTCTGAAGGAGAACAATATACAAAATAGAGACAATTTTTGGAGATAATGAAAGGTATTTTTGAAGTGCTTTGTATGCTACTGTTGCTCCTATCACTCAAGCAGATACCTGTCATACCATGAGCTGGATATAAATGTATGATAGAGACAGTTCAAGGACTAAATAAGAGATTTAAGACATTAAAATATTAAAAGGTGCAGTGTACAAGAGAAATTTATAAGAACAAAGCCAAAAAGACCTGTCAGATAATTTCAAGCATACTAATAAATGCATAATGGGAGTCTCAGAAAAAGAAAGAACAGCAGAAAACTTTCCAAATTTAATGAAGATGTAAATGTACACATTCAAGAAATCTAACAAACTACAAAAGGGATAAACTTGTAAAGAATCATGCTCAGATTCATTCTAGTCAAACTGGAAGAATGTTTGTGTATGTTATTGAAGTTAAATTGCTATTAAATCATAAATGATTGTATATTGATTTAAGATGTACTTAAGCCTTGGATGAAGGTGGAAATCATTAAGAGAGGAATAACTGAATAATTAATAATATGTGGAAATTAAGCAATGCACTCTCAAATATCCTATGGGTCAAATAATATTTTACAAAGAAAATTAGGGAATAACATGTGGTTAATGAACAAAATAAAATATAAAAAACTTATACAATGCAGCAAAAGCACTGGCAAGAGGGAAATTCATAGGATTAATTGTTTACTACAAAAAGTAGAAAGATCCCACAAGATGATGAACTAGAAATAGAAGAGCAAACTAACCCCAAAGAGGGCAGAAAATGACAAATAAAGATTATAGTGGACATAAATGAAATTGAGTACCAAAAAATATATAGAAGATCACAGAAACCAAAAGAGTCAATAAAATCAACAAAATATTAGCTAGATTTACATAGTAAAAAAGAGGGAGGATGCAAATATTTAAATCAGAAATGAAAGGAAAGATATTGCTATTGAAGCACAGTAATAAAAAGGATTATAAATGGATAATATGAATGACTGTACCTGACAAATTAGATAGCCTTGTTGAAATTGAAAAAAAAAAAATGCTTAGAAACACACAAACTATCTACACTAATTCAAGAAGTAAAAGAAGATCTCGGGAAGCGGCTGTGGCTCAATCAGTAGGGCTCCCGTTTACCATATGGGAGGCCCCGGGTTCGGTTCCCAGGGCCTCCTGGTGAAGGCAAGCCTGCCCACACGGCGTGGTTAGCTGACCCAGTGAGCACAAGCAGCAAGGGGGGGGGATAAATGAATGAATAAATAAAAAATAAAATCTTTAAAAAAAAAAAAAAAAAGATCTCAACAGACCAATAACAATGACAGAATTAAAATCAGTAATTAAACCTCCAGATAAAGAAAAACCCAGGACCAGATTATTTTACTGCTGAATTTTACCAAACATTCCAAAGCACCAATCCTGCTCAAATTACTCCAAAAATTTTAAGCAAAATAACAGTTCCTAACTCATAATATGACATCAGTATCACTCAATTACCAAAGCCAGATAAGATATCACAGGAAAATTATGGTACAATATCACTTGTGAATATAGACACAAAAATCCTCAATAAATTACTAGCAGAGTGAATCCAACAGAACTTAAAAAAAATTATATACCATGATCAAATAAGATTTAAGCAAAGATAGGTCAGCATAAGAAATTCACTAATTGTTGTACACCACATTAATAGAATGAAGGAAAAAGCCACATGATTATCTCAATTGATTTGGAAAATTCAGTTCACAAAAAAGCACCCCTACTTGATTAAAAAAAATTAAGAAAACATGTAGGAACAGTAGGAAATTAACCCCCGAAATAAATGTCATATGGAAATCCTACATTTACTATCACAATCAATAGTGAAACACAAAGTTTTTCCCCTGAGTACAGTGACAATGAAAGGATGCCAAATGTTACCAATGTTATTCAACATTGTAATGGAAGTTCTAGTCAGAGTAATTATGCAAAGAAATGAGATAAAAACATCCAAATTGGGAAGTAAATCAGGAAACAAATCTCTCCCTATTTATAGATGGCATAATCCCATATATATATATATAGAGAGAGAGAGAGAGAGAGAAAATACTGAAAAATCCACAACACAGCTACTAGAAAGAATAAATTAATTCTGCAAACTGGCTGGGTAAAGAACTACACCCAAAAATCAATGATGTTTCAATACAACAATAAAGGACAATTTGAAGAGAATATTAAGTTAAAAAATCATTTACAATAATATCTAAAAATCAAATATCTAGTAACAAATTTAGCCACAAACTTACATACAAAAAAGTATGAAATAATGCTGAAAGTAATCAAAGAAATCCAAAAGAATGGAAGACATTCCATGATCAAGGATTGGAATACTAAATACTGTTAAGATGTCAATTCTACCCAATGTGAGTTTTAGGTACCACACAATCCCTATCAAAATTCCCAAAATTTTCTTTGCAGAAATGCAAAAGCCAATCATCAAATTTACATGGAAGTGTGAGCATTCACAAATAGACAAAACCATCTTAACAGAAGAAGGATGTTGTAAGAATAACACTTCCCAATTTCACAACTTATTAAAAAGCTACAGTATTCAAAATCATGATACTGGCACAAGTGCAGAAATATAGATCAATGGATTTGAATTGAAAGTTCAGAAATAAACTCTCATGACAATGACAAGGTGATTTTGAAAAAGTTGTCAAGTCCGCTCAATAGTGAAAGTATAGTCTGTGACAGTGGTGTTGGGAAAACTGGATAGCTACATGCAAAAGATTAAATGAAGACCACCACCTCTCACCATATACAAAAATTAACTAAAAACGAATCAAATACTTAAATATATGAAACAAAATTATAACTCATATTTTATACCCCTAAAATATGTTCTTAATTTAAATCCATTCCTGTTGTTATGGATCCATTGTAAATAGGACATTTGGAAAATGTTATTTTTAGTTCAGTTGTGGCCAACTGAATCAATTTGGGATTTAATCTGATTACCTGAGTATTCTATAAAATAGATTGAAACTCTGGCATAAAGAGAAAGCATTAGATGAAGCTGAAGGTAAAGAGAGCACAGATAAAAAAGGAGAAGACAGACATATGCATTGCCATGTGAGAGAAAAGCTGAGGATTAAGGATCACTGGCAGCCAGCCTTAGGGGAAAAAAAATGAATCACCTTGCTTATAACTCAATTTTGGGCTTCAACCAGGCTCAATACTGTGAGCCAATAAATTTCCATCATTTCAGCCAACCCACATTATCATATTAATTTTAGCAGCCAGGAAAATAAGGCAAACTCCTACAAGGAAACATAAAGAAACCTTTCAAGAACTTGTGTTAGGCAATGGTTTCTTAGTCTTTACACCAAAAACACAAGCAACAAAAGAAAAAAATAGATAAATGGGATTTCATCAAAGTTACATTCTGTGCATCAAAAGATTTTATTAAGAAAGTTTTTAAAAAACTGCATATTGAGATAAAATATTTGGAAATCATATTACAGATAAGGGCTTATTATCCAGAATATTGTAAGAAATCTCATCCAAAAGAGAAAAAAAAAAAACTAGTTTAAAATAGGCAATAGACTTGAATAGATATTTCTCCAAAAATGACATACAAATGGCCAGTGTGATATGAAAAGATGGGCAATATCATTAATCGTTATAGAATTGCAAACCAAAACTACAATGGGATACCATTGCATATCCACTAGAATGCCTACTATTAGCATTTCTGTTTAGCAGAAAATAACAAGTTTGGAGAGGATGTGGAGTATGGGAACACTTGTTCATTGTTGGTGGGTATGGAAAATGATGCTGGTACAGCTGCTGTGGAAAACAGTTTGGAGATTCCTCAGAAAGTTATGTATAGAATTAACATATGACCCAGCAATCCCACCTCTGTATATATATGCAGAACGAAAGCAAGGACTTGAACAGATATTTGCACACCAACATTCAGTGTGGCATTTTTCACTATTGCCAAAAGATGGAAGCAAATCAAGTGTCCATTGACTGATGAATGGATACTCTGGTGTGGTATATACATACAGTAAACTAATACAGGCATAAAAATGAATTAGTTTCTGAAACATGTGACTTTATGGGTGAACCTTGAACACCTCATGTTGAGTGAAATAAGCAAGACCCAAAGGACAAATATTGTGTGATCTCACTCATATGAAATAATTAGAATATGCAAAGACAGAGTTAGAAAATAGAATAGAGGTTATCAAGGCCATTTTAGGGTTGAATAGCCACATGCATTTCCATGTGATAGAAAAACCAAGGATTAAGGATCACTGGCAGCCAGTTTTAGATAAGAATGTTTAATTGATATGGATTTTATGATTATGGTGATGGAAAAGTTTGGTAATGGATGGTGTTAATGGCAGTGCATCACAATATAGTTAACACCACTGAATTGTATATTTGCAAGTGGTGAAAATGGAAACTTTAATGTATATATGTTACTAGAATAAATATTTTTAAAACATAGAATTGTGCAATACAGACAAGTGAAACTTAAGTAAATATAGTTATTACTATAATTAGAACAATATTTTTCAATTGTAACAAAAATACCATAATGATGCAAAATATTAATATTAGGGAAAACTTCATTAATGAGGAGTATATATATGATCTCTGTATTTTCTGCATGATTCTTCTGTAAATCTAAAACTTTTCTAATGAAAAAAAGAAAAAATATATATACCATCACATAAAATGTAAGTACTGTAAAATTGTCTAATTCCATTTAGTCCTTGTCATTTCAGCCTTTTTCCCTGATATTTTAAGTTTACATATATATACAATGCTATTTCTTTGTTGCACACAGTTTTCTTTCACAGAAATTACAAATATTTCTCATGCCTTGCACCTTTCATTTTTTGTGTGTGTAGCTTCAATATTTCCTCTGACATGGTTTTCTTCAGGCTGAAGAACTTCTATTACTTTTCTTGTACTGCAGGACTTTTGGCACCAAATTTCCAAGCTTTGATTTCTTTTTAAAATGTCTCAATTATCATCCTTGTTTTTCATAAATATTTTCATAAGATAGAGAATTACTTTTCTTTTTGCTTTTTCACACTTTGTAGATTTTTTTCCCTTCTGGTTGTACTGCTTCTCTTGAGAACCAACAATAATTGATATATTCCCACCTTTCACCTTCCAAAATATCCCCCCCTCCCACCTGATCCTTGCATGTCATGTGTTCTCCTTGCTCCACCTTGGCTGCTTTGAAGTGTTTCTTTGTAGCTTGATTATGATGTGCTTCACTCTCTGTGTTGAGCATGCCTGTGTATGTGTGTTTGAGTTAGCATAATGGATTTATCCTGTTTTTGAATGTTCAGAATTTCTAAGAATGTAAACTTATTTTCCCCAAAACTTTATAAGAAATTTCAGGTATTTTTTACTCATTTTTTATGACCCAGTTGGGCTCTGTTCACTTTTAAACAGTTTTGTTGTTAATGTTTTTCTCTTAGTTCCTCATTTTAAAAAATATTTATTGATCAGGTTTCAAGTTTACTGATGCTCTCTTTGCAATAGGCTTCAACTGCAGTTAGGTCCTTCTGGCAAATCATCCATTATCATATATTAAACTTTTCCTTTCTAAATGTGTACTTAATTCATTTTTATTATCCATTTTTTTGCTGTCATTTCTCATCTATTTCTACATTAGTATCATCTTTTCCTTAAGTCATTAAAACATACATGTCTAAAACTGCAAGCAAGATATTCCCATCCATCTGCCCCATGGGATCTAAGACCCCTCTCACTTAAAGTTGGAGTGGGCATCACCTTCCCAGAATCCTCAGGATTGGGGAATGAACAATGGACTAGAGTAGACTTACTGTTATTCTACTATAGACTTATTGTGATTCTAGCAATGGAAGCACTTTTATCATTGACATGAAGGCAGTGGCCACTGGAGGTCCTGAGGGGAGGGAAAGGAAAAAAAAAATAGGTGTAATTTGGGGACTTTTTTGGACGTGGGAATTGTCCTGAATCATGATGCTGCAATGACAGAAACAAGCCATTATATATCTTGTCATAAGTTACAAAAATATGCAGGCAAGATTGTAAACTACAATGTGAACTATAATCCACGCTTAGTGACAATGCTGTAAAATGTGTTCATCAATTGTAGCAAATGTACCACCCTAATGAGGAAGCAACCAAAAATAATATTTTCAGGGCAATAAAAAGCTGTCATTTGATAATTAATATGGAAACTGTGGAAGGGCTAGGGAGTGGGGTATAGGGGAATCCCCTATATTTTTTATGTAACACTTATGCAATCTAAGAATTTTTTTAAATAAAAAAGTATATTAAAAAATACACACACAAACAACAAAAAACATATGTTTGAAGCTGTTTTAAAATCCTTGGCTGCTATTTAGAGCACCCTGAAATCTGTTCCTATCAATTTTTTAAAAAAATTAATATGGTTCACAACTTTCTTGCTTTGTCTTATTTTTAGTAATTTTTAAAATTTTATACTGTACTTTGTGAATGATACATTTTAGGGAGTCTAGATTATGTTGGCTTTCTATAAGTGGTTTTGTTCTGGCTGGAAATTAATTACTGGCAGTGCCATTTGAATCTCTCAGGCTTCATTTTGGTCTTTGTTAAGGATGATTTATTTTGTTTTGTCCTTAGTCTTAGGGCATGGCTCTTACACCAGGGCATGGTCCTTACTTCTGTAAGGAAAGTAAGGTTTGCCTTAACTTCTTGCCTATGTTAATAGTGACTAATGTTATTCTGGCTGGGCCATAAATCTAGCTTCTCCCAGCTAGTCATGGTCTCTGGTATTTATGTTCTGCTTTCATCATGGTAGCAATAGCTCTACCTGGTGACTTTTGTCTGCGCACATATGGCTCAATCTTCAACTAAGAACCTAAAGGAAACCCGGGACTGATATTGAAGCACCTACTTTTGATACCTACCTTTAATGTTCTGACTCCTTCAACTGGTGGAAGCTTGAATCTCTGCTTCTTGGATCTTTTAAGACCGTTATACTCTGCTTGTTCTCTGCATCTCACCAGTCAGCAAGCAGTACAGAAAGGCAAAGTAAACATAAGTTCATTCTCATATATTTCCATTAACTTAATAACTGACTTGTTATGCCTGTTTTTTTTTTTTAATACCTGAAAACAATTTCCATGTGCATTTTCCTTAAGTTTGGAGATGTTTATGATGGCAAGGGAATTCTTCTATCACTTACACTATCATGGCAGAAGCCAAAATCTGACCTATGATTTCAAATATCTCCTTATTCGAATGACATTTTAGCTCATTATATTTTTCCTATGTTTTCTTTCTCTCTTCTTTCCTTTCATGAGTTATCCTTCCTTTTTATTTTGTTTCATGAAATACTGCTCATCTTTCCTTCCTTTTTGATTATAACTTTTTTCCTTGAATTGGTTAATTGTTATTTCAGCTCACCATTTTCTTTATCCTTATATTTTAGGTTGAATTAATTGGTTTTTCTCTAGAACCTAAAGAAAACCAAATATATATATATATATTTTTACCTTTTTAATAATATAGGAGTTAAAGATTTGCATTTTTCACTTTAGTACCACTTTATATAAAATGATATGCATTATTCATATTGCTATCTATTGTAAATTACTCTAGACTTAAATATTTTATTTCCTTTTTGACCTAGAACAAATTAAAATTGGATTATTTTCAAATTAAAGTCTTTCATTTTATATTTTGAATATTAATTTTTAGATGTATCTCATTTTGGTCAGATAATGTGGCTTCTTTAAGTAAAATTCGAAATACTATTAAAATATATCTATTAATTGTAATCAATTTATAAAAGTGTATTAGTCAAAGGGGTGCTGATGCAAATTCCAGAAGTCTGTTGACTTTTATACAGGGTGTTTATTTGGGGTAGAAATCCCCAATTACCAGACTATAAAGCATAAGTTATTTCCCACACCAAAGTCTATGGCCACATGTTGGGGCAAAATGTCTGCTGACGTCTGCCAGGATTCAGGCTTCTTGGGTTCCATTATTCCTGGGGCTTGCCTCTCTCTGAGTTCAGGCTTGCTTCTCTCCACAAGGCCAGCTGTAGACTATCAGGTGAATGGTTCATCTCTTTTCCTGAGGCGTCCTCTCCTTCCTCACAACCAAGCTCCTCTGTGTGTTTACTTCTCTGGGCTCCAGCTTTAAATCTGACCAACTCATAACACCAGAACTCCAACTCAAAACACCAACTAACTGCTCTGCCCTGCCATGTACTTTTATTTCTACATTCCTACCCACCAGGGGGTAGGGTCTCAACATCCTACTGATGTGGCCTAATCAAAGCCCTAATCATAACTTAATCATGCCCAGAGGAACAGACCAGTTTACAAGCATAATCCAATATCTATTTTGGGAATTCATAAATAATGCCAAACTGCTACACCCCACCCTCTGAATTCCAAAAATGCATTACAATATTTTTAAAAATCTTAAATCAGTAACAGTGCAAGTACAAAATCATATCATAACCAGCTTTAAAAAATAATTTGTCTTTGGGCAAAGTCCTTTCTGCTGTAGACCTCTGAAACTTACAAAACAATTTATCTGCTTCCAATATACAAATGGATAGAGAAAGGATAAACATTTTCACAACAGTAAGTAGAAATTGAGAGGGAAACATGAGTTATGGGTCCAGAACAGTTCAGTAAACCTGCAGGGCATTCTCCACTTGATTTCAAATTCTGAGAGTCATTCTTAAGATGATGGTTTCTTCTCCTTGGGGCCACATGGGGACCTGCCCTTTCCACAGGCATACCCAATGGCCATTTTCTTGGTTCCACCCATATCAAGCATCTGGGTGTCAACCAAGCTCCAGGCCTCACCTCCAAGAGTGTTGGGGTGATTGCCACACCTTACCCAATCTTTGGGTTAGAGTCTTAGCCCCCCTAGTACAGTGAGGTTAAGACAACATTCTCCCTAACCTTTGGCATACAGGCTCAAATCTCTCAGAGCAACAAGTTGACCACCTGGCTTTCCCTAACCTTTGGCACTACAGGCTTAACCTTTTCAGAGCAATGAGTTGTCCACCTGGCCTTCCCTAATCCATGGGTGCAGGCCCACTCCTCTCAGACATATGGGGTGCAGACCCTAACTGCCTTAATACTTGAGGAATGTGCTCCACCCCTTCTGTGCCCTGGGGTGCCAAAACTCTTCATGAATATTGAGTAGGAACACCCACCCTCTTCAACCACTAGGGCAAACTCACCCTATCTGTACACTTGGGTGAGGCTCCTATCTTGTACAAGGGGATGTCTTAATTCCAAATCTAAGCTTCCATGGTTTTCCTCTTAAAGATATTTCTCCTTCAACCTCTCCTTTCCATGTCCCTTTCAGTCCAAGCTGACAGTGGTTTTGTTCATACAGCACTCTCAAAAACCTTTTTGGTTTAGCATGTAAGGAGCAGGGGTTCAAGCCATCAGACAGTAAGACTTTCCACAAGTCTATCCAATATAACTGTATCTTCAACCCTGATTTACAAGTTCCAAGTTTAGTTACATCCTCAAATGGGGCACTTTCTTCTGGGAGCTTGATTTCCACAGGCTGGAAAGTTCTGGAATCAGTTTCTGTTTTCTTTTTGCCCAAAAGTTCAGGACTCAGCATATTTCTGTCACCTAGCATTTTGCTATAAGCCACAAGGAGAATTCAAGCCGCATTCTCTGAGTTTACTTTGGAAAGTTTTTCATCTGAATTCTCAGGTTTGCCATTTTCAAATTCTGTCCTCCATATAACACCAGGAGTTAATCTTGCTAAGTTCCCTGCTACTTTAAAACATAGATTGCCTTTCCTTCAGTTTCCAATAATAGTTTAGTCATTTATTTCTAAGGCATTATAAAAAGACTCTTTAGCATCCTTATTACCATCAACAGTTTCTTCGAAACACTGTAGGTCTTTTCTACCAAGCATCTCACAATTCCTCCCAAAAAATACTCCTTACCCATTTATAAAACTGTTCCAGCATTTTGGTAATTGTAAAAGCACTTCCCCTCTCCTTGGTACCAAATTCTGTATTAGTCAGCCAAAGAGGTGCCAAAGCAAAATAAAAGAAATCTGCTGGCTTTTATAAAGGGTATTTATTTAGGGTAGAAGTCCACAGTTACCAAGCCATAAGGCATAAATTACTTCCCATACCAAAGTCTATGGCCACATTTTGGAGCAAAATGGCTGCTGACTTCTGCCAGGTTCCAGACTTCCTGGGTTCCTCTCTTCCCAGGGCTTGCCTCTCTCTTGGCTCAGGCTTGCTTCTCCTCACAAGGCCAGCTATGAACTGTTAGGTGAATAGCTTGTCTCAATTCCTGGGCCCTTCTCTCCTTCCTCACGACCAAGCTCCTCTTGTGCTTACTTCCTCAAGCTCCAGCATTAAAACTCAGCATCAGAACTCTAACTCAAAACTCCAACTAACTCCTCTGCTCTTCCATGTAGCTTTATCTTTGAGTCCCCATCCCTTGGGCTACTGACATGGCCCAATCAAAGCCCTAATCATAACTTAATCATGCCCAGAGGAACAGACCACTTTACAAACATAATACAATATCTATTTTTGGAATTCATAAATAATGCTAAACTGCTACAAGTGACTCATAGATGCAGGAGAAGAAATTTTCAAATTTTGGTATGCAAATGTGCAGTTATCTAATACTTATTCACAGTCTATAAATTTGGGGAGTTCATTTATCTGTTGGGTTAATGAAATACTAAAATGTTCATCATGCCACTTCATTTTATCCATTTATTCAATAAATAATTTATTGAATATCTACAATGTACCAAGCAATGTCTACACAGTAGAGCAAAAAAATATAAAGTATTTAATTCTTGGAGATTTTATTATAGCTGGGAGCTATAGAGAAATATACAGAAATAAGAGATATGCCATATTAGAATGGGAAAAGTACTATATTAAAATTGAAATGTAAGATGGATTAGGGAGTGAGAGATTCAAGAGCAAAGGTGTGAGGAAGCAACCATAAATAATATATTCAGGGCAAATAAAAAGCTGGCATTTAATAAAAGACTTGAAGAAGGGAAGTGTTAATCAAACATATACATGGGAGGAAAGTATATTCAGGGAGAACACCAGCATAAAGGCCTTGTGCATGCAGGTGGGACATGCAGTTTAAGGAAAAGCAAAGGAGTCTAACAAGAGTGCTATTCTATTGCTTTGTGTGTGTGTGTGTGGGTGGGGAGAGTAATAACCAAGAACATGTATGTGATATTTTCTATGGAAATAGAAATTCAGAGGAATTTTTCTGTATAATAAATATAAAATTAATATTTTCTTTAATATATGAAATTTCATTTTACCAATAATTTAAGTTTCATATTTCACATTTCAAATATTTCATATTTCAAAATCTAAGTTAGTGTTTATTTCCTTTAAATGGCTGGCTCACCCAGAAAACATATTTAAAACCAGCCAATCAGCTATTGTTAACTCTCTATTCTTCTGCCAGCTAACTTACTCATTGCTAAGCATCTGTCAGCAGTAACCATATTAGGAGGTGTACACTGCATTAACCAATGAAAATTTCCTCACAACATACTCCCTTTTACTGTCTATAAAATTCCATTGCTCTTTTGGTTCAGTGGAATTCCTCTCTACCTTATGGGGATTGGAATCTCTCCAATTCAAGAACTGATTCAATAAAATTCTCTGCGATCTAACCAAAAATTTTGCTCAAGTTTTACTTAACACTTTTTTTGTGCCATCTTTCTTCTTGGTTGCCTTTAGTAAATTGTAGGCAGCTGCTCTATTGTCCTTCCACCTCCAAAGATCATATGAACAATCTGAACATTTTCTATACTACTTTCTCAATTATCCACTAAATTCTTGACCTCATTTTTGAATAGATCATTAATCTTTTAGATTGTGTTTAAATACTGTGTTAGTCAGCCAAAAGTGTGCTGATGCAAAATACCAGAAATCTGTTGGTCTTTATAAAGGGTATTTATTTGGGGTAGAAGCTTACATTTACCAGGCCATAGAGCATAAGTTTCTTCCTTCACAAAAGTCTGTTGCCACGTGTTGGAGCATGACAGCTGCTGACGTTTGCTAGGATTCCGGCTTCTTAGGTTCCTCTCTTCCCAGGGCTTGCCTCTCTCTGGGCTCAGGTTTGCTTTGTGCCACAAGGCCAGATGTAGACTATCAGGCAAATGGCTTGTTTCTCTTCCCAGGGCCTTCTTTCCTTCTTCATGACCAAGCTCATCTGTACACTACTTCCCGAGGCTCCAGCTCAAAACTCTGCATCACAACTCCAACACTGTCGTTTGCCATATCTTTTATCTTCAAGACCCCACCCACCAAGTGGTGGGGCTCAACGCCTACTGACATGGCCCAGTCAATGCCTCAATCATATCTTAATCATGCCCAGATTAACAGACCAATTTACAAGAATAATCCAATATCTATTTTTGGAATTCATAACATATCAAACTGCCAAACTGCTACAAATACCCATGTATTAAAGAATATAATTCAATCCACTCATTTTATTTTAATGGAATAATTTTATTTTTCAATAATTCCTGAAATACTTCTTGACATAAAATTAGTTAAAAATAATCTTTTCTCATGTTGATATAAAAGTATGTTAAAGTTAGCTAATTAGAATTTAAACTCAATACAAATGGTTAACAGGAACATTGCAAGGGCACCCTAGACTTAGCAGACTGTAGAAAACCATGATTAATATAAAGCCTGATATGTCAAACATGTCTTAAATTGAGTATTTTTATCAGCATATTCAAAGGGAAAAATATATAGGAAATTTCAGACACTAGGAGTTGATCATGTATTGTGGAAGAGAGCAAGAGGGTTGGAAGAGCCACAAAAGAATGAAGAAGAGGAAAAGAAATGCATGGTTCATTCTGGAAAGATCAGAATTACTGGGAGACTATAGGGAAGGTACAGAGATAGGAGCTAGAAAAGATATTGGAGGTATACCCTGAACCAAATATTAAGAGCCTACTAGGTAGACATTTAAGAATAAGTTGTATGAATAAAATATATTACTGCTTCTTATGAGACAAGTAATATATGGTATATTTTCACTCCTACAGACCCAACAGCAGGAAAATATTAATAATTTTAAAGGAACAAATAAGTGTGCAAACTAATTTAAATTTTTATGGACAATTTTCTATAGAAGAATACATATTCAATGTAATTGAGAAATAAAAATAACAAACAAAGTAGAATCAGGAAATGCAAATAATATGTGAAAGCCTTATATTTTCACATAATTACTAAAATTGAGCATTGTGCTTAGAATGAATTAATTAAAATCTCTGGCAGAAAAAGAAATGAATAAAATATAATCAGATTAATAAATCTCAGAGATGAAAAATTTTCAGGGGAACCAATCTTAATCAGATGTGATTGAAGGGAAAACCTTTGTATAACTTAAATAAGGAGTGAGTGATTAGGTAGACAGGAGCTTCTAAATATCCCTACATTAATGAAGTTTCAAATTTCATAGGTTTTCCATTTTATATATATATTTTAATATAAATTATTATATTGTAAAATGAAGTTAGTAGGAGTCAGATCACTGTAAAACAGAGAAGAATAGAACAGTTGAAAAATAAATGTGTATATACATACACACATACATCTCATAACATGAGCTACCTTCAGTCAATCCCAAGAATGAGTGCTCATTCTCTTTATACATTTCTTTTGGCATATGAGATAAAAGAACTATCTAACCAGTTGACTCCAATTATTTCAGTCATAAAATATAATTCTGTGTAAACTTATTTTCATATCCTAATCATTCAGAAAATGTCATTTGAGAAGGAATATGTTGATAATTTCCTATGCCATATTTAATATATATGAGATAGTAAATAATTCTAAAAATAGTATTTTCAACTAAACTAACATTTATTGAACACTAGTATGTACATGGGTGTCCAAAAACCATAAAAAGATACAAACATGTGTATGATAGAATTTTTGACCTTGATGAACTCTGTGTTTTCATAAGTCAACAAATATAAGAGAAAATTATTATATAGCATTTCTGTATATATTCATCCATCTATAAAACGTCCTTACATAAGCTAAAATGTGGTCAATATTTACTTCCATGTTTTATATGTGCTATGTTTGTTAAATGCTGCAAAAAATACAAATATGAATAAGCAAATTATGCTTTCAAGGAAATTACAGTATTCTTGAACAGAAAAAACATTAAACAGACACACGCATATACATACATTTCATTTTAAAACTGATTCATCAAACTTATCTTCAATTCCTTTTAATATATATTTCAAATGTGATGACTGAAGTCATTCCTTTGATTACTATTCAATCATGCATGCAGTTGAAACAGTACCCAAGGATACCTCCTTCCTTATTGTCATATTTTAATTATTCTACAGCTAGTACTTCACTTATCTACAAGCACACATGCACACATTTGTTTATTAAATTTTTGAAGTTAGAGAGTCACACTATAGTTATGTGGGTATTAATTTCTGCAATTTTTAATGGGGAACATATTCTACTTCTTAAATAGATCACTTTTCTACACAATCAAAACTCAAAATCCAGGAGATGATGGCATACAATTTGGCAGATAATGCTCAGATTTTCTCACAAAAAAACAATGGAAAATGAGCCAAAAGCTGCCTGAGGAACCTGCTTTGGGAGACAGCAGACCAGTAAAATGCTTCATGACTTCCAGGAGAGTGAGGGATAGAAAGATGAAGAAGCCAAAACAACAAACTGTGATTTTTTAAATATTCCAGTTGCAGGGAAGGGCTCTCGTTCCCTATCCCTGAGATATTCAGCAGGGGTAAAACCCCTGGCTCATTTTAGCTGACTGAAAGAGAAGCAGACATCTTCCTCCCTGTAAGCTTTTACAAAGGAAAAAGGAGGGGTAGTCAGGGCACTTTATTCAGTGAATTTGGTCAGTGGATCCCACTTTGAATCTCAGCTCTGGACAGATGAAAACAAAGGAAAACCAAGATACACCTCTGTGGAAAGGTGGGCCAATGAACACCATCTGCTGGCTGGTCTGGAAATTACATGGACAAAAACTACTTTTAGAAATTGCTTTTGTTTTAATTTTCTCTATCTATATACTTTATTTTTTAAAAGATACTTAGATTACATAAATATTACACCTAAAATATAGGGATTCCCATATGTCCAACTCTGTACACCTCCCACACCCTCCCACATAAACATCCTTCATTAGTGTGATACTTTCATCACAATTGATAAACACGTCCTGGGGCTTTGCCTCTGAGCATGAACCATAGTTCACATTGTAGTCCACACTCTCTCACACACAGTTCTGTATGTTAAATGATGATATATAATGGCCTGTATCTGTCATTGCAATGTCATTCAGGATGATTCCCAAGTCCCAGAAAAGCCCCCACATTTCAACTGTTTTTCCCTCTCCCTACCCCCAGGGCCTCCAGTGGTCACTGCCTCCACATCAATGTTTTAATTTCTTCCAATGCTAGAATCACAATGTGTCTATAGTAGAATATCAGTAAGTCCATTCTAGTCCATAGTTCATTCCACAATCCTGAGGATTCTGGGATGGTGATGTCCATTCCACCTCTAATTTAGAAGAGGTTTGGTCCCATGCAGCTGATGGATGGGACTCTCTTGCTTGCAGTAGTCAGCTCTCTTGTTTCCTTGGTATAGTAGTTGTCAATCCTCACCTCCTTGTTAGTTGTCCTCGGTGAGTCCAATGAACTAGAGAGTAGGTCTTGCAACACTACCGAGGTTCCAGGCCCAGCTGGCACATGGGACAGCCCAAAGACTCCAGTCTATTAGATGTACACCTACAAACTCCAGCACTGAATATAGGTTTAAATAGAAAGGAGACATGAGCCATGTGTAGGGAAGCCATGCTTAAGTCTGACTCTTTCTCTCTTGGGAGCACAAACTTCAAATAGGACCCACTGGCAAGGCACCAAACTCTGGAGTTATCTGCCCTGACCATAGAACCTGGGTATCTCCAGAGCCCTCAGGAGCACCACTGTTTGGGGTAGTATTCATTTTGGTCAGAAAACAGGAAGAGATGGCCCAGCCAAAGAAACAAACCAAAGATCCTGAAGAGATTCAGGATTTAAGACAATTAATCAATGATAATCACACAACACTCCCAAATCACTTCAAAGAATTTAAAGAAAACATGACTAAAGAAATTAAAGATATTAAGAAGACACTGAATGAGCATTAAGAACAATTTGAAAGTCTGCAAAGAAAAGTAACAGACCTTATGGGAATGAAAGAAATGATGGATGAGATTAAAAATACATTAGGCACATAAGAGTAGATTTTAATTGCTTGAAGACAGAATTAGTGATTTCAAAGACAGAATATCTGAACTGGAAAAGGCAGGAGAACAGAAAGAGAAGAGAATGGAAAAAATGGAACAGGGCCTCAGGAAATTGAATGACAATGAAAAGCACAAAAACATATACATTATCAGTGTCCCAGAAGGAGAAGAAAATGGAAAAGGACATGTGTTAGTCAGCCAAAGGGGTGCTGATGCAAAACACCAGAAATCTGTTGGCCTATATAAAGGGTATTTACCGGGTAGAAGCTTACAGTCACAAGGCCATAAAGAGTAATTTACTTCCCTCACCAAACTCTGTTGCCACATGTTTGGGCAAGATGGCTGCCAGTTTTTGTGAGGGTTCAGGCTTTCCTTCCTCCTAAGGCTCTCCAGTCCCAGCTTCTTCTGATCTCAGCTATTGGCTGGCAAAAGGCTTATCACTCTCCCTAGGGTTCATTTCTTTCTGGGCTCAGCTGCTATTTTCTCTCCACAAGGTCAGCTGTAAACTATCAGCTCACTTCTCTTCCCAAGCCATGACTATGGAGCACACTCTCTTCCTGCATATCTTCTTCTGTGTTCTTCTTCTCCATGTATTTTCTTTCCTGTCTATGGTTCAGCATCCATTTATATAGCCCACAAAGGGGTAGGGGGGGGTCGGGGACTCAAACTGAGTCGTCCTAATGACATGGTCAAATAAAAGCCCTAACCTTGATTTAATCAATTAAAATTGAAACCTCTGAATCTAATACAACCTAATATGCCTAGAGGAACAGACCAGTTTACAAACACAATCCAATATCTATTTTTGGAATTCATTAACAATACCAAACTGCAACAAGGTAGAAAGAATACTGGGGAAATAATGACTGAAAAATTATCCTTATCAAAGAAATAAACATCAATATCCAAGAAAGACAACACACCTCAAACAGAATAAACACAAATAGACCTACAAGTCACCTAATATTCAGAATGACAAATATCAGAGATAAAGAGAAGATTCTGAAATCAGCAAGAGAAAAAGCAAAGCATCAAATACAAGGGAAACTCAATAAGATTAAGTACCAACCTCACATCAGAAACCATGGAAAAGAGAAGAAAGTGGTATAATGTATTTAAGGTATTGAAAGAGAAAAACTTCCAGCCAAGAATTCTGTATCTGGCAAAGCTGTCTATCAAAAATGAAGGGGAGTTCAAAGTCTTCACAATCAAAAACTGATAGAATATATCACCAAAAGACCAGAATTATAAGACAAACTAAAGGGAGTGCAGCAGCCTGAAAGGAAATTTTAAAAAAACGAGGTTGAGAGACTCAAAGAAGTGTGTAGAAGTGAAGATCATTAGAAAGGGTGAAAAAGATAGACTATAGTACAATATGACAACAGAAAGCCAAAGGTCAAAATGGATCAAGTAAGTACTCAATGGTGAAAGACTGAGAGCTTTTCTACAGAGATCAGGAACAAGACAAGAATGACCAATGTCACCATTATTATTCAATATTGTCCTAGAATTTGTAGCTAAAGCAATTAGTCTAGACAAAGAAATAAAAGGGTACCTAAATTGGAAAGGAAGAAGTAAAACTTTTACTATTCACTGATGATGTGATCCCATATGTAGAAAATCCTGAAAAATCCAAAACAATGATACTAGAATTAATAGATGAGTTTAACAAAGTGGCAGTATACCAGGTTAATATGCAAAAACCAATAGCATTTCTATACCCACTGATTTGCAATCTGAGGAGGAAATCAGAAAAAAATTCCATTTATAACAGCAAATAAAACAATCAAATATTAAGGAATAAACTTAACCAAAGACATATAGGACCTGTATTCAGAAATCTCAAAAACATTGTAAAAAACAAAGATGACTTAAATAAATGGAAGGAATTCCGTGTTCATGGATTGGAATACTAAATATTATTAAGATACCAATTCTACCCAAACTGATTTACAGATTCAATGCAATCCCAATAAAAATCCCAACAACCTTTTTACAGAAATTGAAAAGCCAATAATCAAATTTATTTGGAAGGGTAAGGGGCCTCAAATAGCCAAAATATCTTTAAGAAGAAGAATGAAGTGGAAGGCCTCTCACTTCCTGACTTTAAAGAATATTACTTAGCTACAGTGGTAGGGAAAAAAATCCCAGAGTGATACTGCCATAAGGATAAAGAGAATGACCAAAGGACCCAAATCAAGAACACAGAAATTGACCCTCACTTATACAGTCAACTGATATTTGACAAGGCTGTTGAACACACCCAACTGGGCCAGAACAGTCTATTCAACAAATATTGCTGGGAGAAATAAAGAAGACCCATATCTCACACCTTATACAAAAATTAAATCAAAATGAATCAAGGACTTAAATATAAAAACAACAACCATAAAATTCCTAGAAGAAAATGTAGGAAAGCATCCTCAAGGTCATATGGTATGTGGTAGTTTCTTAAACCTTACTACCAAAGCATGAGCAACAAAAGAAAAAATTGATAAATGGGAGCTCCTCAAAATTCAACACTTTTGCACCTCAAAGTACTTTGACAGAAGGGTGAAAGGGCAGTGGACTCATTGGGAGAAAATATTTGACAATCACATATCTGATAAGGATTTAATATCCATTGTATATAAGGAGATCATACAACTCAACAATCCAAAAAAATTAAGTATCTGATTAAAAATTGGGCAAAAGACTTGAAAAAAACAACTGTCCAAAGAAGAAATACAAATGGTGAAGAAACACATGAAAAAATGTCCAACATCACCAGTGATTAGGGAAATGCAAATCAAAATTACAATGAGATATTATTTTACACCTATTAGACAGCCGCTAATAAAAAGTTAGGAAACTGTAAATGTTGGAGAGGATGCGGAGACATAGGAACACTTATTCACTGTTTGTGGGAATGTAGAATGGTACAGCCACTGTGGAGGATGGTTTGGCAGTTCCTAAGGAATTTGAAAATAGACTTGCCATGGGACACAGCAATACCATAGCTAGTTATATACTCAGAAGAACTGATAGCAATGACATAAATAAATATCTGCACACTGATGTTCATAGCAGCATTATTCATGATAGCCAAAAGTTGGAAACAACCCAGTTGTTCATCAACTGAATAATGGATAAACAAATTCTGGAGTATACACATGATGGAATATTATGCAACAGTAAGAAGAAACAAATTCCTGAAACATATGACAATATGGATGAACCGGGAGGACATTATTTTGAGTGAAGCAAGCCAGACACAAAAGGACATATACTGTATGATTGCCCTATTATGAACTAAATATATTACATGAAATATAAATTTAATATGCAAATATGAATATGGGTTGAATTAAATATATGACTGCTTTTTCTCTGAAGCTGAACAAATGTAAGTTAATGCTACAAAAATGTTAACATCAAACAAAAAATACATTAAGTTAAGTGAAGAAGACCAGATACAGAGTACTACATATTGTATGATTCTGTTTATATGAAATGTAAATCCAAATCAATTTATAAAGATGAAATGAGATTTGTGGCTATATAGATCTGAGGAAGGAATGCTAAGGGGTGTGTAGTCTTTTTTTTGGAGTAACAAAATTATTCTAAAATTTTTTAGATGAATATATAACATTATGATTATATTAAAAGCCATTGATTATACAGTTTGGATTGAATAGCCAGAAACAGCAGCTGGGTATGTTGGGGGAACCATATAGAGATTGAGCATTGAGGAATTTTCTAGTTTGTCTGTTTTTTTGTTTATTATTATTATTATTGAAATAATGAAAATGCTCTAATAATAATTGAAGTGATGAACCACCATGTGATTATACCAAATACCATGGATTGTACACTTTGGATGAATTGTATCCTTTATTAATATGTATCAATAATATTGATTTATTAAAAAATCAAAATCATGTCCAATCAATCACAGATAAATTATCAACTTTTTTACATTGCAGCAAAATATCCCCACATTTTTTTCAAGAAATTTCTCTATCATTCAAAGGACCCAGTAGTGCTTGCCCCTCACTGAAATGGGACAATCTTTTTAGTAGAACTGTCATTTTCTTTATTATTTCTATATTCTTTTTTGCTTTGCTTTCACGCTATCAGCTGCCATTTCTTGTGTTAGTAAAATTTAGGAGTATGCATAACCTAATTTCCTATTATTCTGCCCTCAATCAGCTAATAGCTGAGAAAACAGAACTCCTAATGATATTAAACATCAATTGAAATTTTTTCACAGTTTATAGTGTGAGGCAGGTCCACATATTGGTGGAACAGCATAAATTTCAGGCACTGCTTAGAGGCCTCATAACTTACCTGAATACCTCCATGTTCTGAATAATTGATATGCCTAATTACAAAAGATTGAGTGTAGACTATTTTGATAGATAAAAAGCACTGGAGATCCAGCCTTAGGAGGACCCACATATGTTCATGAATTTTACCTGTAGAAGCCCCAGCAGCTTCTCACTGAAAAGATAACAGAATTATCCTCTTGTGTCTCCAGGAGTGGGTGGGGAAAAGCAGCAATTTTAAATATTACCAGAGCATTATATTCTCCTTAAATATGCCTGCGTTTCATGGAGACTATTTTACCAGACTGGATTTTACCATAGTTTACTTGACCTTAGGGAAGGAACATCACCAACTCAAGCCTACTCTTGCCTTCCTGTTTCACCTAATGGGTGAAAAGAAAAAGTAAAATGATGAGAAACACTTGTGAAAGTCACAGCCCAGGGATACAAGCTCACTAAAAGATTCAGACCCTATCATAGAAATATTTAATATTATCCCACACAGACATCTAACCAACACATCAATAAGGTTCCTATATAACAAGAGTGGTTTGCATCCAAAATAATTGCAATACTCAGACTGAATTTCAGAAGGTTTCTCTAAGGAAACACAAAGACAACACAGGAGACACAAAAAAGGAGACCAGAGGAAATTTTAGGAAATTTAAGCTAATGATCTATTTACCTCAAATTCTTTTACTTAACACATCATATCTTGTCTTCAACAATAAATCACAAAGCAAGCTAAAGGCAAAACAGTGTAAAGATCAGGGTAAGCATCAGAACCAGGCATAGATACGACAGAGTTGTTGGATTTATCAGATGATAATTTAAAGTAACTATGCATAATATGCTAATAACTCTATTGGGAGAAGTTGACAACATTCAAAAACAGATGGATAAAATAAGTAGAGATATGGGGAGAAGCAGAGACTTGGAGAGATTTTAAGAAAGAATCTAGAGGAAATCATAGACTTCAAAGCACTTCAAGAGAAAGATCAGAAGGAGAAAGAGAGAAAGGTAAGGAAGAAATATTTGAAATATTAATGGTTGAAAATTTCCCATAATTATTGACAGATACGAAATCACTTATCTTGGAAGCCCAAAGAACATCCAGCATGATAAATATTTATATATATATATATGTTTTATATAAAGCATTTATACAAAAACCTCTAAGTATATCATATTCAAACTATTGAAAATCAAAGACACAGAGAAAATCCTGAAAGCAGCTAGAGTTAATATTACTATCCCAAGGTGTATCACATTATGACTCAAAGGAAAATGAACTGTGTCTGCATATAATTTTCTTGTCCATACATAATTTCCCAGCAGTGAATCACAAGACAGGTACAAAACAATTGATCAAGTGTTGATGACATTCTTTGCAAAATGTGAAGGAGGACAAGGGTGTGAAAATATTGGTCGATCTCATGTAATTTCCAATAACATCAGGTCAATTTTTTAATTTACAAAAGAATTCCATTAGCTCTTTTCATATTAAATCACAGTAAAAACAAAGGAAACAGGTAAAAGAAATTTTATTCTAACATTAAAACACATGAGATAGTAAAATAGTGGGCAGAGCATTGAAATGTAACAGCAAAATTCTAGATCTTTCAGCAATTGTGTAAAATGGTTTGCTATAATCTAGTCACCTGCCCAATGAATATATCAATATTTATCTAAGAAGATTTGAATAAATATTAAAGGACAAATTATGTGAAGATTTTATCATTAAAATAAAATAAATATTGAATATCTGAAATAGGTGGGCCCTACTTAGCCATAGCTCATGTAACATTTATGGGCTAATCTCTCAAATTTCCCAGTTTTCTTAGGTATTCAAGGGACTTACTGATCCAAATTAATCAAGATATTTATTGGAAAGATAGACTATCTTTGAATTAAAATTTTATGTGACAATTTATGTATTATTCAAATTTCCTAACTTAGCATTTTGCAGAAGACCTCAACATATCACATTCAAAAAGGGAAAATACATCAAGAAAAATCAATAAAAAATAGAGGTCTTGAATGATACTATAAACCAACTAGACCTAACAGACACATATAGAACTCTTTACTCAGCAGCAGCAGAATGCACATTCTTCTCTAGTGCACTGAGTCATTCTCCAGGATAGATCATTTGTTAGGTCATAAAACAAGTTTTGAAAAATTAAAATAAATAAAATAATACACGGTATACAACTACATAAGAAGAACTGAAAAATTATGAAAATGTGAAAATGCAACAATGCACTCAAATATAATGTGTCAAAAAAGAAAAAAGCAGGGCAAATTAGGAAATGTCTTGTGGTGAAGGAAAATGAAAACACAACATACCAAAGTTTATGAGATGCAGCAAAGGCAGTGCTGAGAGGGAAATATATAACTTTAAATTCTTACATTATAAAAGATGAAAGATCTCAAATCTTAACTAATCCTAACATCACAGTTGGAAGTTTTAGAAAAAGAAAAGCAAACTAAACTCAAATTGAGCACAAGAAGAGCAGGGATAAATGAAAGAAGGAATCACAAAATGAGAGTGAAAGAGAAGGAGAGGGAGAGGAAGAGAGAGAGGGAGGGAGAGAGAGAGAGACAAAGAGACAGAGACAGAGAGACAGTAAGCAAATAAGTAAAGTAAGAATTGAAAGGGGGGGACTTCCTGGAAGTCGAAGTAGGTAGACAGACCTCAATTATCTCTCTCTCTCACACACACACACAAAGGAAGGGCAAAAAGATACCTGAAGGAGCTGCTTTGGGGATCTGCATCAAAGGAAAGTGCTGCCCATCATCCAGGAGGGAGAGGGACAGAGAGAAAAAGAGGCCTAAGGAAAACCATGAGTTACTCTCCCCTGTGGCTGGGAATGGCACACACACCCTACCCTCAAGACAAATAACTTCAGTAAATCTCTTTCACTGGAGCCAACTGAGTAGCAAAGAACATTCCCTGGGAGGAAAAGTGTCTGAAGGAGGGTGGAGAGTGGTTTCTTTTCAGTGAGTTTGGCCAGATGAACTCCCTTTGAATCTCAAAAAGACCCCAGCTAACACTGAAGTGGCTTTAGGGAGAGGGAGGGGATCTGATCAGGCAAGCTGTCACACCCAACTACCCTGGGAAAGAAAGGAAGGAACTAAGTCAGTGAGGGGATGGACACTGGCACCTAACCAGCCCAGCTCTGGGCAAACTTAGAAGCCCAACTCTCCTGAGGAAATGAGGTGGGAAGAGCCAGATAAAGTTTCAGAAGCTTAACGTGAAGAGTGGGTATAGCTCAGTGAAGGAACTCTAGCCTTCAGTATACAAGGTCCCTGGTTCTATTCCTGTTACCAACTAAGAAAAGGGATCCCAAAAGGATCCACCAGGCTATCAGCCACCTTATGACAGGGAATGTATAGACTGAGCTTTTTTTTAGGATTTTTTGATCTGATATTTTTTGTCATTTTTTTAATTCTTTATTTTATTCATTAAAACTGGGCACCTCAGTTGTGGAGGGCAGGCCACAGGGTAATTGACTGATTAGCCCCAACAGCCTGAAAAGGTCCCTAGGGGCCTAAGAGGGAAGCCTGTTTTTCCTGGGTTATTTTGTTTCTTTGTTTTATTTTCTGATTGTTGTCTTATCCCTTTCTTTGTTTCCTTTTATCATTTACTTATTTTTCTACATAATTTATTTCTTTTCCTACCTTAATATTTCCATATTCTGTTTGCTGTTGCTTTTCTTTCATTCTACTCCTTCTTCTTTGGTCTTCATTTTGTTCTTTTTCTCTTTTTAATCTTTACTTCTCATATTTTCTTTGGATTTATTCTATTTATTTATATTTTTTTCTCATTGCATTTTTTTTAATTCCTCAATTTTTATTTTTATCCCTTTGTATTTTTTTATGATTTTTACTCATATCACTTAGTTATTTTTCTAGCTTTTGTATGGTTCCTTTGCTACCTTTTAAATTATTATTAATATTATTCTTTTTCTCTTCTCTCCTTTTCTTTGGTCCTAATATTTTCTTCTAGGAAACACATACAACTACAAGGATTTAGAATAAGAGGAACCAAGAGTCAAAAGAACTTTACCACACACACACAAAATAAAACCCTAGAGTACAAAGAGAAGCTAACTAACCAAATAAGCCCATCAAGATAAACAGGGGTCTAGACACCAATAAAAATTTTCAGGGCATACTAAGAAGCAGGAAGATATTCTCCAGTCGAGTGAACAAATCAAAAAACTGGAGGAGATGCAGAACATGAAACAACTAATGAAGGATGTGGAAACAAGTATCAAGAATTAACTTAATGAAGTTTAGGAAGAAATAAAGGATATTAAGACACTGGTGGAACATACTGAAGAAATTGTAAACATATATAAAAAGATAATGGATTTCATGGTGATAAATGACACAATACAATTATTGAAAATATACTGGAAACACATAACAGCAGATTTGAACAGGTAAAGGAAAAGATCAGTGATGTTCAAGATAGTACAACTAAAATCAGACAGATAGTAGAACAGATAGATAAAAAGTGAGAAAAAATCCAACAAGACTCAGGATTTGAATGACAACATGAAATGCATAAACATATCCATTATGGGCATTCCCAAGGAAGAAGCAAAAGGAAAGTGGGCAGAAGGAATGTTGGAGGAAATAATGACCTACAATTTCCCAACTCTTTTGAGGGACATGAATGTACATGCCCAGGAAGCAGAGCACACTCCAAACAGTATAAATCCTAACAGGCGAACCATAAGACATTCATTTATCAAATTGTCCAATGCTCAGGACAAAGAGAGAATACTGAAAGCAGCAAGAGAAAAGAGATCTATCACATTTAAGAAAAGCTCAATCAGATTAAGCACTGATTTCTTATCTGGAATAACAGAGGGAAGAAAGATTTTGTATGATATAGTAAGGTGCCATACCTTACTGTGTCACACTGTCAGCCAAGAATTATGTATGCAGCAAAGAAGGCATTCAAAAATGAAGGAGAGTTCAAAATATTCACAAATAAACAGAAAGTAGGAGAGAGATTGTTAACAAAAACACTGCCCTTTAGAAATACTGAAAGGACTTCTGCAGGTTAAAAGGGAAAAAACAAGAGTGAGAGGGATGGAGGAGAGTGTAGGAAAGAAGATTATTGGTAAGAATAACTAAAAAAGATAAAAAGAGAAATAAAAATAACATATGACATTTACAAACTTAAGGAAAATACGGCTACTGTAAGTAAGGCATTGACAGTAATAGTATTGAAAGTTAATGCATTAAACTCTCTAATCAAGAGACATAGATTTGCAGAATGGATAAGGAAAGATGACTCATCTATATGCTGTCTACAAGAAATTCACGTTATATCCAGGAACACAAGGAAATTGCAAGTGAATAGTTGGAAAATGATTTTTACATGTAAACAATAATCAAAAAAGGGTGGGAGTAGCTATACTAATATTGGACAAAATAGACTTTAAGTGCAAAACTATTGTAAGAGACAAAAAAGGATGCTATGTATTAATAAAAGACATACCCTATCAAGAAGAAAGAATAATCATAACCATTTATGCACCTAACCAGGGCACCTCAATATACATGAGGTAAACATTGGGAAAACTAAGTGGAGTAACAGATGCCCCTTCAATTACATTGGGGGATTTTAATACACCATTATCACCAGTAGATAGAACATTTTGACAGAGGGTAAATAAAGAAACAGACCCTTGAACAATACGTTAGAGGATCTAGATCTAATAGACATATACAAAACATTATACCTAAATACAGCAGGATATACATTTTTCTTAAGTGCACATCAATCGTTCTGTGGGAAAGACCACACGCTAGGCCACAGGGCAACTCTCAACAAATTCAGAAAGATTGAATTTATACAAAATAATTCCTCTGGCCACAATGGAATGATGATGGAAATCAGAAAGCAATGGAGGACCAGATTCAGCACAAAGATATGGAAGTGAAAAAACACAGTCTTAGACAATCAGTAGGTCAAGGAGGAAATGGCAAAAATAAATCAATAACTACATTGAAACAAATGAAAATGAGAACGCAGTGTATCAAAATCTATGGGATGCAACAAAAACAGTGCTGAGAAGTAAATGTATAGCCACGAATGCATATATTAAAAAAGAAGAAAGAGCTAAAATCAAAGACATAATTGCACACCTGGGTGAATTAGAAAAGAACAACAAAATAATCCCAAAGTGAGTAGGAAGAAGGAAATACAAGGATTAAAGCAGAGCTAAATGAAATTTAAAATAAGAAAAAACTAGAAAAAAAAATCTGGTTCTTTAAGAAGAATAATAAAATTAGTAAACTTTTAGCTAGAATAACAGCAAAAAGAAAAAAAAAGAGGACATATAAATACATAAAATAAGATACAAGGAAGGGAATATCACCACTGAGCCCTCAGAAATAGAGTATCATATAGGATACTTTGAAAAACTGTATGCCAACAAGATGGATAACTTAGATGAAATGGACAAATTTCTAGAAATACACAGGCAGCTTATATTGAAAAAAGAAGAAACTGATGAACTCAACATACCAATTATAAGTAACGAGATTGAATTAGTCATCAAAAACCTCCCAACTTAAAAGAGCTCAGGAAAAGTTGGCTTCAGAGGTGAATTCTACCAATCATTACAGAAAGAACTAACACCAATCCTGCTTAAACTCTTCCAAAAATAGAAGGGGAGGGAACATTGCCTAACTCATTCTATGATGCCAACATCACCCAGATACCAAAGCCTCATAAAGATGCCACAAGAAATTAAAACAACAGACCAATCTCTCTAATGAACCTAGATGCTAAAATCCTCAACAAAATACTTGCTAATCATATTCAACAATACATCAAACAAATTATACACTATGACCAAGTGGATTTTGTCCCTGTTATGAAAGGATGGTTCAACATAAGAAAATAAAGCAATGTAATACACATTAACAGATCAAAAGAGAAAAATCACATAATCATCTCTATTGATGAAGAAAAAGCATTTGACAAAATACTGCCCCCTTTCCTGATAAAAACACTACAAAAGATAGGGATGGAAGGAAACTTCCTCAAAGTGATAAGGTGTATATATGAATAACCCACAGCTAACATCATATACAATGGTGAAATGATAAAGACTTGCCCTCTAAGGTCTGGAAAAAGACCAGGATGCCACTGTCACCACTTTTTTTTTTTACCATTGTGTCAGAAGTACTTGTTTGAGCACTTAGGCAAGAAAAAAATATAAAAGACATCGAAATTGGAAAGGAAGAAATAAAAATTTCACTATTTGCAGATGACATGATCCTATACATAGCAAGCCCTTAGAAATGTACATCAAAGCTTCTGGAGCTGATATGTAAATTCAATAAAGTGACAGGATATAATATCAACATGGAAAAATCAGTAGCATTTCTGTACACCAATAATGATCGATCTGAGGTGGAAATCAAGAAAATAATTCCATTACAATAGCAACTAAAAGAATCAAATATCTAGGATGAACTTGTTGAAGATGTAAAGGACTTGTAGCCAGAAACATGCAAAACATTGTTAAAGATATCAAAGCAGACCTAAATAAATGGAAAATAAATGGAAAAAAATACTATGTTCATAAATTGGAAGACTAAACATCACTAAGATGCCTGCTTTACCCAAATTGATTTACAGATTTAACACAATCCCAATAAAACTTACATTTTTCACTGAATTGGAAGAGCTAACAATGAAATTTATTTGGAAGGACAAGGGTCCCCGTATAGCCATAGACATATAGAATAAAAAACCAAAATTGGAGGAATCACACTACCAGACTTTAAAACATATTACAAAGCTATACTGGTCAAAATTACATGGTATCGGCACAAGGATAGATATACTGACCAACAGAAGCAAATTGAGAGTTCTGATATAGATCCTTGCATATATGGTCAACTGATATTAAACAAGCAACCAAGCCCACTCAACTGTTACAGAATGGCTTCTGCAACAAATTGTCCTTGGAAAACTGGATATCCATAACCAAAAGAATGAGAGAGGATCACCATCTCACATCCTATACAATAATTTACTCAAAGTGGATCAAAGATATAAATATGAGGCAAGACCATAAAGCTCCTATAAGATAATGTAGGGAAGCCCCTATGAGACCTTGTAGTAGGAAACTATTTCATAAATTTTACACCCAAAGCATAAGCAATGATAGAAAAAATATAAATGGGACCTTCTTAAAATAAAAAAAATTTTGTGCTTCAAAGGAGTTGTCAAGAAAGTGAAATGGCAGCCTACTGAATGGGAGAAAATATTTGATAACCATCTGTCCAATAAGGACCTAATATCCAGCATATATAAAGAAATGTTACATCTCAAAAATAAAAAGACAATCTATTTAAAAATTGGGCATAGACATTCTCCAAAGAATAAATACAAATGGCTAAAAAGCACAGGAAAGGATGTTCACATCACTAGCTATTAGGGAAACTCAAAGCAAAACTACAACGTGATATCTTACACCTATTTGACTGGCAGCCATTAAACAAACAGAACTACAAGTGTTGGAGAGGATTTAGAGGAAAGGGAACACTTATTCACTGCTGGTGGGAATGTAGAATGGTGAGCGATTATGGAGGACAGTTTGGCTGTTCCTCAGGAAGTTAACTACAGAACTGCCATAAGATCCAGCAATCCCATTGCTGTGTATATACCCAGAAGAATTGAAAGCAGGGACATGAATGGATATATGCTCACAAATACTCATACAAAATTCTTCACTATTGTCAAAAGTTGAAAGCAACCCAAATGTCCATCAGGATGAATGGATAAGCAAATTGTGGTTTATACATACAATGGAATATTACAGAGCTGTAAAAAAGGAATTCAGTATTAATACATAAGATAACATGGATGTATCTTAAAGACCTTATGTTGAGTGAAGAATGCCAGTCACTGAAAGACAAATATTACATGACCTCAAGGATATGACTTAAGCAAATTGAACAGACTCACAGAGATAGAGTCTGGAAGCTAGGTAAACAAGAGAAAAAGGGAATAGAGGGTGGTGAGCTGATGCCCATTTGGGCTATGTGTTTGATAAGTTGGAAGGGTGTGGTTGGGCAGTAGATGGCATGGGAGTGGCACAGTAATGTGAAAGGGATTCTATGGTGCTGGTCAGTGAGGAGGAGTAGGGTGTGTGTGTGGGGGGTGGATTGGGCTATCCATTGAACTGAGGGAGGGTTGGAGGAAGGAGTATATGAATTCTGGGGATGTGCAGGTCTGTGGTTAAAAATACAATGGTGGGATTGGTCTTTTGGCAAATATGGCAGGGGAGGGTTACTGGTGTGGGGCATTGGTTGTGGGGGGATATGTGTGAGAGAGTGCACCTGGGGTATGCCTGTATGGAATATGTAAGTGTTCATCTTGTCATAGTGTGTTATCTCAGTGGGTGGAGACCCACACAATAAACAAGAAAATATTAAACTCCCATCCTAGGGAATCCTGTTATGTTCTCAATTAGAGGGACAAGAATGCCTTGAGAATATAGGCAGTGACTAATAAAAGAAAACAGACCAATATGTCAAGCCCTCAATATTATTGCAAGTAACTATGAATCTTTTTCTTCAAAAATTGAAACTTAGTGGATACCATAGGTTCTGAGAGGAGGGAGAGGGAAGAATAGAATAGATGGAACATAGGGCAATTTTAGGGCATTACAATTGATCTTCATGATCTTGCAATAACAGATACAGGCCATTTTAAATTTCATCAAAACCTAGAAATGTGTATGGTGCAAAATGTAAACCATAATGTAAACAATTGACCATGGTTAATAGCAATACTTCAATATTTGTACATCAGTTGTAACAAATGAACCATCTGCATGTAAAATGTTATTAATAGGGGAGAGTGGAAAAGGGGAGGGCATTGGGTATATGAGAATCACCTATATATTCTATGTGACTTTTCTGTAACTTAAAGCTTCATTGAAGATAAAATTAAAAAAAAAAAGACACTGGGGGAATATAAGAAGGAAATTGTCATTATACATACAAGATAACAGATCTTACAGTGTTGAACGGCACAGTGTCAAAAAATTTTAATTATTTCATTTATAATTTCCCTACTTATGGCTCTATTACCCGTTTTATTTGAACCTGTAATTAGCACTCTATGTGTTAAATATATGTCCCAGAGACTTAAATCTTTAGTCTGTTCATATGCCTGTTGAGCCCTGAATGTCAGCAGAGTTGCAACACCTGCTCTCCAGTTCACTGGACTAATCAAGGACAACTAACAAGAAGATGGTGATGGACAACTCCCAATCCAAGCAACAGAGAGAGTCTGCAAATCCAAGGAAGATAGTTCAATTCATCTGTTCCATGAGCTTTAAGCTCCCTTTCAGTTAGAAACAGCATGGGAATCACTATCCCAAAATCCACAAGATGGTGGAATTAACAATGGACTAAAGTAGACATTATTATTCTATAATAGACATTATTTTTCTAACAATGGAATAAATTTTATCACTGATGTGGAGACACTGGCCACCAGAGGTTCAGAGGGAAGGGAGAGGGAAGAATTGTTGTAAGAGGGGGCATTTTTGGGACATTGGAATTGTCCTGCATGACATTGCAATGATGGATACATTGTACATTTTGTCATAACCTATAAACTTGTGCGGGACAAATTATGAAGTAGACTATCGTCCAGAGTTAGTAGATATACTTCAATATGTGTTCATCATTTGTAGCCAAAGTACCACACTAAAGAAAAGATGTTGTTAATGTGGGAAAGTGTGGGAGGTGGAGGCAGTTGAGCATATAGAAATCCCCTAAATTTTTTATGTAACATTTATGTAATCTAAAGCGTCTTTAAAAATAAAAAATAAAAAGAAGTAAAAGAGGGATTAATACAATCAACACCATAGAAATAAGCATGAGTATAAGAGCATACTATGAGCAACTGTACACCAACAAATTAGATAACAGATGAAATGGACTAATTCCTAGACACACACAAACTACATACACTGACAGAAGAATAAAATAAATATTCTACAAATACCCCTTGACCCCATAAGGAAACAAAACAAAACACAATTCTTGTGGTAAATGCATACTTTTCAATTTATTAAGACACGATAAAGTGACTATGAACAAAAGAGACTACCATTAAGAGACTAAGAAATAAATAGAAATATAAAATGATTCCTATATTATGTAACTAGCAAAATAACCATAAAAGTATTATTGATCATATTTATGAATTATATCAAAATATAAGCAACTGGGTAGTTGAGGGTTTCTTGCCTCTATTGATAAAGTTTCATGACCATTTGGTTGGACCCTATTTCCATTATCCTACTTTGAACTGAACTTTCTTATTCCATAAGAAATTGAAGGAATCTGTTTGATTTAGAGCACTCTTATGTACCACTACAAACATTAATTTTACATTTTCTATATCCTTTGTTTTTTACATTACATTAAGTATGGTGTTGCAGTTCTTATGTATAACTCTACTTACATAGAAGTCAGGTGTTGATGGGTACTTCCAATCAGCTAGAAAAGAGGCAAGAACTAAAGTATTCAGTACTTTATTTTAGTACCAAGGATTTCATAGCATATTTGAACTTGATATTTTGCATTCTATTACATAAATATTTCGCAAATTATCTGAAATATCCTCTTATCTGTGGAACAGCAAATGCAGACTTAGGAATACTATGAACAAGTTTCATTTAAATTTTTTACATAAAAAACATAAAGATCAAGAGCATTGAAATTTTTTAATACAAAATTCTAATGTATTAATTACTCAGATGAATTAGTACATACACACCTGCACACATACACATACACACCTAGAGCCCAGAATGACATTAATTGACACAAAAAGGCATCAACATTTTTATTTTTTTCAATTCTCTAGATAGTCCTGATTTGCTATTAAAAATACTTTTGAAGGGTGTATTAGCCGGGGTTCTCTAGGGAAACAGAGTCAACAGGAGATATCTGTAAATAGTATGAGATTTTATAAGAGTCTTTCATTTGACCATGGGAGTACACAAGTCCAGGTTTCACAGGCAGGCTGCAAACAAGGACTCTGATGAAAGTCCAATGAAGGTCCTTGAAGAATTTCTGAGAGATGTTGGCTGTCCAAATATGAGCTGGGAAATTCTCTCTGAATGCTGAAATCACTTCTTTTAAGGCATTCAACTGATAGGATAAAGCGTCACTCATTGCTGATGGCAATCTGGTTGATGCAGATGTAATCAGCCATCTATGCAGTAAAGTCACTCATGACTAAAGCCCGTATATGTCCTTGTATTACAATTAGCCCAGTGCTTGCTTGACCAAACAACTGGACACAATTACCTGGCTGATCCGACACATTAGCCTAACCATTACAGTCTACCTCTTGTCAACTCGGCAACCATACACATTACCTTAAACCATACTTAGTCTCTAAATAAAAATAATAACGGACGTGCAAATATGTATATTTCCACATAACAATGTTAAACTTTGTTGTGTAAAACCAGAAATTCATTAATTCCATACAGAGTAGGGGTTCAAGTCCTTGGGTGATATTCACTCTTATACTTGCCATCCTTAAATATTATGGCATGAAACTAATACAATTTGTCTTATGATAAGGGAAAAGTTTGGAGAAGAAAACAAAGAAATTCATTTTGTGTACATATAAATCATATTAATACCAAAACAAGGAAAAGAGATTCATGACAGTTACAGTCCTCATTTCTGTACCTAATCACATGGTTGAAGTTCATATTTATCACTACCTTCTTCCACTACCCATTCCATGTTCCTGTTACCCTCAGCAAGCACTTCAGCTGGTTGTGGTTCTTGGCCTGGTGGGGTGACCCAAGCTTTCATTCCTGAAGATGCTGGGCATTGTTATTCCTGTTTGGATTCAGTTGTTGCAATTTTCCGTTGACTTTAATCACAGGGCATGGCAGTACTAGGAGATACCATAGAGGATCTTCTGTATACCAGGCAAACTCTTCTTTACCCTCATTATGTCGATGCAGTCCCATTTCCCCTTGATAGTCAGGATCAATCACCCCAGCCAGTACAGTAATTCCCTTCTTTGCCTGTTGATTCAGAGGTAAGAAGAGCTTAAAGTGGACAGTTGGCACTCTTAACTTTTAGTTCAATGGAATCATTGTTGTGTTCCCTAGTGGCAGCACTCCTCATTTTTGGGCTAAGACTTGTAAACCAGCAGAACATAGAGTTGCAGGGACAAGAAGCATAAATTTTCCTAGTGGGTCACTAGGGGTAATAGTGAGTGTTGCCAGTCCCCTTTCCACCCCTTGATTCTTGGACCCATGAATCCTGGTTATGAGAGAAACAGCACCATAGAGTGGATGCTGATTTAGAGCATACACAGCCTCCTGGAAGACACTGCCCCAGCCCTGCAAGGTATTGCCACCTAGTTGGCACCATAATTGAGCCTTCAAAAGGCCATTTCACCCTTCTATCAATCCAGCTGCTTCAGGGTGATATGGAACATGATAAGACCAGTGAATGCCATGGGCTTGTACCCACTCCCACAAAGCATTTGCTGTGAAATGGGTTCCTTGATCAGAAGCAATGCTGTGTGGAATGTCATGGTGTTAGACAAGACATTCAGTAAGTCCACAGATGGTAGTTTTGGAAGAAGTGTTGTGTGCATGAAATACAAACCCATATCCAGGGTATGTGTCTATTTCAGTTAAAACAAATTGTATCCCCTTCCATGGTGGAAGTGGTCTATGTAGTCAACCTGCCACCAGGTAACAGGCTAATCACCTCGGGGAATTGTGCCATATTGAGGACTGAGTGTGGATCTCTGCTGCTGGTAGGTTGGGCACTCAGAATTAGCTATATCCAAGTCAGCCTTGGTGAGGGGAAGTCCATGTTGCTGAGCCTATGCATAACCTCCATCCCTACCTCCATGTTGAATGGGGATGTGGTGGGAATCACAACTCCTGCATCTTTCAAATCCTTGATGTTGGCACTAATCTATGCAATTCCTCCAGGAATCCGGTATTGCTTTTGATTTACTATTTTGCTAGGGAGAGGAAGTTTTAGTGGCTTCCACTTGGCCTTTCCTACCATAATAGCTCTCTCTCCACAAGTCAGGGATCCAGTGTGGAGATTCTGCCAGTTACTGGGTAGGCCTATTCCAATTATGCATTCTGGAACTAGGGTAATAATTGCAGAATTGGTCTAGGGAACCACTGGATTCACTGTGAGATGGACCTGAGCTAAAACTCCATCAATCACCTGACCTCCATAAGCCCTTACTCTGACTGGTAGTCTGCACGGATGTTTTGGGTCTCCTGGAATTAATGTCACTTCTGAGCCAGTGTCTAATCATCCCCAAAATATCTCATCATTTCCTTTTCCCCAATGCACAGTTACTCTTTTAAAAGGCCATAGGTCTCCTTGGAGAAAGGTTAGGGGAAGATTAACAGTATAAATGTTTGGCAGTTTAACAGGATCCTTCCCTAAAGGGACCTGGCCTTCTCCTCATTCAAGGGGCTCTGGGTCTGTAAACCATCTCAAGTCTGGGAAAAAAGGGGCCATGATTCTCTGCATCTGTAATTTGAGTAAGTTTTTGTTCACTTGACCTAGAACATTTCTGCTTATACAGATCCAGAAGAAATTTAGTAGACTGCCCATCTATATCACTTCTAGGTACCCCATGATCTGTTAGGTAATACCATAACTCTATGTGACTCAGACTATTTTGAATGTGGCTTTGAATCTGCCTTTCATTGCGGTAGCCATGCCCACCTTGTCTTTGGCAATTATTTGCCAATACTTGGCCTTTACCAGCCCCAGATCGAATCATCCCCATAATGTTCAAGGATTCTAATTCCACTACAGCCATCCCTACAGTAATATCCAGACTACAGAAAGAACAACCACAGGGCACTTCAGAGAATGTAGAGTTATTCTTACAAACTTCAGCGTCCTGGTTAAAGGGGTGTACTCTGGACATTCCTGGGGTAGGTAGGCAGATCTTAAATGGTAAGTCCATTCTAGCATTCCAATCTCTCTTATACTTTGAATTCCCTCTTCTACTGTACACCAGGGCAAATCGGTATACAGACAAGCTAGGCCATTTTTGGGTCCATGTTTCAGTCAGCCAACCAAATAAATGGTTAGAACCCTTTCTAACTCCTCAAGCTACAACACTGAATCTAGAATTTCTTCTTAGTGAGCCCATATCAAATTCAGCATGATCCCCCTTTATATTCCTGCCACCCTTTCCCCATATCCTTAGTATCCATTCCCACACATATTCCCTTGATTTCTGTTTATATAAGTTGGAAAACTCATGCAGTTCTTTCAGAGTATAGCATACTCCCTCATGGGTCATACTTTGTATCTCACAAAGCCCTTTGTATTTTTGAGGGATTGTTGTGAATTTAATCTAGTAATAGGTCTCAAAGGAAAGAGGGAGTGAGAGTGGGTAAGGGGAAGGGTTAAATATGTTTTGCAAACTACTGACCTCATAGCATTCCTTTGCATTTTCTTCTTGTGAGACAGTATTAATCTCTTCAGGCAAGGGTTGGAAGGCAGATTCCTCAGGGCAGGGTGGAGGCTGGAGTTTGGTTGGTACCTGCCTCAGGGCTGGGAGGAGGTTTGCTCTCCCTGGGGCAGGCTAGAGGTTGGGTGATACAAGGTTGACAAGGTGTGGTCTCCACAGGGCAGGCTATCACAGGTTTATCTAGTAAAGTCTTAGCAGAATTTAGGATTCCAATGTCCCCACCAATATTATCATCATCCCATATGTCTCCATCCCAATCTTCTGGGTTCTTCTCCTTTCCAATCAATGCCTTCACTTTAACCACAGAAACCCTGCAGGGTTGAGATTTTAATTCCTTTGTAACTCTGCTACTCATACAATGAGAGTTTGAGTTTGGTTCTCAGATATCTTAAGCCTTTGGCTGCAGGAAAGAAGATTTTCTTTTGGAACGCACATAGAAATTTTCACATAATTCATGCGATGTTTAAGCTTAACATATGAAGTCTCATCTTTTTCTTTTGTAACTGTATCCAGAGTATCTAGGAAGAGCCAGCCACATCATTATACCTTTTAACTCCACAAAACTCTGCTAAGGTGTTGGAAACACATTCACCGAGATCCTTGTTTCTCATAAGCACGGAAGTAGGGGAATCCAGTGATGATATTTTGTGTATATCCATTGCCAACCCATGGCATGGACTGTTAGTGGCCTCTTCCTTATTGGAAAGGGAGTCATTAGTACGCTTGAGTACAATTAGAGTAGAGAGCCAATTGCAAAACTCCCAGAACCACCTCAGACATCCTATACTTATGATTCTGTTCCTGAAGAGCCACTCCTGGTACCAACATGTTGGTTCTCTAGGGAAACAGAATCAACAGGAGATATCTGTAAATAGTATGAGATTTTATAAGAGTCTCTCATGTGACCATGGCGGTGCACAAGTCAAGGTTCCACAGACAGGGTGCAAACCAGGGGCTCCAATGAAAGTCCACTGAAGGTCCTTGATGAGCTTCTGGGAGATGCTGGCTGTCCAAAGTCAAGCTGGGAAAATCTCTCTGAATGCTGAAATCACTTCCCCTTTTAAGGCATTCAACTGATTGGATAAAGTATCACCCATTGCTGATGGCAATCTCCCTAGTTGATGCAGAAGTAATTGGCCATCTATGCAATAAACTCAATGATGACTAAAGCCCATAAATGTCCTTGTATTACAATTAGCCCAGGGCTTGCTTGACCAAATAACTGGATATAATTATCTGGCCAAGTTGACACATTAGCCTAACCATCACAAGAGCCTATATATTCAGATGTATCATAACAAATATAAAAAATGACATGAACTAGAAGAAACACCATCAGATGAAACAAAGCTAAGAAAAGGGATGAAGTATGGTTTCATTTTGAAGGGGATCTGACATGTTTCAGAGAACATTTATGCAAGGCTTCCATGATAAAGTGACATTGGAGGCAAAATTTGAAAGAAGTTATATAATATGACATTAGGAATTCCTGTAATATTTTGAGGATGATCTTTCACAATTTGTAACAAATGTTCCACAGCGATGCAAGATGTCTATGATGGGGTGTTTTATGCGAATTCTGCACACATTGTTTTTTAAGATCACAATTTCTCTAACAACAAAAAAAATTAAAATGAAAAGATGAACAGACAGTAAAGATTACCAGACATTTGAGTTAACCCTCTATTTAAGATAAAATAAACAAATATGAAAAAAATAAAATGAAATTGGGACAAAGCAGACAGAATTAAAAATGAGTAGGGCAGAAACACCGAAAGGAAAGTTTCAAATAAAAATAGAAGTTTTGGAGGATATAGGTCTCAGATAGTAAAGTAGCAGCAACATATAAGGTCCTAAGTGCAGAGAACCACTTAGGAAGGCAAGACCTGTAGAGCTATGGGATTCAAGGTACTTGGTGTAGAAAGAGTGCATGAATCAGGTGTAACTCTGGGAGTGAGACTGGCTCACAATATGATAATATTTTAAGGCTGTTATAAAAATATAAATGTGATTCCAGAGCATGAAACTGGAAAAATTACTTTGAGCAATCCCCAAACTACATTTGTACCTCTTTCTGATAGTCAAAATGCCTATCATATTTAAACATGGGAGAATAAAAGAAATACAATTAAACTCCATATAAAGGTATTTAATATGCAAAATGATAAAATCAACAAAGAATATTCCCATAGTTATGAACATCAGAGCATAAAGTAAGGCTTTATAGCAGGCAAATAAAGATATTAATTTAATATAGTAAAATATATAAAAAATGAAACAAGATATTGAAGCTTCATGAATATTATATATACTGAAAAGAGATGGATAGACATCAGGAGGATGTGAAAACATGATTCAAAGAATGCAGAAATTAACTAAAAATTGAATAAAATAAACAGAAATGGGAAAATTTAGTTAAATATAAGAGTGTCTGTCATCACACAAAACACAATTAAGAAAAGGAAAAATGTAAAGAACAGATATGAAAAAATCAATTTGAAATAAGAAAATGCATAAATTCAGAGAAGATAGACTTAAAAATTAATAAACTATAATTTTCAAAATGCAAAAAACTTGACTCATAAATATAAAATGAATATAAGGCAAAAGTGTATTCACTATTTCATTACTACAAGAAGCAGCAAGATGATAAGACTGAGTCAAACAGTGTTTAAATAACAGAGATTTATAGAATTTATTAGAAAAGGTATAACTGAACAAAGGTTTCTTTCCTTTTTAAGTTTTATTTTGTATATATTATGCATATAAACAAGTCTGGTTATCATGGAATCACAATTTGTCTTGTTCCACTCAGCATAATGTATTTGAGATCCATCTGTATAGTTGCCTAAATCAGTATTATTTATTGGTTAGTTATAGTCTTTGTACGTTTGTACTATAGTCATCTTGTCCATTTTCTTGTGAATGGACCTGTGAATTATTTCCAATTATGGATTATAAACAATATCATACAGGTCTTCATGTGAACGTATATTTTCATTTCTTTGTATAAATAAAAAAGAGTAAGATCACTGTGTCATAGGGTAAGTGGTTTCACTTCCTAAGAAATTGTCAGAATTTTTCTAGAATGACTGCATCAGTTTGTGTTCCTTCCAGTAATGTTTGAGAGTTTCAAATGCTCTGCATACTTGTAAAGGCTTTGCATTATCAGTTATCATTACACGTTTTTGTTTTAGGCATCTTAATATGTTTCTGAGAACACAGTGTGGTTTTAATTTGTGCTTGCCTAATGATGAATGGTAAGGAGAATCTTTTCCTGGGCTTAGTTGACATCTTGTTTTCCTTTTCTTTAATCTTCATAGTATTGAGACTTGGGAGTTGTTTTTCATATTATGTATACATGTTCTTTGTCAAAGAGATGTTTAGCAAATATTTTCTACAAATCTGTGACTTGTTTGCTTATTCCCACATAGTCTTTCACAGAGGATATCTTAATACATTGGAATACAATGTATCCAGTTTTTTCTCATGGCTAATGTATTTTTTTTTTTTTTATTATGGGTAAAAATCAAAATTCTCACAATACATACAAACATTTGTAAAATGATATATAAATATATATGCATATATGTGTATTTGCTTACAAAAATGTTATTTATATATATATATATACATATATTTTAAGAGGTGCTTAGATTACCTAAAATATTACACGGAACCCACTGGGATTCCCATGTTGCCCACCTCCCACACCTCCCACCACATCCCACACAAACATCTCCCACAGTGTGGCCCACCAACCTCAATGAACTTACACATCCTGGAGCCTTGAAATTGGCTAATGTATTTTGTGTCTTATTTAAAAAACAGGATTAAACCATGGTCATATAGATCATATAGATGTTCTCAAATGCTTACTTTAGAATTTTTATAGTATTAGGTTTCACATTCATGTCCAAGTTCTATTTTGGAGGCATTTATATATGGAGCAAATGATGAGTTAATATATCCTTTTTTTGGCAAAAAGCTATTAAATTTTTTCAGCATCATTTTTAAAACATACTATGTCTGTTATGGATATTCCTTGACGTCTTTGTGAAAAATCAATTGACCATATGTGTGTGAATCTATTTCCAAACTCTCTAATTAGTTATACTGATCTAGGTGTTTATCTTTTCACCATTACCACATTCTGTTGATTATTTAACTTGATCACAAGTCCTGAAATTAGATGATATGAGTCATCCAACTTTATTCTTCTTTTTAAAATTTGTGTTGACTAACTTATTTCTTTGGTTTTTATCTAAATTGTAGAATTAGCTTCTCAATTTCTGAAAAAAATAATAGGTTTTTATTGGTGCTCCCTTGAAACTCTAGATCAATTTTGGATTGCATTTTTTAATAGATTGCTCTCAATTGGGCTGTCTAGCAATATGATATTTTTTTATGTCTTTTATATATTTTATATATTTTATTTGAGATTCCATATATAAGTTAAAATGTAAGGGTTTGGGATCTAATAGCCATATATTATTCAAAAATTTTACATAAGTTCCTTATTAACATGGCAAAGTACTAATCTGAACTCTAATATTCTAATGTTTTACCACATAAAATATTATAGTTATCAGTCTACTTCCACATATTCTGCTAATACTTTTTATCCATAAGTTTGCAGTATTCATGCTTTGTTTAGTCTTTGAAATTCTCAATAAGCTTAAACTTTCTCATACTACTTAAAATTGTATCACTTGACAATTTAAACAAAAGCCTTGTCATAAAAGAAATATGAATTCTGTCATAAGATATATTTTTGTTGTTTTGTTTTTTATTTTTTCTTTTACCATAGGATATATTTTTCTATATTTAATTGCAAACATGTTCATGGGAATTTTGGGAAAATTAAACAGGTTTTATTCCTAGGAAGAAGAAGCTGTATTTCAGGATTTTAAATTATTAACTTAATGGCACATAGCTAGTAAGTATCACAACTATGTCTATGTATTATGATTAAATATCTTGTCCAATCTTATGCCATATGATTTTTGATGAGAGTTATTTTTCTGGCAGAGAAAAAAGTGCATTCAATGTACGCATTTTTATCATACAGCTTATTGTTCCAGAACTGGAAAAAAATCATCTTGTTAATTTTCTATCCCAAAAGAGAAGGAGTTTTCTCCTTGGAGCATCCTTTGTGAACTTCAAGAAGAGCTTGATAAACTGGTATAAGAATCCAAATGTTTAGGTTTCTTAATTATACGAGCAGTTCAGTTCCACAGGTAAAAAGAATGAGTTTTCAACAAATATTTTAGAAACTATAAGCTTGAACCTCAAATTAGAGTTTTTACTTTAATATTTAACTAGAGACTGGTAATCCTATTAGAGTTGTATTAAAAATGAAACCACAGGCCTTCCACAGAAAATAGCAGGGAAAATAGGAAGTGCTCCCAACATACTTAGTTCAATAGATGTAAAATTGTTTTTTGCTTTAATAAAGATAATAATCAGAAATAGGGACACTAGGAATAAAGGACTACATTTTTATATTAGTAAAAATTTTTAATGGGAAATTATTAATTTTCCACTGTCCATTATGTAATTTGCAAAAATAATTATTTTTTTGACAGAGGAATATAAATATATTTAAGACTATTCTACTATTTAGTTAATTGATTTAGAGACCATGGTAGGTTTTGTTTATTTTAATTTCATTATCTAATTTAGCTTGATGGTTTTAAAAAAGACTCAATAGGTAAAGATATTATTCTGTGTTGTTTCTTGATGATAAAATTCCAAAATATTAGCAGATCACAGTAGGATTGCAATATAGTAGATAGGAAATACCTTAGATTGTGGAGTTAAGAAATCTTGAATCCTGGTTTTGTTATTAACTAACTGTCTATTAATTGTCAATTTTTTCTAGAATTTTCAGAATCCAAATGAGCATTTTTTGTAACTGCATATTAATGAAACCATTAATTTTATATATTAAAGAGTCTTTCACCTAGATCTGGGAAGTTAAAGGCCTGTTCCTTACTTCTCATTGCAATAATTTTAAGCTGATTTGCTCCTTCTTTTCTTGACATATGAACATCTCAATATGACAAAACCTTAGTGTATTTCATGTCACAGAGATAAATCATTGTAGATCACTGTATACAAAACAGCCTAATTCATAGGAAATGTACACTCCTTTAAATCCAGGAAAATACAACAGACAAGTAATTAAGAATAGGTTAAACACTTCAGTCTTTGACATGCTAAAGAAAAAAAAATTACTATCAGGAAATCACACTAAATATAGTGGATCTTGAACTTACAAGTTGTTGTACAACTAAAGTTTTCTGTGGATATACAGATACTACTTTAACATTTTGTTTTGTCATGCAGTATTCTCTCTTCTCACTCCACCAAGTGAAAAAACAGTCTGAATGCCTGGAGAAAAATAAAAGAAATCAAACTCTACTATGTGGCAAATATTGTGAATTAATTCTTTCAGCAATAGCTTTTGCAAAAAAATTTTAGTCATGACCATTGGGTGATATTTAATTCATAATTATTTTTTTGTCTACGTAAACAAGCATAAAACATTAATGAAATGCCCATGATGTCTTCTTGAGAGAGCTATGTCTCAAAAATCCAGCCAAGGACTTTACAGTGACAGTGAGCATATGAACAGAGAAAAATCATATATTGTCATTAAGTTAAAATGTGAACAAAAATAATAGTGGTACAAGAAGTTGCAAAGGCTAAAAACTGGTAATTTAAACATACATATTTAAAGAAACAAACAAAAGAGATTGTACTCTTTTTGACATCATGCAAGTTGCATCTACCTTCAGAATACCTTCTGCTGCTAGGGTCATCGCTGCTCCTGAAGGACAACTGGAATGTAATCCTTGCCAGGGGCAACTGTGTGGTCTGAATAGAAGGCCCTGTAAGAGCAGTTGAAATATTAACTTGGCCCACATTTAAGTCATGAGGAAGCATTTTAAAATTAAATAATTTTCACATTGTTTCTCATTTATATTTAGTATAATATTGTGATGTGAAGGTGGTTCCTCCCATTTTCTAATCATGACTATTTAAAAAAAATGTATTTCATACATATTATAGCAAATTTAAGAATAGCAATCAGGTGTGTACTTTCTATTATAACATTTCTGGATATAAAAATCACAATATTCATTCATCTTTGTGATTTTAATATGATGAAATGTAAAAACAAGTGGTAGAAAATTTAACAATAAATTAATGGAAAATATACCACATAAATTCACAGGATTTTGCTTGGTTATTTGCTTGTTTTACCCAGATCATGTGGCCAAAATTGAATGTACATTTCCTCATTTATTTTAAACAAACAAAAAATGCATCCATTTGGGCCAAATTTCATTATCACTCCCTATCTCATTACTGCCTAGGATACCATTATGCCATTCCAAGGAGGGGAAAATGATGATATAATTGGGAGACTCTATTTTTGTGGAATATTGCTGGAGCACCTATAAATGTATATCAGAATGTCTGTGCTGTCATCAGATTTGGAGCTGTATAGTATTCCATTGAAGAATGTGACTGAAGTCACTGTGTCATATAGCGGGGCTTCACAGATAACATTGAGCTGAAACCCTTCCTGTTTTTATTATTTCTAGTGACCTCTATCTTTACTTTGATAGGAAATTTGTGACTGGTTGTACTGGTCATTGGGGATTCCCGGTGCCACAACCCCAAGTACCGTTTTCTGAGTGTGTTGTCACTCGTGGATGCCTGCTATTCTTCAGTTGTCACCCCCAAAATGTTGGTCAACTTCCTGGCAGTGAATAAAGCCATTTTATTTTCTGCATGTGCAATGCAGATGTTTCTTTTTGTTACTTTTGGGACTCCTGAGTGTATTCTGCTGGCTGCAATGGCTTATGATCACTATGTAGCAATCTGCAAACCACTGCTCTATTCAGTTAATATGTCACCCTGAGTCTATGTGCCACTAATCATTGCTTCCTATCTGGGTGGCATTTTGCATGCTACTGTCCACACCGTGGCCACTTTTAGCCTATCATTCTGTACATCCAATGAAATTGAGCATGTGTTTTGTGACATCCCTCTATTTCTCATTATTTCTTGTTCTGACACTCACATCAACCAGTTTCTACTCCTCTACTTTGTGGATTCTATTGAGATAATTACTATTTTGATAGTACTGATGTCCTAAGCTTTCATTCTTTTGGCCATTCTGAAGATGCATTTTGCTGAAAGTAGGTGGAAAGTCCTTTCCACCTGTGGCTCTCACCTAACTAGAATGTCAATTTACCATGAAAAAATCTTCTTCATGTATGTGATACCAAGTTCCAGTAAGCTTTAGACTATGATATGTATATTTTTATGATATGATATGTTTATTTTACACTATTGTGATTCCCATGCAGAATCCCATCATTTGCAGTTTGAGGAACAAAGATGTCAAAGAGGCACTGAAAAAATTGTTTGAGAGAAATTGGTTCATAAATAAAGTACAATTTTAGCATTGAGTAAAACTGAAAAGAATGTAGAGGGTCAGTCCATATCTTTCTGGTGAGAAACAAGGGAAGAAAATTTATTCTTTTTTGTTAATACCAGTTACATATCCCAGAATATTTCCAAAGAAAGCATAAATCATCCCTCCAATGCAACATTTTACAAATGTAGATAAATTGTGTCAGTTGTTTGCCTATGGCTATCTTCAAATTGATCTATAGTAAATATTCGTTGATAAACTCACGTTAATATTGTTAGTCTTTGTGTAATTTGATTTTTGTTAAATATAATTAAAGGCCATGTACTCAGTATTTGATGACTTGATATAGCCTCACCTTGTTTATAGTAAGACCTCAGCTTTTGTTATGAAATGAATTGTTCTTCCTGAATCCCTGTGAATGACTCCCCAAGTGTTATTTACTTATACCAGTGTACTTGTTCTCTCTGATCTATCCTCTGAGGATGCCATTTGCAATGTTTGGATCAGCACAATAGATTTTTCACTCCATTATTTCCTCCCTACTGTTCAGTCACAGTAACTGATTAGATCCATTCTGAATATCCCCAAAATATATTGATGATGAGATAATATTTGTTGAGTGTATAATTCATGCCCTGAAAAAACAAATGGAAGTTTATTTTAAGCCCTATTTAGTCTGGTTTGTTAATTTTTTCCTAAGTTTTGTTGACTTGAAGACATTAATTGTAGAAATTTACTCATCTTTCAATGGAATACCCTGTTTCCCAGCAGAGATACTTAGCCTATGTCTCCACCAGATCAATCCCATCAGAAAAAAACTTATCAAAGAGTTTATTCTGAGTTATTAAATTGAGATACAACTCAATAATTTTTAAGACCATAATCTCTATTCAGTTTTGCAAACGGAATTCATACAATTCTATCGGAACAATCAGGTTTTATTGTATACTGTAATAAATACTCAAAATTCCTCTAAAAACAACAACTACAAACGAATTTTCAGAGACACAACACTTACTATAATGTGGATAACATGTGGTCCTATAAAGAAATTAAGCTACTGACAATACAGGCCTGGCCTGTTCTGGAGACTGTGCAAGCCGCAGCTGCCAGTTGGTGGAGAAGTCAGTAGGGAGCATCTGCGCTGCTTCCGTGCAGCTGTACCTGCACTGCGATTTTACTGTCCTGAAGAATCTCCTTTTTTTTTTCTTTTTTTTTAAATTATTTTTATTTTTAAGCCCCCTGCAGTAATAAATCCCTTTATTGAAACCCAGAAACTTTATAAAGGGAAATAATTTGAATTCTGTGGAGTATAATTTTGTATTTAAAAATAATTATGTTTAAAAATAGGAAGAGTTTTCAGAAAGGCTAATGGGATTAATTACTGATATATTATACATAACAGAAATTTTTTTAGTATTATATTTTTTAGCATTTGAGAAGACACTAGAAAAGACAAGCTATAGCTTTTCACAAATTGATTCACCATTAATTACAAAATGAATGCTATAAATGCATGGTTCTTAAATGAAAAATAGGTTACTTAATTTTTATAAAGAAAATGTAGGAAGTTTTTGCTCTGGAAAATTTATGGTTAATCTGATATGGAGATATCCCTTCAGATACCTTCAATTCATCAAGTAACATAAAGTGATGTACAAAGTTAGTAAGAAAAAGTAGCCTGCTATCCAGGCATTGTAGCTTGTAAGCAAAAGCAAGTTAAAGGCATAATTTAAGATTTCTATAGTTGCTTAGAATTTTGGGAACATAAACCTTTAAAAATCAATTTGTTTTCCTTTTAAAATATATTTTCAGAAGTATATCAATTCTTTCAGGTAATTAAGTTAGTATTACACTAAATTATAAGTATATAGCACTTGGGTGACCTATATAATATAATATAATCCCAAAGAGTGCTAAATTTCATCTTGGTACAATTTAGGAGAGATAGTCATCCTACCTTAGTGTAAAATCAGGTATAAATCAAGTAAAGAAGGTTTAGTAAATTCTAGATAAGTAGGAGGTTATCACTTGGTTCCTTTTTATGAAAAAATCTAATTTAGTGTAGAGAGATAAGAAATTTCATGTGAAGGCTTTTAGCCATCTAAGGAAAATCACCTACTCATGAACAAAACTACCCAGGTACCTCTCATTAAAAATTTGTGAATAAATTGTCAAATTATACAAATAGCAACAAACAAAAAATGAAATATGACTTTTCATGTGAACTCTACAGAAATCTTACATATTCAGCTTTCCCCACCAGTATTCTCATTTCAGAAAGGACCATTGCTCATGCTGGTTTTTATTATACTGGTGTGAATGGCAAGGTCAAATGCTTCTTTTGTGGTCTGCTGGATAACTGGGAAGAAGGAGACAATGCTATTGAAAAGCCTAAACATCTGTCCTAGCTGTAACTTTATTCAGAATCTGGTTTCAGTTACCAGTCTGGGATCCACCTCTAACTATACTTCTCCAGTGAGAAACAGTTTTGCACATTCATTACCTCCCACTTTTGAATATAGTGGTCCATTCAGTGGTTCTTATTCCAACCTTTCACCAAACCCTGTTAATTCCAGAGTGGTTGAAGACTTCTCCCCCTTGACAACTAACCTGTACATTTATGCAATGAGTACTGAAGAAGCCAGATTTATTACTTATAATATGTGGCCATTAGTTATTTGTCACCATCAGAATTGGCAAGAGCTGGTTTTTTTATTATATAGCTCCCGGAGATAGGGTAACCTGCTTTGCCTGTGGTGGAGAACTGGAAACCAAAGGATGATGCTATGTCAGAACACCAGAAACGTTTTCCCATCTCTCCCTTTTGGAAAATTATCTAGAAACCCTGAAGTTTAGCATTTCAAATTTGAGCATGCAGACACATCCATCAAGACAGAGAACATTTATTTACTGGCCATCTAGTGTTCCAGTTTAGCCTGAGCAGCTTGAAGGTGCAGGATTTTATTACATAGTTCGCAATGAAGATATCATGCTTTGGTTGTGACAGAGGCTTGAGGTGTTGGGAAACTGGATATGATCCATGGGTAGAACATGCCAAGTAGTTTTCAAGATGTGAGTTCTTGATACACATGAAAGAGCAGGATTTTGTTGATAAAGATTCAAGCTAAGTATCCTCATCTCCTTGAACAGCTGTTGTCAACTTGAGTCACTCCTGGAGATAAAAATGTTGATTCACCGAGTGTTTATTTTGAACCTATAGAAAGTTCTTCAGAAGATGTCTTCATGATGAATATACCTGTGATTAAAGCTGCCTTGGAAATGGCCTTCAGTAGAAGCCTGGTAAAACAGAGAGTTCAGAGTAAAATCCTAACAACTGGAAATAATTATAAAACAGTTAGTGATATTGTGTCAGCACTTCTTAATGCCGAGGATGGAAAAAGAGAAGAGGAAAAGGAAAAACAAACTGAAGAAATGGCATCAGATGAACTGTCATTAATTTGGAAGAATAGAATGGCTCTCTTCCAGCCATTGACATATGTGTTTCATATCCTGGATAATCTTTTAACAGCCAATATAATTAATAAACAGGTACATGATATTATTAAACAAATAACAGATACTTTTACAAGCAAGATAATTGATTCATACTGTTTCAGTTAAAGGAAATGCTGCAGCCAACATCTTCAAAAGCTGTCTAAAAGAAATTGACTCTACATTATAAAAGAACTTATTTGTGGAAAATAATATGAAGTATGTTCTAACAGAAGATGTTTCAGGATTGTCATTGGAGAACGACTGAGGAAGTTGCAAGAAGAAAGAACTTTTAAAGTGTATATGGACAAAGACAATTCTATTCATTCTTTGTGGTCATCTAGTAGTATGCAAGGAGTGTGCCCCTTTTCTAAGAAAAATGCCCTATTTACAGAGGTATAATAAAGGTAATGTTTGTACATTTCTTTCATAAAAGAAATATAGATTATGTGCTAGTCTATATAGAAAAGTCCTTAAAATATTGAACATTTGGGGCCATCTAAATAAAAATGAATTATTTTCTTTAGTAACATTCGTGTGTTCTACTCTGCTTTGGTAGTAGTAAATCTTGTTTGATAGTATCATATCATATTTAATCTTGATCCCTGCCTATTTGCAAGGGAAGATTTATGTTTGATGAGCTATATTACTATATGTGTGTGAACATATGGGGTATTAAATGACTAATAACAGTGCTGTGGTGAATCATTTCAGCAGTTGCTGTGCTTGATATTCTTTCAGAAAGCTTTGAGTACTCCATAGGTGCGTAGTTTAAAAGAGCTGGAAATCAGGAATTCTGAAGATTTTCAGAGTTATGCTGCCAAATTCTCTTTGTGCTTTTCATTTGTGTTATAAAAATTTTATCTTACTGGGAAAAAAGCTTTTCTCTAATTTGTGAGAAACATCATAATAAAGTGCTTTTAAAAGACATAAAAATATTAAGCTACTACAAGCCACATCATATTAAAATTTTACTTTCTTGATTATGATTTTTTGAGATTATTATTCTAGAATAAAGAACAGAAGTATTTCAAAAGTATTAAACTATTTCTAAATATTTAACTCTTACAATAATGAAAATAATTGCATCATTCTGGGATCATATTTAAGACTTCTAATATTCAAATAAATGTTTCAAATCGTTAACATAAAAATTCCAAATGAATTTATCTCCTGGTTTATCAGTTTCTTTCAAATTAACGATAATATTTCTTTAGGAAAGGAAGTGATGAATACCAGGAGGAAAGATGAACTCATTTATGGCAGTAATATCTGACCCATAATTCATTCAACAGATAATATAAAAATAGACACCATGTTAACATGTTTGAAATTCTCCACTTTTTATACTAAAAGTAGAATCCAAGTGGTGAAAAATAAAATTCTCTTTTAATTTTCTCTCTAAGTTCAACATGGACTAATAACTTCTTTAACTTTCAAATTAATAAATTTCACTGTTCACATCTCACCTAAGTACTTTCTCTCTGGTTTGAATACACTGATTACCCAGCACCCATGGAAGCACTCTTTCATATCATTTAGTACAGTCATCATTTCATATTTATTGTTGTGAATATTTGATTACTATCTAGCTCTACCACGACACTGACACTGTAAATTGTATAAAGACAGAATTCAGCTAGATAGTCCACACAATTGTAAACCTAGGACATAATAAGAACTGGAACATATAGTTTACTCAGAAAATATTTTTGATTGAATATTGAGTCAAGTAATAAGTAATAGTTTATAACAATTTTAAGCAGTAATATGCAGCTTTGCATTTACTGTACATTAGATAAGTACATTACAAATACTAAGTCATTTATCCTCACAACTTTAAGAGGTGGTTCTATTATAACCTATAATCACAGTTAAGGAAACAGAGGCACATAAACTCTAAGGCTTGTGCTTAAGTCCACATAGCTCTTAAGAAAGATACAAGGATTCAAACCTGAACTTCCTGGCTACAGAATCCTTGCTTTCAAGCACATTAATACATAGAATGAAAGAATGGGCTGATTTTTCTACTAACGGCATTATAAGTCCTCCAGAAAAATGTCATGTGAAGTAGCACAGTGTACATTTTGTCAAGCTAGAAAAAAGGGAGAAAAGGGAAAGTATGTAAGAAATATTGGAAAAAATGATTTCCATTGGATTTGCAGAATAATTCAACTGGTTTTGAGCCTAGGTGATCAATATATCAAAGACAATACAGAATGTAGAGGAAGAAGTAGGATCAATAGTAGTAGAATAAGAAGAAGGGGAAGGAGGAGGAAGACGAAGAAGGTAGAGGAAGAAGAGGAGAAAAAAGAGGAAGAATCAGAAGAGAAGTAGGGGGAGGAGGAAGAGGGTAAGAAGGAAGTGAAGAAGGAGGAGACAGAGGAGGAGGAGGGGAAGGAGCAGGGCAGGTGGTGTGGAGGATGAGGATGAACAGATGGTGGGGGAGAGCAGAAGATTTTAAAGTATATTAATTATATCAGTTGTACCTAAAATACCCAGATAGATATTGTTCTGGCAAGCATGGAGTTATCCAGAAAGGAGATATTTGAAAACACAGCTACACAAATAAGATTTAAAAGGAAATATAAAACTTCCATTTCTACTTAGGATTTAGAAAATTGCAAAGCACCTTTCCTCAAACTTAACTGTTTTAAAAAGTCATAATCTAAAAAAAAAAATCATAACTTTTCATGAGCCCACCAGAAAGATGAGTTTGGAAACACCCAAGAAACCAGAAAACCAATGAGTGACTAGCCCCTCAAAGAAGAGCTTGGGGCAAATAAGCTGTTTCACTTTGGCAGAATGTGGAAGAAAGATGTGACCACTGTACAAGCACATAAGAAAAATATAGATACATTATAAAGAATTGTGAAAACCAAGAGTGAGCTAAAGTGGCAGTTGAGAAAAGCAGAGCATTGAAAATTGTTAGGTTAAAAGATCTAATGGAGAGGATAAAAACAGGTATAGTTATATTAGAAATTTCATCATAAGGGATGTATTCTATTAGACAGTGTCCAATGAAATGCTAGAAAAAGGACTTTAAAAAGTACGCACACACAATATAAATACAAAGAATTTCATCAACAGGATCATCAGTAGAGCCAATACAACAGACTAAGAATCAGTGTACTTGAAGAATATCGAAAAGGGATTAACCAAAAGAAAAGACTTAAAGAAAAAAATATATAGTGAATGATATCCAATTGCTGTGAGACATATCAAACACTTAATATAGATTTATATATGTATACAAATATACATATATTACAATAAGAATAGACAGAGAGTGCATCAGGCAAAATATTAAAGGAGATAATGGTAAAAACATTTCTAAGAATAAGGAAAGGCATCAAATCACAGGTCCACAAATGTTAGAACACTCCAGGAATGATAAGTACAAATAGGGAATCAACCAACAAGAAAACATATAGAGTCATTGTTCTCATCTTTGAAAAACTGATACAAGTGGAAAATTATGAAGGCAGAGGAAAATACATATCTTGTACAGAAGAAAAATCATGAAAATTATACGAGATTTGTCATAAAAAATGTAACAGCCAGAACACAATGGAGGGACATGTTTAAAGTACTGAAATATAACAGTCATTACAGAATTCAATACCCACTGAAATATATTTCAAATATAAAAACAAAGTAGACTCTTTCATGAAAACACATAAAAAACACAGAGAGAAATAATTTATAGCTAGCCGTCTTGTACTCTAAAATTTTCCAGGCAGAAAGATTAAGTAAACAGAATGATCTTGTTTCTACTGAAAGAAATAATAACACTAAATAAGTAAAATTCAAAGGAAATATAACAATTGTTGGATTTTTAAATATTTAATTGCTCTAAAAATAGTTAACAACTGGAACTTAGGTTGATGCATTTTTTTACTTGAGCCATAAATAGAAGAAGAGTTTATGATGAAATTATCACAAAGAAAGCATAGTTAATAAAAATGAAAGGACACAAAGATAGAAAGATCTTCTAAATATTAGAAAAAACAAATACACTTTCAAGATGAGAAATAACTCAAAAAGGCACACAAATAAAAAATAAATGCTTGGGGAGCAGATGTAGCTCAAGTGGTTGAGTGCCAACTTCCCATGTATGAGGTCCTGGGTTCAATCCCTGGTACCTCCTAAAAATTAAATAAATGAATAAATGCTTATGGAAGACATACTTCTAATTGCAAATAAAATCAAAAAGAAAGAAAAATAAAGATTGTATAAATATACACTTTTTATTTTAGAGCAATAAAAGGGCATTCTAAAGTAATTTTAATTGTTATTGATATATGGTAAGGCACAATTTTAAAAATAAATTGAGAAAATATAACTATAATGAAGACTATTTATAAGACATAAATATAATGAAGATTAGATTAGATTAGATATATTAAATATACGTATATATATATATATACATACATACATATATATATACATACATATATATGTATATATATATACATATATATATATAAAAACAACATTTTTGTAAGCAAATACACATATATGTATATATATTTATATATCATTTTGCAAATGTTTGTATGTATTGTGAGAATTTTGATTTTTACCCATAATAAAAAAATAAAATAAAATAAAATAAAATAAAATAAAATAAAATAAAATAAATAAAAAAAAATTAAATAGTTTTTAATTACCAGAATATTGTTAAACATTTTACTCTTGAACTTAATTTTAAACATTCAAAAAACATTTTGGAAAAACAACCAGATATAATTATATAGAGAAAATCTTAATATAAATTTCAAAAGGAAAACACATTTTTTTTGAGGTACTGGGGCTGGGGATTGAACCAGGACCTCATATGTGGAAAGCTGGCACTCAACCACTTGAGCAATATATGCTCCAGAAAAAACAAATTTTATAATACAGTTACTTGAAGGCAAATGACATATCTATGTACAACTACAAAAGTTTAAATAATCAAATCCTTTAAAAATAAAAATGTACATTTAAAAATAAACTTTGAATAACAAGAGAAAAATAAAATCGTATTTTCAGATTATATAGAGGTTATTTTCTATAAATTGAAACTTTAGACTCTACCTTTTAAAATTTAAGAAATTCCAGAACATATAATTCCTTGAAAATTCTTAGTTTTTCAACATTTCTCAATTAAAAGGTTTGAAACAAAGGACCCAAGAATTAAATAAAAAATTTATTTATTTTTAAAGAACTTTGAAATCTATAGAAATTAGAACAGTGAGAATGATTTTCTAAAATACCCAGAATTTCAACTAAATACTTTATTATTGACACATAAGAGAAAGGTAGGTTTTTTCTAAATATTTATCAATTAGACACCAGATATATATTCCTGCTTGCAGAGTTTTAACCTGGCAAATTTACAAAATTCCATGTCCTAAAGCTAGTAAGAGAGTCTTTATTTTCCCAACTTACCAAGAACATCGTAATCTCACAGGTTTAAATGACAAAGAAATTCTCAAAAGTTATACAAATTGGAAACAAAAAAATGCAAAAGATAACAAAGAAAAGAACCAAAATTTATTTGTAAGTATAATATATGTATATACCTACATATTAGTAAGTCTAGAAGTACGTGCACAATATTGTAAGGATTTCTGTTTAATTTAATATTTTTCAATATTTCAAAATTTTCTTCATTGTTAACATATAACATATTTTCTATAACAATTATATAACACATTTTCTATAACTTAATTATTGCACAGTATTTCACTTAGTTGCAGGCCCAAATATTTGAAACACTGAGTTTTTCATTTTTCATTTTTAATTATTTCTCTGTTTATTACTTAACAAAATCTATTTATAAAACACCAGTGAATGTTCTTTATAACAAAAGCCATTGTGTATTCAAAATATCATAAAAATGTGTTTCCACTTTATATATTGTACTGCATCCAATGCTTTATATTCCTCATTTGATTTAATCCTTACAATAACTCTACAGAGCAGGAATTAGTATTTATCTTGTACAGTTGAGGAAAATGAGGCTTAAATTATCAGGGACTTATTAAGAGTGATATGGCAAAAATTTAGAATCTAAACCCTGGAATGTATGATTCCTAAGTAAGTACTCTCAACCCTGTACTGTATTTCTTCTCTATATCTTAAGTGAATTACGTTTGGGAAATATTTTTGTTTCAAAATGTAGCTATTTTCCATAATAAAATTCTCTGATTGGAACATACATGGGGATTTAAGTGAAACAATTTAAGAAGACAACATTACATTTTCTTGTTTTGCACATTAGATGCTCTTAAGAAACATATAACAGGTATAAAACTTATAGCAATGTCCATTTCAAAATGCATTTCTAAAAACATAATTTTGGAACTATTCAAGATTACATTTGGCCAAGTAAAGGATGGCTTAACAGAAATACAAACTAAAGGATCTGAGCATTTTAGAGAGGATCCAAGTAAATATCCAACAGGACATAACAAAAGCTGCAGGTGCACTTAAATGTTCAGCATCGCTGTCATTTCAATTACCTGGATTCTGCTCTCTTCTGCGTGAGTCTAATGAGAGCATTTTTCACCTTTTTGTTCCTAAGACTATAAATGGGTGGATTCAGCATGGGGATCGCCATAGTATAAAACACAGAGGCCACTTGATCCTTTCCCAAGGAGTAGGACTTCTTGGTTTTAAACAGGTAAAAATCATGGTGCCATAAAAGATAGTGACTCCCAGGAGGTGGAGGAACCAGTAGAGAAGGCTTTGTGCTTTCCTGAGACTTAATTTTCAGGATAATAGAAAGAATGGATATGTAGGACACAGAGATTGTGATAAGAGACACCATAAGGGTGGAGCCAGCAACAATGAATATCATGACTTCAATGCTATGAGTGTCAGTGCAGGACAGGGCTAAAACTGGGGTTATGTCACAGAAAAAGTGATGAATTACATTGGATTTGCAGAAATGCAAACTGTTCATACAAAGGACATTGTTCAAAGAATCAGTAAAGCCAATCACATAGGACCCAGTGATGAGAGAACAGCAAAGTCTCCTGGACATAACTACTGGGGAGTGAAGAGGATTGCAGATAGCTACATAGCCGTCATAGGCCATTGCAGAGAGAAGGAAACACTCAGTGACACCCAAGAAGATAAAAAAAGACTTTTGGCTGAAGCAGCCTTGGAATGAAATAAACTTGGTGGAAGTCAATAAGTTCTCTAAGGTTTTAGGTGTGATGACCGTTGAGTAACTGAGGTCAAGGATTGACAAGTGACTGAGGAAAAAAACACACGGGTGTGTGAAGCTGGAGATCCAGGCAAATTATCAGAATCATCCCTGTGTTCCCCATCACAGTAATCAAGTGTATCAGGAGAATAAGCATAAAGAGAACCTGCTGGATCTCTTCAGAGTCTGTCAGTCCCGTAAGGATGAAGTCAGGCACATTTGTGTTATTCCTACTTCCCATAATAGCATTCAACTGTTGTAAATTGTAAGAAATCTAAGGCGATACTTATGAATGACTTCACAAATGTTTGTGTTTATATGAATGACCTGGCATTCAAAATTTTTCGTTTAGGGCTTCTAGAAATTCCTAACAAAAAGCTGCTTGCAAGATATGACTGAACAATTTTAGTGTTACTGCCAAATATAAATCAGTTATAAATCATCATTTGGTTGTTATATAATAGAAGTTATATAAGTTATATAAGATGTTGCATAAGTAGAATGGACCTGACACTAATATAAATGCTTCCTTTTACTAACACATTTAACTCACCTGGAAATATCACACCATAAGTGTTAATTATTAGCTACAGTTTTAGGTGAGAAAAAGAACACTTTTAAGTAACTTATCCAGAGTCATATAATAAATGTTGACTCTCTAATTCTACCAAGAGAGGTAGAATTCAGAGAGCATGATCACAACACTTAATATCTGTTTATAATTAATTTCAGAAAAATGAGATAAATGCTAATAATAAACATGATAGAAAAAGTTTTAAAGTCATTTACTTTTATTTTGTATCCATTATTATTCAACACAAATAACAAATCATGAACTTCAATTTTAGAGAACTTTACTGGAATGAGTTAAAATTATAGATCACATGTAATTTTCATTTCTGGAAGATACCAGATTTCTTCCAAAATTATGTTTTCAATGTATGTATATTGCTTGTAGGCCCTGATTCCATCAATTCTAGATCTCAATTTCCACAAAACCTGGCATTACTTAGGTAAGGCATAAATGATATGCATATGCATGTGCTTCTGGTAATGTGTGCATTTTATTTGATCTGAAGTAAAACCCTTTAATTTTGAGAATAATACTCACCACAAACAAAAGTTGATGAAAAAGTTTCTTCTAAGAGCATCTGTCTAGAAATTTGTCACCCTCAATTTTTTTCTCACAAATAAAATGTATAAAACATACAAGGAGCCAAAAAATTCTGTAATAAAATATTTGTTCCCTTTGAACTAAATTAGTATTAATATTTCATGCAGGCATTTTTGTTTTATCTTGAAGTAAAACAGATCAACCTAAAATTTTGGTTAGTCCCTGATCAAAGGGAAAGTTTGCCTAGAATTAAGCCTCACAAGAATTTCAAGGAGCTACTATGAATATAAGCTGAGCAGAGCATCCCTTTCTCTTTCACCCTGATAATACCACTGGACCTCTTCTATGGAGGATTGCTGATAATGCAACATTTGCTCACCCTGGTGATCAATTTCCAAGGAAGACTTTTTGGCATGATTCCAGGAAAAAAAGTTCGATATATGTAACAGAGAATTGTCTTCCCCTTAGAATCCACATAATTTTGAGCATGATTATTTTGGTATTCCTTTATAAGGCTCTAATTTTTTTAAGGGTAACAGAGAAGGTATTGCTAGAGAAAAACTTAATTACTCTGTGAATGAATGGCCAGATCATTAATCACCAGGGAAAAATAATACATTTTTCACAATGAAACATTTTTATATTTAAAAGTGTGACACTCTTATGGGAGAAACATTGTTCATTATACAATTCGAAAAAAACAAAATTTAAAGAAAATAAAAATAATTTGTAACTGTTATTAATCTTCACATGTATTTTCTTCCAATTATTTTTCTGTGTATGTATAATGTTTATTTATATGTCTACTTACATATTTGCATAATTTTATCATACTGAGTTTTCAGTAGCTGATTCTGATTTTCTCACTAAATAATAATAATACACCTTGACCTAAGTTAATTAGCCTTTTGTAAAACCTACAATTTCATGTATTTTGCATTGGACGGTGCCCCATAGTTAACTTCCCTCTAGGAGTGTGCACCAGCTGATGAATGGGTGTTTCGGAGGCATCATGTGGAAAACATGGCGCAGCATCTTTATTCTGTTTGGCAGTCACCTAATTCAGATGTATTATTGTATTTATCTATTATAATATTTGTGGACTTTTAAAAAAAATTAGTATACTTGGTTTTTATTTTATTAAAAGGAAAGTAAAAATAAATGCTGAGACTTGTGATATTTAATTTAATGGACAAAACTCACTTTCTCTAAACATAATCAATTCAAATATTTTCTTTCAAATTTCATACTAATTAATGTTAGTGAAATCAACTTTCATATAGATTGAGAAATAATTCTTAGGAAAAACTTTTCACACTCCAGAATTTCAGGAGAGAATATGTGGTGTAGATAAAAACCTTCCAAATTAACTTTTATGAACTTTTGGAAGTGCAATTTTTTTATTCATCACAAATTTAGTGAGATTGAGACAGGTTTATTAGGAGACTAAAATGCCAGCATCAATTTATTTGACAGTAGATAACCATGGGTTAAAACCAAATTAGAGTTTATAGGTAATTTTCTACGTTAATGACACCTCAAAGAGCACTGCTTACTCCTTGCAAAATCAGTGAATTTTTCTTCCCAGTGTTGAAAACAACTTTATAGCTACTAATCTTAGTTTTTATATAATATAAATTAAAGTTGAAGAACTGCTAATTTACAGAATTAATGATTTTTAAAAATGTTATTATTGAATCTTTATTGCCTGGATTCCAACAGAACATTTCTAACAGGAAAATAATTTTGGCAGAAAATCAGGCATCAGAAACAGAAAGAGGACTTGACATTTTTTTTTTTTTTATCCTAGTTGACAACAAACCATTGGAACTTTATCTCTGACAACTTCTCAATTTTACTATTTTTTAGTTTCTGTTGCTCCATTTATTTTCTGTCAATTTTTGATTCATTTGTATTGAAGTTCTATTAAGGATTTTATATCTTTGTGGTAAATTGGATCTTTATTATTTTATACTATCCATCATACCTCTGGAATACAGAGGTCTTCTTTGTAAAATAATATAGCCACAGTAGTTTTTACATGCTTATATTTACAAAATACATATTTATTCTTCCTTGTGCTTTTCTCCCATCTCTTAGAAATATGATATAATTGTTTATTACTTTTTAGTTGACTAAATAACTCTGACTTTTAATTGGAAAGATTAGGCCATTTACATTTAAAATACTTATAGATTTGCTATTTTCAATTTATGCCATCTGTTTTTGGTCCTTTGTTCCTTCTACTCTGCCTTCTTTTGGGTTAATAAAAAAGATATTATCCAATTTTATTCTCTGTATTGGATTTTTTTAAACCATACCTCTTTTGAGTATATGGAATTATTAAATTATGTTAGTGTACTTGAAATCAATATTGTACCTCTTCACATAATGTGTAAGAACCCTAAAACATTCTATTTCCATTTATCTCTTGTCTTTTCTGCCATTGTGCCATATATTTCCTCTCATATAAATTACAAACTTGAAAATAGAATATCATTATTTTTATTGTATATAGTCATTGTCTATTGCAGAATTTATACATATTTCCCAACCTGATGCACTTCATTTCTTTTGGTAATTTTTTGGATGATTTTCAGAAAAACATTTGCTTCTAAGTATCATTCCTATCTATATCATGAATTTTTGTTATGATATCATTTGCTTTTTAGCCTGAAAAACTTCTGTTAGCTTTTTTGTATGCATTATTTTGGCAGCAAGTTTTCTGAACTTTCATTTATCTGAAATGCATCTATGTCACCCTTGTTTTTTAAGAATGTTTTCACTACATATAGTTATTTTTCTTTTTGCCTTTTAATATTTTTTAGATTATTTGTCTTCTAGTCTTATGGTTTTTGATAGGATAATTGATATGTATTGTTATATATTATTTCCTGCAGGTAATATGTTCTCCCACCCTCACCATAGCTGCTTTTAACTGTTTCTATCTTTCAGTTTCTGTAGTTTGAGTATGGTGTGCCTGGGTTCATACCTATTTGTGTGTGTGTTTGAGTTGGATTTAAACTGCTTTGGGTTTTCAGAATTTCTTGGATCTGTAAATTGATATTTTTCTCAAACTTTTTGTAAGATTTCATCCACTTTTTCATTATTTTATTGACCCACTACACTATGTTTCTTGGTTACTTAGTTTGTTTTACTCATTTGAAAACATTTTATTGATCTGATTTCGATATTACTGATATGTTCCTCTATGCTTCCAATCTGAAGTTTAGTTCTTCCACGTAACTTTTGTCCTAAATATAGCAAGGCACTGTAGAAAAACGACAGCTTTTCACCCAACTAAGGTGAATATGTCCCACCAAAGAAAGACTCAGACAAGTCCAGCATGGTGAATAATGAGCATTTATTTAGGAGGCATATGTGGGGTCCTCAACTTCAGCAGTGGGAGGAAATACAACCTTTTTTTTTTAGCTCAATTGCCCACACTCCCTGCAAAACAAGAGGGGTCTTTAATAATGCATGTCCACTTACAGATGGGGAAAGCACATGAGGTGCAGCAGAACTTATAAGGAATGTAGTGTTACAAGATTTACTGCTCACTCACTAGTTCACGACTAATTCCCCAAGTTTGCCTTTTTAACTAGTTAAATATTGCTGCAATTTGGGGAGGGGCAAAGAACAAGAAGGGTTGGGGAGAAAATGCCAAGTCATATATGCCACATTTTTCATTTCAGGTATTTTTACTTTCCATTTTGGATCATCTTGAAATATATTTCTATTAATTTATTTAATTATGCATAGGGTTCAAACTTTCTTTGTCTTCTTTTTATATTTTTATTATATGCTGTATTTTGTGACTGATATAAAGGGTTTGGATTATGTTGTTTTACTTTAAGGATTATTCAGTTTTGCTCTGGTACACAATGAACTAGTGACAGTGCCTTTTAAACTTCTCGGGTGGCATTTTGTTCTTTGATAAGGAAGATTTATTTGTTTTTTCCCTTAATCCTAAGGTATGGCTTTTATTCCAGGGTAGGCTATTTATTTCTAATGTATGTCTTTTTTTTTGTCTCAACTTCATGCCTGAGTCAATCAGAGATATTCTTCATAATGGTTGGTCCATGACTCCAACTTCTCAATCAACTCATGATCTCTGTAATTCTGTTCTCAGCCCTGTACCAGAGTCTCTTGACTATGCCTGTATAGTACCCCCTGCACATTTGCAGTTCAGTCTTCAGCCTAAGACCTACAGGAAATCCCCACACAGGCATCTGGAGCTCCTGCTCTGGGTTCCCTGTCTTGACTGTTCTACTTCTTCAGCTGCTGGAAAGTACAATTTCTGTCTTTTCAGTTCTAGCCTTTTCAGACCTTTATACTCTGCTTACACTCTTTACTTCCTTACTGAGCAGTCTATAAAGTCAGGGTAAGCATAATGCTCTTCTCACATTATTCCAGAATCTCATGAATAACTGACCTGTGCTGTCTATTGTCCAAAGCCAGAAAGCACTTGCATGTCCATATGTCCATGTTTAGTTTTTTATGATTGCACGGTTATTCTCATGCTTCTTACTCTGTCATGGACAAAGCCAAAGTCTGACCGGATTTTTTTATTTTTTTATTTTTTATTGTGGGTAAAAATCAAAATTTTCACAATACATACCAATATTTGTAAAATGATATATAAATATATATGCATATATATGCATTTGCTTATAAAAATGTAATATATATATACATATATATGTGTGTGTGTGTGTATATATATATATATGTGTGTGTGTGTGTGTGTTTTAAGAGGTGGTTAGATTACCTAAAATATTACACAGAACCTACCGGGATTCCCATGTTCCCCACCTCCCACACCTCTCACCACATCCCACACAAACATCTCCCACAAGTGTGGCCCATCACTCTCAATGGATTTACACATCCTGGGGCCTTGCCATCAACCATAGACCACAGTTCACATTGTAGACCACACTCTCTCCCACACAGTTCTGAAAGGTGTGTGCTGGTTTAAAATGGCCTACATCCATTACCACAACGGCACTCAGGACAACCTCCAAGTCCCGAAGAAGCCCCTGTATTTCAACTGCACATCCCCTCCCTGCCCTGAAAGAGTCCAGTGGCCACTGGCTCCACCTCACTGTTATAATTTCTTCCATTGCTAGAATCACCATATGTGTATAACAGAATACCATCAAGTCCACTCTAGTCCATAGTTCTTCCCCCAATCCTGAGGGGACTGGGATGGTGATGTCCACTCCACCTCCAAATGAGAGAGGGATATGGTGGGTGGGATGATCTTGCCTGCAGATGCCAACCCTCTCCATTCCCTGGACTGGCTGTTGCCCATCGTTGTCTACTCGCCTGGTGACTTGGATGAGCCCATTGAGCTGTAGGGTAGGAGTTGTAGCTCCACCGAGAATCCACGCACATCTGGCACGTAGGTAGGCAAGACACCTCAGTCTCTGGAAGTATACTTAAAAACTCCAGCATCACATATAAGTTTGAAAAGAAGGGACTGATGAACCATGTGCAGGGAGGACTTATTTGAGTCCAATTCTGTCACTCTCAGGAGCACAGATTCCAAAATAGAGCTCATTGATAAGGGATCAGTCTCTGGGGCTATACCCCCTTATATAGGGCCTGGGTGTCTCCAGAGCTCTCAGGAGGCCCTCTGTGTGGGGTGATATGCACTTTGATGTTCTATGAGCTCCTACTGAGGTGTGTGTAAGCATTACCTCTGGGATGACCTCCCGACTCTCTTTGAAGTCTCTTAGCCACTTGAAATCATTTGTCTTTACATTTTCCCCCTTTTATTCAAGATCTTTTTCCAGTTGTGTTGCCAGTTGGCACTTGGTGTTAATCCCTCATTGCCAGGGAGACTCATCCCCGGGAGTCATGTCCCACGTTGCGGGGAAGGTAATGCATTCATATGCTGAGTTTGGCTTAGAGAGAGGCCACATTTGAGCAACAAGGAGGCTCTCACGTGGCAAACCTTAGGCACCCCATAACAGTAAGCTAAGTTTTATTTACAAGAGCAAAGGCTCATAAGGGTAGTCATCAATAAAAAGAACACATCAGTAGGTCATCCACTTTTGACAGACACTGTCCCTGCACTCAGAGGACTGTTGTTGCTTCTGTGGAGACTGTGGCAGAGCTCTCCAGGCTAGGAATTCAGATTCCCTCATTTATTGTGTGATTGTTCACCCACCGTGACCATGCCCCATCTTTTGATCTTTTGAACAATTTTGTATATCTTTCATGTATATTCGGGTGAACTAACTCCCATGAATCCCCCCTCCCAGGCACCCCCCACCAATAATCCCCTGCCGTACCCATTGTAACCCTTCTGTCATCCAAATCTTCCATTAACATGTAGTCCATAAAATAATCACATACACTTAACAGGAAAAAGAAACAACAATGATAAGCTTACATGCAAGAGACAAACATAAGGAAACTCAGGAAAAAAGATAAAAACAATCAAACCAAAAACGAAACAAAATAAAATATAATTTGCAGATTGGGATATTCAAAAAAACGGGGAAAAAGCCAAAGAAATGCCTTTAAATATATATATATATATTTTTTCTTTTTTTCCTTTTATCACTGTATTAACAGATGTCCGGTGTGCCGTGACACCTTCCCCATCTCAATCCCCAGTGTTTCCCAAATTTTAATTTAATTTTCAAAGAAGTTTTAGGTCACAGCAAAGTTACACACGGAGTATCAGAGACTCCCAGATACCAAACCACCTACCCCTTCCCGACCCCATATTAAGCTCCACCTTTTTTTTTTTTTTTAGGATGTTAGCATTGTTATAACTGTTTTACAGATATCAAAATATAACAACTAAACATTGTCAATGGTTTACAGTATAGATTACAATTTAGATGATACAGTTTAATAAGTTTTGATTATATTTACCATATCCTGTGTCCATTACAGTAAGGTAATGAAAAACCTTTCCCATGACCACTAAATACCCCATTAGATCTTAACTGTTCCTTCCTCCCCAACCATCTGGGGCATATGACACTCCCCTGTCTTGACTCATGGAATGTCAGGATTCATAGTTACATGCCCTGGGTATTTGAACCTGCCCTTCCTAATCTACCCACCTGTCAATGCTGCACCATCAAATCCAGGAACACCACCACTCATCTACCCCATCCCGCAACATGCAACCACACTCTATCCCTTTACCATAGATTATGTCCATATGGGTGATGGCTGAAAGCCTGCTCTTCTCTTACTCTCCCTTGTTAACCTATCTTTCAGACAATGGTTCTCAGAGACTGCTCACTTTCCTCAGTTCAGATCAGTGAGGTCATATACTGTTCATCCTTCAATGCCTGGCTTGTTTCACTCAACATAAGGTCTTCAAGATTCATCCACGTTATTCCATGTGTTAGCACTTTGTTCCTTCTTACACCTGTGTAATATTCCATTGTATGTATGTACCAAATTTTGCTTATCCATTCATCTGTTGATGGGCACCGGGGCTGATTCCAACTTTTGGCAATGGTGAACAATGCCGCTATGAACATTGGTGTGCATATATCTGTTTGTGTCTTTGCTTTCAGTTCTTCTAGGTATATACCCAGCAGTAGAATGGCTGGATCATATGGAAGATCTATTGTTAGTTTTCTGAGGAACCGCCAAACTGTCCTCCACAGTGGCTGGATCATACCACAGTCCCACCAGCAGTGGATGAGGGTTCCTATTCCTCCACAACCTCTCCAACATTTAGTGTCTCCTGTTTTTTTATACCTGCCATTCTGATGGGTGTAAGATAGTATCTCATTATAGTTTTGATTTGCATTTCCCTGATAGCAAGCGATGTTGAGCGTTTTTTCATGTGCTTTTTATTTTTTTTTTTATTTTATTTTATTTTTTTTTTAAAGGTTTTATTTATTTATTCATTTATCCCCCCCTTGCTGCTTGTGCTCGCTGGGTCAGCCAACCACGCCGTGTGGGTGGGCCTGCCCTCACCAGGAGGCCCTGGGAACCGAACCCGGGGCCTCCCACATGGTAAACGGGAGCCCCACTGATTGAGCCACAGCCGCTTCCCTCATGTGCTTTTTAGCCATTTGTATTACTTCCTTGGAGAAGTGTCTTTTCAGGTCACTTGCCCATTTTTTAAATGGGTTGTTTGTCCTTTAATTTTCAAGGTGTAGGATTTATTTATATATGCAGGATATTAGGCTCCTATCAGATAAATGGTTGCCAAATATTTTCTCCCTTTGGGTAGGCTGCTTTTTTATTTTCTTAATAACATTCTTGAGGTGCAAAAGTTTTTAATTTTGATGAGATTCCACTTATCTATTTTTTCTCTTGCTGCTCGTGCTTTGGCTGTGAAGTTCATGAAACCATTTCCTATTACAAGGTCCTGTAGATGGTCCCTACATTATCTTCCAAGGTCTTTATGGTTTTGGCTCTTATATTTAGATCTTTGATCCATCTTGAGTTGATTTTTGTATAAGGTGTGAGATGGTATTCTTCTCTCAATCTTTTGGATATGGATATCCAGGACTCCAAGCACCACTTGTTAAAGAGGCCATTCTTTCCCAACTGAGGGGTCTTCAGGGCCTTGTCAAATATCAGATAACTGTATATGTGTGGATCTATATCATAACTCTCAATTCGGTTCCATTGGTCAGTAGGTCTATCCTTGTGCCAGTACCACGCAGTTTTGATCATTGTAGCTTTGTAGTATGTTTTAAAGTCAGGTGGAGTGATACCTCCAACTTCAATTTTCTTTTTCAATATGTCTTTGGAAATTCAGGGCCTCTTGCCTCTCCAAATATATTTTGTAGTTAGTTTTTCCAGTTCCTTAAAAAATACAATGTTGACTTTTATTGAGATTGCATTAAATCTGTAGATTAATTTGGGTAGGATAGACATATTTTAGTCTTCCTATCCATGAACAGGGAATATTTTAGTCTTCCTATCCAGGAACAGGGAATATTTTTCCATTTATTTAAGTCTTCTTTGATTTCCTTTAACAGTGTTGTGTAATTTTCTGTTTATAAATCCTTTACATCCTTAGTTAAATTTATTCCTAGGTATTTGATTCTTTTAGTTACTATTTCCTCCTCAGTTTGCCCGTTATTGCTGTATAGAAATGCTACTGATTTTTGAGCATTGATCTTATAGCCTGCAACATTACTGAACTCCTTTATAAGTTCTAGAAGCCTTGTTGAAGATTTCTCAGGGCTTTCTATATATAGGATCATGTCATCTGCAAATAATGAAATTTTTACTTCTTCTCTTCCAATCTGGATGCCGTTTATGTCCTTTTCTTGTCTTAGTGCTCGCACAAATACTTCTAAGACAATGTGAAATAGGAGTAGTGATAGTGGGCATCCTTGTCTAGTTCCCGATCTCACAGGGAAGGCTTTTAGGATTTCACCATTGAAAATGATACTAGCTTTGGGTTTTTCATATATACCCTTTATCATATTCAGAAAGTTTCCGTCTATTCCTATCTTTTGTAGTGTTTTTATGAGGAAAGAGTGCTGTATGTTGTCGAATGTTTTTTCTGCATCTATAGAGATGATCATGTGATTTTTTTCTTTCAATCTGTTTATGTGGTGTATTACATTGATTGATTTTCTTATATTGAACCATCCTTGCATACCCGGGATGAAACCCACTTGATCATGGTGTATAATCCTTTTGATATATTGTTGAATGCAATTAGCAAGTAATTTGTTGAGGATTTTTGCATATAGGTTCATTAGAGAAATTGGTCTGTAATTTTCCTTTCTTGTTGTATCTTTATTTGGTTTTGGTATTAGGATGGTGTTGGCATCATAGAATGAGTTAGGCAATATTCCTTCTACTTTGGAAGAGCTTAAGTAGAATTGGTGTTAGCTCTTTCCGGAATGTTTGGTAGAATTCAGCTGTGAAGCCATCTGGTCCTGGGCTCTTCTTAATTGGGAAGTTTTTGATGACTGAGTCTTTCTCTTTACTTGTAATTGGACTGTTGAGTTCATCTATTTCTTCTTTCATCAATGTAGGCTGTTTGTGGATTTCTAGAAACTTGTCTATTTCCTCTAAATTATCATTCTAGTTGGCATATAATTTTTCGAAGTATCCTCTTATGATACTCTTTATTTCTGTGGGGTCAGAAGTGATATCCCCTTGATCATTCCTTATTTTATGTATTTGCATCTGTTCTCTCTTCTTTGTTAGTCTGGCTAAGGGTTTTTCAATTTTATTGATATTCTCAAAGAACCAGCTTTTGGTTTTGTTTATTGTTTCCAGTGCTTTCTTATTCTCTATTTCATTTAGTTCTGCTCTAATCTTTGTTATTTCCTTCTTTCTACTTCCTTTAGGTTTAGTTTGTTGTTGTTTTTCCAATTCCTCCAAGTGTGCAGTTAGGTCTTCAATTTTAGCTCTTTCTTCTTTTTTAATATATGAATTTATGGCTATGAACTTCCCTCTCAGGACTGCCTTCGCTGCATGCCATAGGTTTTGATATGTTCTGTTGTCATTTTCATTAGTTTCAAGGTATTTACTGATTTCTTTTGAGATTTCCTTTTTGATATACTGTTTGTCTAAGAGTGTGTTGTTTAACTTCCATATCCTGGTGCCTAACTGGTTTCTCTGGCCCTTTGTGATTTCCAATTTCATTCCGTTGTGGTCAGAGAATTATTTTGTATAATCTCAATCTTTCTGAATTCATTGAGTGTTGTTCTGTGGCCTAGCATGTGGTCTATTTTGGAGTATGTTCCATGTGCACTAGAGAAGAATGTAAATCCCACTGTATTTGGGTGTAGTGTTCTGTATATGTCTATTAAGTCCAGGTCTTCTAATGTATTGTTGGGTACCTTAGTTTCTTTATTGATTCTCTGTCTAGATGTTCTGTCTAATGATTCTAGTGGTGTGTTGAAGTCCCCTGCTATAATTGTAGAGGAATTTATTTCTCCTCTTAGTTTTTCCAGAGTTTGCCGCACATATTTTGAGGCACCCCAATTAGGTTCGTAAATGTTGATTATTGTCCTCTCTTCTTGAGAGATTACTCCTTTTACTAATATGTAGTGTCCATCTTTGTCTCTTACAATAGTTTTGCATTTAAAGTCTATTTTGTCTGATATTAGAATAGCTACTCCTGCCCTTTTTTGGCAATTTTTAGCTTGTAAATGGTTTTCCAGCCATTCACTTTCAGCCTCCTTTAATCCCTGGGTCGAAGGTGGGTTTCTTGTAGACAAAATATAGATGGATCATATTTTCTTATCCATTCTGCCAATCTTAGTCTTTGGTTGGTGAATTTAAACCATTAACATTCAGTGTTATTACTCATAAGAAATTTCTTACTTCAGCCATTTTTTCTTTGGGTTAATGTATGTCATATGTTGTTTAGTTTCTCTTTTTGTCTTTTCAGCTGTTTTTAAACTCTCCTCCAACTCTCTCTCCCTTGTTTTTTCCTTTCAACTTGTAGAAATTCCTTCAGTATTTCTTGAAGTGCAGGTTTCTTATTGACATACTCTCTTAATTTCTGTTTATCTGTGAATATTTTGAACTTTCCATCATTTTTGAATGCCAATTTTGCTGGATAGAGAATTTGTGGCTGGAAGTTTTTTTCTTTTAGTGTTTTGACTATGTCATATACCACTGTCTTCTTGCCTCCATGGTTTCAGCTGAGAAATCAGCACTTAATCTTATTGTGCTTCCCTTGTATGTGATAGTTCTCTTTTCTCTTGCTGCCTTGAATATTTTCTCTTTGTCTTGAGCATTGGACATTTTGACAAGTATATGTCTTGGAGTTTGCCTGTTGAGATTTATACTATTTTGGTTGAGTTGTGCTTCCTGGATCTGCACATTCATCTCTCTCAATAGGGTTGGGAAATTTTCAGCCATTATTTCCTTCAACACTCCTTCTGTTACCTTTCCCTTCTCTTTTTCTGGGATGCCCATAATGCGTATGTTTGTGCATTTTGTATTATCAGTTAATTCCTTGAATCCATGATGGATTTTTTCTATCTTTTTGTCTATCTGTTCTACAATCTCTTTGATTTCAGCTGTATTGTCTTCCATATCACTAATTCTTTCCTCTGTCTGTTCAAATCTGCTGTTATGTGAATCCAGCATCCTTCTTGGATTGTGCCATTGTTCACCATCATATCAGTTGCCTTTTTAGACATATTTGCAATTTCTTCAGTATTTTCTCCCAGGGTCTTCTTTATATCATTAATCTCTTCCTTCACTTCTTTAAGTTGGTCCATGATATTTGTTTGGATAGCTTTGATTAGTTGTTCGATGCTCTGCATCACTTCCTGGTTTTTATTTTGTGCACTGGACTGTCCATGTTTTCCAGTTTCTCAGAGTCATTTGTATTTTTTTTGTTGCCCTCTGGTCATCATATTATCTTGATGGGTTTGTTCAGTTGATTAGCTTTTCTCTATGCTCTAGAGTTTTATTTAGCTGTTGGTTGTGCGTGTGAGTTAAGTTTTCTCTTTGGCAGTTTTTCTTCTTATTTTATTTCCTTACTTCTTTCTATGTTTCCTTGAAGGCAAAAGATTAGGACCAGAGGAATCAAAAGATGTAAGGAAGGCAGAAGGACAATAGTAATATTGATAAAAGTTAGAATAGGGGCCAAATGAGACTTAATGAGATGAATATTTAACTTGTGTAGGCAGTGTAGAGTAATAGGAAAAAAAGTGAAGTTCCTACAATGGACTGGGAAAACAAATGGAGGAATATATATATATATATATAGTGATTTAGAAGGCTAGAATTATGAGGACGGAGAGAAATAGTAAAGAAAGGGCTGAGAGAAAAAAGTTAATACTAATAAAAAAAAGAAGAAAACAAAATAGATGGGATAGAAATTGACACCCTTAAGTTGTGGGCCTATGAAAAACTGTTGTATCTAAGACCACAACAGAAAGCAGATGGCAGAAAGATGAAGGAAAAATAAGCAATTTTTTGGTATACAGTATCAATATAGACAGCGAGTGGGAAATTACTGAAGAAGAAGCACAGCAAAGAAGCGACAAGCTAACAGCACCGAATTTTTTAAAAAATGAAAGAAAAAAGAAAGAGGGAGGAAAGAGGTAAGAAAATCAAGAGACCAGCATTAAACAGAGAAAACCAAAGATCCACACAGGCAAGCAATCAAACAGAGCTAAGGTGGGTCAATGATTCCCCTAGGGTCTACGTGGATCCTCTCTGCCTGCTTGTGTTTTTCAATCAATTTCCCCGCAGGGTTCTATATTTAGGTCCTGAAAAAGCTTTTAGCTATTAAACTAAATGAAAAAGAATTTATTTTTCATTTATTGAAGTGACCTTCTCACTTTTTTTTTTTTTTTTGCTAAATACAGGACTCAAAATAATTCTTCCTCTAGACCAACCCCCTTACAGAAGGGACCCTAGCTGGGCTCGTGGAAATTAATCAAGCACGTCCCACTTTCTGGACTCCCCAGGGTAGCTGTAGCTCTGATGTTAGTCAGTGCAGAGTGCTAAAGATGGCTGATTCCGCCCCTTCTGGAGCAGAGCACCAGCGTCACCACGTTGCTATGTAAATCAATTTGACTCTGCAGATTCGTGTCTGCTCTCAGCCTGATGCTGCTTTAGGTTGGCTTATCTGCTCTCCGAAGCTATGAGGTGGTGCAGGCAGCCAGATGGATGTCAAAAAATGAAAATAAAAAAATTTCCTTCCCTGTCCTCCAACAGAACCCTCCCTCTTTTGGAGAGTGTCTTCTCTTCCTGCCTCTGCGACTGCACAGGGCTTATCCCTGGGCAGCTAGGCAAATCAACTTCCTTCCCCGAAAAGAATCCCGCCTCCCGTCCACCAGGTGCTGATTTGCTCCGGCTGTTCTGTTCACCCAAGATCCAAGGGGCACCAGGCAGCCAGATCCCCAGAAAATAAAACTTTCTCTCCCCGCTCGTGGCTCCAAGTGGCCGTTTTATTTTATTTTGTTTTTTCTCCCTAACTGCGGTGCTCAGCTGTCTGTGCCAACCACCACCAGCAGCCTTAAAACTCACGAATCTCTACCTTTCCGTCCACGCTGTTGATCTGCACAGATAGATGTCCCAAGCTTCTCATTCCACGCATGCACAGCACAGACCCCCGGGCAAGACCCCGTCCACAATCCGCCTTGCTCTGGGAGCTTGCAGTGTGTGCCCTCCTACACTAATGCCATCTTGGCCCCTAAATACTCAGTTTTGAAAAACCTCTGACCAGATTTTTAAATCTTCTCTGTTTCAAATGATGATATAATTTCATCTCCAGCTTGTTACATCTTTTCCCCATGTTTTTGTCTCCGTCTTTTTTCTCTCAAATATTTTTTGAAGTTTATTAAAGTATCATTCTATAGTTGTATTTCTTTCCTTTTTTGATAAATGTAATCCATCTTTTGGCTTATTAATTAATTTGTGTTATTTTAGTTTCATCATTTTTATTTCCCCAACTTTTTTAGGTTGAATTTATTGTTCTTTCTCTAGTAATTTCAGGTAACTGTATCACTTATTTTTTGTTTTCTGTTTAGGAATACAAGAACTTAATGTTTCCATTACTCATCTGAGAACTATTTTACCTTTATCTAATATTTAGTGATATGCATTATTTATATTGTAATCCAGTATATAAAGGATCTGTAATCAAAATTTTATTTCCTATTTGACCAAGGATAACTTAAGATTATATTTTTAGTATTAGTTTTTATAATTTTCAAGTTGAACTTTCAGTTTTTATATTTTGAATATTACTTTTACATTTAATTACAGTTTTATCAGAAAATGTTGCTTCTTTATATTAAAAATTTGGAAATTTATTGAAATATATGGATTATTTGTAACCAATTTGTATAAGTGACCCATAAATGCAGACAAAGTAAGTCTCAAATGTTGATATGGAATTTTAGCCTTCTGAATTTTGTTATTCATACATTAAACTTCAGAAATGTGCTTTACTTGTTTGATTATTTTCAAACTACATGATGCGTGTTCAAACATGTCACTGCATTTAATCATTTATTCAGTAAATATTTTATTGAATACATGCAATGTACCAGGCACTATTCTATAGCAAAAAAAAAAATAAAAGATTTTTAATTTCTTGGGACATGTATTCTAGCTGTGAAAAACAGAAAAAAAAAAAAAAAAAAAAAAACCCAGAAATAAGTGATATACCATGTTAGAATGTAGAAAGTATATTTAAAAAGAGAAATGAAATATAAGACAGGATAGTGGATATGTTCTCAAACAAGGGCATGAGGATGCAAGAGGAAATTGTGTGGTCAGGGCAAACCTCAATAAAAAAGTTTGCATTTGATTACCTTCCCCCTAACGTGGGACATGACTCCTGTGGATGAGCCTTCCTGGCAATGAGGGATTAATACCAAGTGCCAACTGAAAACACAACTGGAAAAAGACCTTGAATTAAAGGGAGGAAAGGTAAAGGCAAATGAGTTCAAGTGGCTAAGAGACTTCGAAGAGAATCGGGACGTCATCCCAGAGGTAACGCTTATGCACACATCAGTAGGAGCTCATAGAACATCAAAGTGCATATCACCCCACACAGAGGGGCTCCTGAGAGCTCTGGAGACACCTAGGTCCTATATAAGGGGGGATAGCCCCAGAGTCTGATGCCTTACCAGTGGGCTCTATTTTGGAATCTGAGCTCCTGAGAGTGACAGAATTGGACTCAAATAAGTCCTCCCTGCACATGGTTTATCAGTCCCTTCTATTCAAACCTATATGTGATGCTGAAGTTTTTAGGTATAGTTCCAGAGACTGGAGCCTCTGGCCTACCTATGTGCCAGGTGTGCGTGGAATCTTGGTGGAGCTGCAACTCCTACCCTACAGCTCAATGGACTCATCCAAGTCACCTGGAGAGGAGACAATGAAGGGCAGTAGCCATCCCAGGGAATGGAGAGGGTCTGCATCTGCAGGCAGGATCATCCCATCCACCATATCCATGGGATGTAAGCCCTCTCTCACTTGGAGGTGGAGTGGACATCACCATCCCAGTCCCCTCAGAATTGGAGGAAGAACTATGGTCTAGAGTGGACTTAATGGTATTCTGTTGTACACATATTGTGATTCAAGCAATGGAAGAAATTATAACAGTGAGGTGGAGCCAGTGGCCCCTGGACACTTTCGGGGCAGGGAGGGGATTTGCAGTTGAAATACAGGGGCTTTATCGGGACTTGGATGTTGTCCTGAGTGCCGTTGTGGCAACAGATGTAGGCCATTTTAAATCAGCACACACCATTCAGAACTGTGTGGAAGAGAGTGTGGTCTACAGTGTGAACTGTGGTCTATGGTTGATGGCAAGGCCCCAGGATGTGTAAGTCCATTGCGAGTGATGGGCCACACTTGTGGGAGACATTTGTGTGGGATGTGGTGGGAGGTGTGGGAGGTGGGGAACATGGGAATTCCCTGTAGGTTCCGTGTAATATTTAGGTAATCTAAGCACCTCTTAAAATATATATATATAACATTTTTGTAAGCAAATGCACATATATGCATATATATTTATATATAATTTTACAAATATTGGTATGTATTGTGAAAAATTTGATTTTTACCCCCAATAAAAAATAAACAAATTAAAACAAAAAATAGAAAAGTTTGCATTTGATCAAAGTCTTAAAGAAGAGAATAGTTAGTCATACAGGTAGTCATACAGGTACATGGAAAGAAGGTGTTCTAGGCCAGTGCAGAGACCCTGTGCAGTGGATGGGCAGTGCAGGTTATGAACAGAGAGGAGATCAAACAATAAGAGTGACATTGAGAGACACGCTAGTATGTGGGAGAGGGAGAATAAATGCTGAAGTACATATGTGTTGACAGTGATAAATGCTGTGGAGAAAAACTAATTGGAGGGTGTTTGTGGAGACAGATGTGTCCTCTTACAAGTAATTTTGAGAAAATTTTCAGTGATAAGGTCACATTTGAGGAACCTGAAATAAGTGAAGTAGAGAACCGTAAAAATACCTGGAGGAAATGAATCTCAGGTAAATGGAATAATAAAAACTAGTTTCTATAACATTAGTTACTTTTTATCCTAATGATTTGCTTTACCATATCTTTATTAAAAGTGTAAGAAATATCTTATATTGGAATTTAGATTTTGATTCAATCTCATAATACTTGTCTATTTATAGGAATTTATTCCACTTAATAAATATAAACTTAGATTTACTCTAATATTATATTTCATCACATTATTATTTTACTTTCTTATTACTGCCCTTTTCTTATTTGTGGTCTAGACGATTTTCAGATAGCTGCATTATCCACCCACCCCACTCCTTCAATGTATTGAAAGGTAAATACTCTTTGTAAAATCCCAATTTGTTTATTCTACTTTCTCCAGTTATCAGCTAATATTCTTTAGTCTATTCTTAAATAGAATTCTGTTACTGAGTATTGATATTTGTGAGTCTGAATCTACATGATATTAACCTGTCAATTTCATTCCATTTATTTTATTTTCATTACTTATTTTGTTTTGGAGAATTCCTTAAATATTTTTTGAAATAAAACTAGTTAAGAAAAGTAATCTTTGTTTTTATTTTCCATTGGTATGAGAGTTATCTTAAACTGAACAAAATTATTATCTTCATTTTATAGCTTAATATGTCATACTTGTTTTAAAGTTAGTGTTTTTCTCAACATGTTAAAAAAGAAAATATATCTATCAAATTTCAAAAACAATGTTTACTGATGGGGGCAAAGTCCCATACATTGTGGAGGTGATCATCTCTATAGGAGAAAGCAAGAGCCTTAAGATAGTCAGGTGAGAGAAAGACAAAGGGTGGCAAAGAAATTCATGACTCATTCTGGAAAGTTAGGTTTTCCTGGGGCTAAAGGAAGGTGCAAAGAAAGCAGCTAGAAAAGAGACTAGAAGGTATAACAGGTACAAATATGAGAAGCATACTGAGAAGTGTAGATATGGACATTTTAGCATAATTTGTACAAATAAAGTATATTCCCTCATCTTATGATGGGCAAATAAAGTGTGACATGTTTTTTCTCCAATAAACAGAACAGCAATAAAGCATCAATAATTTTAAAGAACAACCAAATACATCATTTTATTAATACTAAATATAAAAGTTTTCAAGCTACTCAAAGTTATCACTAGAAGATATGAATAAGAAGACATATTCAATGCAATTGCAGAAAAACAAAACACATACAAATTTGAAACAGGATAAACAGAAATAAGGTGGAAAATCATGATGTTTTACATAATTATTTAAAAATAGACATTACATTTAGAATGAAAAAATAAAAATGCCTGGTAGAAAAAGAAATTCAGAAAATACGATTGGTTTAATAATTCTCAATGACGATAACAAAAAAACTTCACGGTTAACTATCTTACTCAAATACTATGATTAGAAGTGAAAAACTACATATAGCCTTAATAAAAATCAGTGAGTGAATAGACAGTAGCCTCTATATAACAATAATGCCACAGAATTACATAAGATAGCCAATACTTTAGAAAAATTTATAATATAAAATATTACATTGTAAACTGAAGCTTGCAGGACTCAGACTGTCATATCGATAAGAGAAAATGCACACACATATATACACACACAAATCTCACCATATTTGCTACTTTTAGTCACTCCCAAGACTGAGAGTGATATCTCTTTACAGGAGTTTTGTTGCTGATATATGAGATATGAGAACAGCCTACCCAGTTGACTCCAATTATATAAGGTTGTATATATAACATAACTGTTTACTTGTATTTCCCTATCCGAATCCTTTAGAAAAGACACGATTTGAAAGGGAATATATCTGTAAATCACTGTGCCATATTTAATATATACATAAAATTGTTTGGAAAAGTATTATAGAAATAAAATTGTCAACAAAAATTTTATTTATTGAATCCCAATGTGCGCAAGGCTGGCCTAACAAAATATACATATGAATACAACAGAGTTCTTGGCCTTAATGCATTATCAGTATACTTCCATGAGGTAGGAAAAAGCAGAAAAAAGTATCATTAATTAGCATATGGGAATAAATTAATGCATCTGTAAATACATCCTCAGATATGCCAAAATGCTAACAATATTTACTTGTATATTTTGTATATGATAGTTTGCCAGATGCTGAAGAACAAACAAGAATAAGCAAACCCTTTTCTCAGGACATTTACCATCTTAGTCTTTTGGAGAGTGAGAAATATTAAACATTTTGTTTTAAAAAAAGAATATCAGCAAGTTATCTTTGATTATTTTCACCATAAAACATAAATATGATGTCCTAACTCATTCCTTTGATTGCTACAAATGATTCAAGCACAATAAAGGCAGTACTGAATGATATCGTAACAATGTCTGGAAGAGTTCATTCATCTGGGTTTACATTAAAGAATAATTATAGGTCTAGCAATTCTCACTTCATGGAACAACTAAAACATTATTTTCTCTTTAAGACTATAGATTCAATATTATCAGAGGATTTCTGTTAGATTTGAAAAAAAAAGTATCTATATATTTCTAAACTAACTCATAAATATGTTATAGCTAGTGCCTCATTTTTATATGTAAACACATACACATGCACACACACTCATTTGTTTATTAAGTATTTGAAGTTAGAAGGCCAGTATAGTTACTTGGAAATTTAGCTCGGATATTTTTAAAGTAGAATATACTCTTCTAATTAAACAGATCACTTTTCTATGTAATCAAAAATCAAAATCATGTCTAATCACAGAAAAATGATTTTAACTACCAAAGCAAAAAGACCTCACATTATTTAGAAATTTCTCTAAATTAATCAATTATTGCTTGCACCTCACTGAATTGACCCAGTCTATTCAAAGGGGCCTATATTTACTTTTATTAGTTCTGACCCAATATTTTCACAGAGCCTTTACTTTCATTAGTTTTATGCTCTTTCCTGCTTTTCTTTCAGACTATCAGCTGCCATTTCTTGTGTTAGTAAATTTTAGGAGTCCCCATGACTTAATACCTTAATATCCTACTCTCTATTTGCTACTAGCTGAGAAATCAGAATGTCTAGCTATATGAAACAACATTAATCTTTTTTCACAGTTTACAGGGTGGCACATGCTCCCACATCCGTAGTAAGGCATAAATTTCAGGTGCTGCTCAGATGCTTCTTTACTTAAATCCATATGTCCATGCTCTGAGTACTGATGTGCCTAAATGACCTCTTAATACAGTAATTCTGTATTCAATACAAACAGAGAAGATACTAATTCACGTCCCAAATTTCAAGGTTCCAAGTCATCATTGAATTTCCGTTTTGCCATTTGAGGGTTTTATGATATATTCCCAATCGTTATAGTCATTGAATGCATAAAGCCATTTGTCATTGAAATCGTTTTCTATATAAGATCCTCACGAGAGCATTTTTCACGTTTGTTCCTCAGACAATAGATCAGTGGATTCAACATTGGAATGACGATGGTATAGAACACATATGCTACCTGAGCCTGGGTCAGGATATGTTATCAAACTGTAAACATGGACCCATAGAAGACTGTTACATCCAGGAGGTGGGGCAAACAGATGGAGAAGGCTTTCTGCATGCCCGCTGCAGACTGGATCCTTAGGATGGCTGAGTTGATGACAATGTAAGTGACTGTGATGATGAGAAGATAACTAAGCAGGGTGAACCCAGCTAAGACAAAGATCACCATCTCTGTGCTGAATGCACTTATACAGGACAGGACCAAAAGAGCTGCTCTGTCACAGAAGAAATGATTGTTACTGGAATTGCAAAATGCCAAACTGGTTATCATGCAGATGGATACCAGAGAATTTGTGAAGCCTATCACATATGGCATTACTGCCAGCCAGTTGCACACTTTCTGGGACATGACTGCTGAATAGAGTCGTGGATTGCAGATTGCTACATGGCAGTCATAAGCCACTGAACCCAGAAGAAAACACTCACTACACACCAAACCCAGAAAAGTACATTTCGACAAAGCTGCCAACAAAAGAGATGGTTTTCTGGTTGGATTGGAAATTGACCAGTGTCTTGGGTATCACAGTAGAGAAATAAAATAGGTCAATTAATGTTAAATTGCTAAGGAAAAAGTACATAGGTGTATGTAGCTGGGAGTCAATTCTAACTAACATTATTAGTCCAAGATTCCCCAAAACAGGGAATAGGTAAATGAAGAAGAACAGCAAGAAAAGGCTAACATGTGGTTCAGGGTGATCTTCAAATCCAGAGAAGATGAAGAATGTACCTCAGTCAAATTGGATCCAGCCATTTATTTCAACTCAGCCCTTTGACTTACCTGTTGAATAGCAATAACACAAATCAGAGAAAGATTCATGTCTAAAGAGCTAGTAATCAGAACACAATGAAATTAAAATAATTAGAGAGTAACAAAGAGCAATTATCTAGTGGCCTAAAATCAGTTGATAAGTTATACATGATTTTCATTTTTTTTTACAGAATTGGCAAGCAAAAAAATTTCCAGTTTCACAATTTTGGGAAATTGGTAGGACTTCTAAAATATTATGTCTCTGAACTTATTTTAAAGTGGTTTCTACTCAGACATATTATATATTACTCACAGCTGTTATTGGGTCTAAGATAATACTCTTTTGATCATCCTAGAGAATATAAAGCTCATTTGGGTTAAGAGGTTTCATATTTGTGAGTTTGATGATACCTTGTGTGGCATTCTTATTTTCTGAACATGTAACTGCTTCTTTCAGGGTTATTTCAGAAACAGAAATTGAACATCTACTATAGTCTACTAAATAAGTCACATTCCCAGGAATTCTGGGACTATGAAGTTTGATAAGATCCTGTTTTTCCCTTACAGGAGTAAAAGTTCTAGAAGAGGAGTTAGATGTGAAAACAAAATTTGTAATCCATTTGTACATGATGGTGGAGGAAGTAATCCAATTTCCTTAAGGAAATTATAAAGAAAATCTTGAGAGAGGTGAGGATTCTTGATCTAGGACTTTGAGAATGATAATATTCTAGGGAAAAGTTTAAGCAAAGTATGGCATTAAGGAAAGTATTATGATTATAAAATTTCTTCTGAGGTAAAATTGGGTATACATTAAAGAGTAACTAGGCAGGCTACAAAAAATGAAAGAAATTAGAAGGCTATTTCAGTATTTAGGGTTAGAGAATGTGAGTGCCTGGAGCAAGGCAGCATAAATGATGATTAATAACAAAGAGAACGTTTCTTTGAAGGGTATTTGGGAGACAGAAGCAATGTGGCCCAATCCAATAAACATTTAGAGAAAGGAAAAGATATCAATTCAAGGTGACTTGCTAGGATTCTGTTTTATGTGACTGAGTGCATGGAAACACTATTATCCAGGCAAAATAATAGAAATTGGAAGCAGAAGCAATGGTGATATTAGTTTTAAAAGGTTGAGTTTGAGTAAGAGAAATATTTTTCTTGGGTTGGATATTTGCATTTTACTCACTTTTGGATATAAAATACTCAAGTATCCAACAAAATTGTGACTGTATCTCTACTGACATTCTTAGTTACTGCAATTGGCTTGAGGAACAAATCGCTGTCTAACTGTACATGCAATTAAAAGAGAGTTCTGCACTGAAACTCAGGATGGCACTACTATCCTAATGAGTAATGAAGTCTAATGCAAACAACTTTTTTCCTTCAAGACTGATTTTCTCATTAAGAGCAGAACAGATTATAAGGTTCCATTCAAATCTTTTTTTTTTTTTAATTCTGGAAGAACATAGCAGAAAAAAAGAGATCTTTTAACAGCTTTTTCCAAATTCATAATTTCGAGTCTATTTGACAACCACCAGTAGAATGCCTTATTGTTGAAATGACACCCTGAAGCCACAACCATAACCATCTGTCTGATGTTCAAACTCCTCTCTAAAAAATCTCACTAAATTGTCCAGATTTTGCTTGAATCTTCCACTTATGGGGGTTTTTATCTTCAGCATAATCCCACTTGACTTTGGTATATTATATATTGTAAACCTTATTATAGTGAGTCAAAATTTGTTTCCACATAGCATCTAGGCAGTGAAAATATTACTAACGTTATATTTCTTTAACTTTCTTAAATCCTTTTGATTCAAAAATTTTTAAATTCGTACAGTTTTATCCCTTGAAACCATTTGAAACAAATCTAATCCTTTCCTCCATAACATCCCTCCAATAATAAGAGAAAATTTTTATTTTTGCCCTTAACCTTCAATTCAGTGGTTCTCCAAATTATTATTTATTATTCTTGCTACTTTCCCCTGCAAAAGACCTTAAATAAATTGGAACATGTTAAAAGTGTAATAGACACAACTACAAATATTAATTCCAGATTGTTTAGCTACAGTTAATTAAAGTAGAACACCAGCACCTTCTCATACAATTATTTTTCTATTATTACTTTTTATTATCAGCATGGCATTGCTAACAAAGGCTTTTCTTAGCAACAAAATGAAGGACAACTCTTAAAAGTTTAGCTGTAGAGCTAAAGAAAGAGACCACATTCATTCCCATGCTATAAAGTTAGATTGAAATATTGGTTTGATTTAATCATAAAATCTTGTCAAAAACAGATGATCAGAATAGGAGCAGATGAAACACACTTCAGTAAAATCTTTGTCCAGGGCTTCATATAAAGTTATGTAAGTGTTGGAGAAACTGTCTTTGTAATGTAAGATCTTGCTAGGTTTGAGAAGTTGACTTTATGCCTTTTTAGAGGCTAAAACCATTTGAAAAATTCCTACTAACAATTTATAGCTCAAGTAAGAAATATTTACAGATACCGGAGTCCCTCATCTTTTTTAACAGTGTCCCTAAACAATAGCTTTATCTGTAATTTTGTTATGTCAGAAAACCTATTACCTTGGATTTCATCCCCTAACTTTTATTTAGCAAGCTTCTATTTGTGTGATACTAACACTGAATTTGGTAGAATGACCATTTTTCTAAATCCATTTTTTAGGAAAAATAACAGAGAAACCCCAAGTCCTCAAATTGTTTCTGATGCAATTAATTGATAATTTAGGGAAAGAAAAGCAAGATCACACATTGTATCTTCACTAACTTTCACTTTGTTGGTTTTGACTTTTTCTCTTCCTCCTTTAAATTTATATATATATATATATATATTAATTTTTAAATTTATTAGGATATAACTAAACTCTTACGTAAACATAAATATTGTATTGCTAAAGGACTTAGGTTTTACACAAAATCTTTTGGAAAATAATTTGACAAACTTTCAAATTATGTGTTTATATATAAGTAAAGATAATTAGGATTATTAGTGTATTTAGGAACCTATTAAAAATCTAGATGTGGACAAATTTTATATACAAATATTATCATTATATTATAAATTGCTTTGTCAAAATGTAAGCTCTTAAGTACATAATTCCGAAGATGGATACCTTGATAGAGCCAATGCAGATACAATTACTATTTTGTGATCATTCGGAAAGCTGCTATACCATGTCATAAGGACTTGCATATTGGGCTATGGTTTCTTTTTTGAAAACTTGGTTAAAATAATCACATCCTATCAAAGTATATGCATATGCTGATGTGGGGACATCAGACCACAATATTTGACAAATGGAATTATTCCTGAAGAAAATCAGGGCTGTATAGAAACAATGAAATAAAATGTGCTTTAAAACATTTTGTTACACATTTACATGAATTTAATTGTTAGGCAGCAAGACAAAAATGCCATAGACTTTTGTAGATATTATCTTATAGATAAGTTTTATTGCTATGCACTAAATATTGTTCCATTTGGTAGAAATAAACATTTTTCACAAACCCAAAATTATTGTTTACTATGTCATTTAACTACAGCTGTTTGCTCTCCTAACAATTAAAGTGATAACAATGGTGCTGGAAGGATTTTTGATGAATGACTAACTGAACAGAATAACAAAAATCATATGGGTTTACGGCTGAAAATAAGCAATATCGGTAAAAATTATCAACATTTTTTTTAAAAAGCTATCAGCATTTTCAAACTGTTACACTTATTCTAATAGTTTATAATGTTTTGTTGAAGTTTCCTGAAGGCTATTTTTGAGGAATCCCATTGTATTTTTGAATAAAAATACATTTATAATGCTATTTTTGTATAGCCATTAAAGAACTGGAAGAAGTGAGTATGCCATATAAAAATTAAAAATTATTTTTAAGTATTCTAGTTTTCACATTTCTAAACAAATATGGTATACTAAAGAAATTTAAGAAGTTCTGTTTGTTTATGTAAAATGGAGAGAGCCTGTATACCTTTATTTGATTATATGCAGGTTTGAATTTTAGCTCCAAAGCATTGGTGTTGCCTAATCTTGGATAAGATTTAACTCCTCTGTTCACTCATCTGTAAAATGGTTCAGCTCTTGGAAGAAGAAACATTGCATGCTCTGTAACTAATTCTCCCCCAATTTTATGTGTGTGTGCATATGTGTGTCTGTGTTGTGTGTTTGTGATTGTCTACCTACTAGTTCTTCTATATTCTTTTGCCAAACTGACAACCATATTTTATAACTAATCAATTCAGAGCAGGAAAGTATCAATTGATTACATATTAAGTTAACAGACATTCAAAATAATATTTAGGGCATATATTCAAACACACACATATTTTTCCAAAGTCAATAATGAGTATATTTCTTCAAATAAGCTTCTTTGAAAATACCTTACATTTTTCACCCACATCCATCTCCTGTAGTTATTTGAACAATGAACTTGCCTATAATGCCTTACATATTTTTCAAGTAGGTTTCTGCTTGAAAATTCATGTTCACTGAGCAACTATTTTTCTCTTAAAAATTCTCATTGCTTCTTTGGTCTCTCTGTTTCTCACACTATATACCAGGAAATTTAGTATTGGCAGCAACAGAGTATAAAACACAGATAGGATTTTGCCTCTATCCTGTGGATAGCTAGAACTGGTTCCAAGGTAAGTAAATATCATGGTTCCATAGAAGAGAGCCACCACTGTCAAGTGGGAGGCATATGTGGAGAAGGCTTTATATCTGCCCCTTGCAGAGTGTAACTTCAGGACAGTGAGAAGGATACCAAAGTAAGAACTAACCACTATCAGACAGGTGGTCACAGACGTCATTCCAGAGAGGACAATAAATAAAACCTTAATGCATTGGTTATCAGAACAGGAGAGTTGAAAGAGCAATGGGATATCACAGAAATAGTGCTTAATGACATTGGGCCCACAGAAGGACAGACTGAGCAAGCCAGTCAGGTGTGAGAGAATTGACACAACCTATTAGGTAGGAAGCAGTCACAAGGTGGATACAGAAGGTAGGAGTCATGAGACCTGTCCAGTGCAGTGGGCGGCAGAGTGCAAGGTACCAATCATAAGCCATGGCAGCCAGAAGGAAGCATTCACTTGTCAGGAACATGTCAGCCAAGGAATACTGAAGGAGGCATCCCTCGTAGGATATGGTTTTCTGTCCTGCTAAGAATTTCACCAGCATTTTTGGAAAAGACTGAAGAATACCAGAAATCCAAGAAAGCCAACTAAGGAAAAAGTACTTGGGAGAATGGAGCTGGGAACTAGCCAGAATTATCATGATAATGCAAATGTTGCCAACCACAGTGATGAGACAGAACAGGTGAAACAGTGCAAAAAGGACAATATTCAGTTCAGGGTTTTCAGTCAGTCCCAGGAGGATGAATTCTGTTATCATAGTGACATTTCTGTCAACCATTTATGTGGTTCCCCTATAAGAAATCTACAGGGAAAAAGGGTAAAAGAAAATCACCAAATAGTACAATTTGTAAGTATGAATTCAATCTACCAGCATCTTTAGAGAACTGCATAGGTTCAATTCTTTTAAAAAAAAACAATCCACAGTAAACTAAATTCACACAATTGTGAATCTCTTGGATTCTCCTACCAGGAAAGTTTGTTTAGTAGAGTGAGTTCAGGGGATAGATTCTAGATAATAGTATACTCCAGATTCCAAAAAAAAAATCAGGGACTTCATAATTTAGGGAAAAGCACACTATGCCAGAGAACTCAAAATTTAGCAGGTAAATTTTTTGAGATATCTGAAAAAATTATTCTGTATAATATGTTTTTAATGCAGATAATTAATAAACATGACACATATTAAACAATAATACAAAAGACAAAGTATATATTTATATATTTTTTCACTCAATAAAACATAGACTAATCATTAAGTAAGTAAATGAGAATCAGTGGAGTCTGGAAAAAAGAAAAAAGGCAAAGATTTCAATCATAACAAAGTTACTAATTTGTCAAAACTCACTCCAGGAAATCACTCTTTGCAATTACAGTTGATATGGTCATTTCATCCTATGCTCTCCTATAACATTTCTTAATCAAAGGCTTGGATTTGTTCATATCAGAATTTTTCATAGTGTCTTGATTTCTTTAATATCAAATCAGAAAACATTCACAATATATTTTAATTACCTGTAGTAAAAAGCTTCAAATCTAATATCAGGGGCAATGCTTATGTTAGGCCCTAAAGCTGGGCTTTTGGAGATAACTAGAGAAAAAACTTTAACATGATAGTTAGGTAAACTCACATTTATTATGTCTGCAGAGGTACGAGCCAAGATCAGTCTAAAGTGACTCAAACACGACTCCCCATGCTGCAGTTTTATTTTTGCTTAAATACCTAAGTTACTACTTAGCTTTTCTTTTGATTATGCATTAGCTTTTATTGATATGGATGATCATATATAGCTAGTTATATAATTGTATGATTAGTATGTTCAGAAAATCACACTTGCACATACATTGTATGATTTAAAAAGAGGTGAATAACTCCACCCCTGGTTGGGAAATTTTCTATGTTAATTAAGCAAGTTGAAGGGAGGACAGCAAGGGGCTTCTTCTGCGCAGGTCTGGCCAACTGGTTGAAGCATGTTTTCATACTTGATTGATTCAACAGAATATTCTCAACCACAAGAACTGGAATTTGGTATTAAGAATGGGTTGAATCTCATTATCTTCTAATTTACATATAATTCTTTCCTTTGTATCCTAGCAACAGGGAGAGAAACAAGTTAGTTTCAGATATTTGATCATCCTACATCCATCAATTATGCTTCCTAAAAGTCAATAAAGTTTGAATTGACCTTTTGGTATTTCATTCAGGAAAAGTTAAATCATTAACCTGATTTTATGTTAAGCTTTATCAGGTAACACCAAATACTAGAAAAATCAAGTTTATTTATAAAAGTTTGGGAAACACTTTGGTTAAGTAGTGCTTAAGAAATATTTTTTTCACAGCAAGACTTTTCAGATCACAAAATAAGCTACTCAGCTTTTTGAGTTTCAGAACAGAGTAAGTAATATACATCATTTTCCAAATTAACTTCACAACTTAATCTGTTTTCACTGAATATTTATGAATATAGTGTTCTACAATCCATAATTTAGGAATAATAGTTTCCTGTTATTCAATAAAGTTTCAGAAAAACATGGTCTAGGTTTTCTACATTTTACTACAATGTAAGGTAAACTAGTTATTAAAATTAAAATTCTGTAAACAAGGCTAAAAGATAGCTTTAATTATGTCCATTTTACTAAAATAGCAAGAAGTTAAAAATAATGATTCACTTTCTAACATATTGAGCTGTGATTTCTTATTAGTTTCATCTATAAACCTTACTCAATGGTTAATTGTAAGAATTAAATAAGAAAATATGTGAAAACTGCATGGCACATAACAGGTACCCTCCAAATGTTAATTGTCTAATTGAAGTAAAAGAAATAAAGAAAATGGAGAATGGATCATCTTTTTACATATCTGGCAAATGTTTTTTGACTAAACTGTGTGTATGTGTGTGTTTCTGTGTGCTTTGTCTTTTTTTATTTAGTTTTGCTTAGTTTGCTTTGATTTGATTGGTTTTTGAATTTTATCAAACCGGTGTGTTACATTGATGATCAGTTTCTTCTTGTTTCATTGTTGTTTTTTTGTTTTTTTTATTTATTTATTTATTTATTTTTTATTGTGGGTAAAAATCAAAATTTTCACAATACATACCAATATTTGTAAAATGATATATATATATATGCATATATGTGCATTTGCTTACATAAATGTTACTATATATATATATATTTTTTTTTAAGAGGTGCTTAGATTACCCAAAATATTACACGAACCCACTGGTATTCCCATGTTGCCCACCTCCCACACCTTCTACCACATCCCACACAAACATCTCCCACAAGTGTGGCCCACCACCCTCAATGGACTTACACATCCTGGGCCCTTGCCACCAACCACAGACCAGAGTTCACATAGTAGACCACACTCTCTCCCACACAGTTCTGAGTGGTGTGTGCTGATTTAAAATGGCCTACATCCGTTGCCACAATGGTACTCAGGACAACCTCCAAATCCCAAAGAAGCCCCTGTATTTCAATTGATCATCCCCTCTCTGCCCCAAAAGTGTCAAGTGGCCACTGGCTCCACCTCATTGTTATAATTTCTTCCATTGCTAGAATCACCATATGTGTACAACAGAACACCATCAAGTCCACTCTAGTCCATAGTTGTTACCCCAATCCTGACGGGACTGGGATGGTGATGTTCCCTCCACCTCCAAGTGAGAGAGGGTTTATATCCCATGGATATGGTGGGTGGGATGATCCTGCCTTCCAATGCAGGCCCTCTCCATTCCCTGGGATGGACATTGCCCATCATTGTCTCCTCGTCAGGTGACTTGGATGAGTCCATTGAGCTGTAGGGTAGGAGATGCAGCTCCACCGAGATTCCATGCACACCTGGCACATAGGTAGGCCAGAGGCTCCAGTCTCTGGAACTATACCTAAAAACTTCAGCATCACATATAGGTTTGAATAGAAGGGACTGATGAACCATGTGCAGGGAGGACTTATTTGAGTACAATTCTGTCACTCTCAGGAGCTCAGATTCCAAAATAGAGCCCACTGATAAGACATCAGTCTCTGGGGCTATGCCCCCTTATATAGGACCTGGGTGTCTCCAGAGCTCTCAGGAGGCCCTCTGTGTGGGGTGATATACACTTAGATGTTCTATGAGCTTCTACTGAGGTGTGCATAAGAGATACTACTGGAATGACCACCCGACTGTCTTTGAAGTCTCTTAGCCACTTGAACTCATTTGTCTTTACCTTTCCCCCCTTTAATTCAAGGTCTTTTGCCAGTTGTGTTGCCAGTTGGCACTTGGTATTAATCCCTCGTTGCCAGGGAGGCTCATCACCGGGAGTCATGTCCCACGTCGGGGGGAAGGTAATGCAATCATATGCTGTTTGGCTTAGAGAGAGGCCACATTTGAGCAATATGGAGGCTCTCAGGTGGCAAAACTTAGGCACCCCACAACTGCAGGCTAAGTCTCAGTTACCAGAGCAAAGACTCACAAGGGTAGTCATCAATAAAAAGAACACATCAGTGGGTCATCCTCTTTTGATAGACACTGTCCCTGCACTCAGAGGACTATTGCTGCTCCCTTGGAGACTGTGGCAGAGCTCTCCAGGGTAGGAATTCAGATTCCCTCATTTATTGTGTGATTGTCCACCCATCGTGACCATGCCCCATCTTTTGATCTTTTGAACGATTTTGTATATCTTTCATGTATATTCGGATGAACTAATTTCCATGAAATCCCCCTCCCAGACACCCCCTACCAATAATCCCCTGCAGTACCCATTGTAACCCTTCTGTGATCCAAATCCTCCATGAACATGTAGTCCATAAAATAATCAAATACACTTACTAGGAAAAAGAAACAACTATGATAAGCTTACATGCAAGAGACAAACATAAGGAAACTCAGGGGAAAAAAAAAAGAGAAGAAAAAAAACAACAACAAATAATCAAACAAAAAACAAAACAAAATATAATTAGTGGATTGGGACATTCAAAAAATTGGGTAAAAAAGCAAAGGAAATACCTTTAATATTCTTCTCTTACTCTCCCTTGCTAACCTATCTTTCAGACAATGGTTCTCAGAGACTGCTCACTTTTCTTAGTTCAGATCAGTGAGGTCTTTATGTTCATCCTTCAGTGCCTGGCTTGCTTCACTCAACATAAGGTCTTCAAGATTCATCCACGTTATTCCATGTGTTAGCACTTTATTCCTTCTTACAGCTGTGTAATATTCCATTTGATATATGTACCAAATTTTGCTTATCCATTCATCTGATGATGGGCACCGGGGCTGATTCCAACTTTTGGCAATGGTGAACAATGCTGCTATGAACATTGGTGTGCATATATCTGTTTGTGTCTTTGCTTTCAGTTCTTCTGGGTATATACCCAGCAGTGGAATTGCTGGATCATACGGAAGATCTATTGTTAGTTTTCTGAGGAACCGCCAAACTGTCCTCCACATTGGCTGGACCATACCGCAGTCCCACCAGCAGTGGATGAGGGTTCCTATTCCTCCACATCCTCTCCAACATTTAGTGTTTCCTGTTTTTTTAATAGCTGCCATTCTGATGGGTGTAAGATGGTATCTCATTGTAGTTTTGATTTGCATTTCCCTGATAGCAAGAGATGTTGAGCATTTTTTCATGTGCTTTTTAGCCATTTGTATTTCTTCCTTGGAGAAGTGTCTTTTCAGGTCACTTGCCCATTTTTTAAATGGGTTGATTGTCCTTTTATTTTCACAGTGTAGGATTTCTTTATATATGCAGCATATTAGGCTCCTATCAGATATATGGTTGCCGAATATTTTTTCCCATTGGATAGGCTGCCTTTTTATTTTCTTAATAACATCCTTTGAGGTGCAGAAGTTTTTAATTTTGATGAGATCCCATTTATCTTCTTTTTCTCTTGCTGCTCATGCTTTGGCTGTGAAGTTCATGAAACCATTTCCTATTACAAGGTCCTGTAGATGCTTCCCTACATTATCTTCCAAGGTCCTTATGGTTTTGGCTCTTATATTTAGATCTTTGATCCATCTTGAGTTGATTTTTGTATAAGGTGTGAGATGGTATTCTTCTCTCAATCTTTTGGATATGGATATCCAGTTCTCCAAGCACCACTTGTTAAAGAGGCCATTCTCTCCCAACTGAGTGGGCTTCATGGCCTTGTCAAATATCAGATGACTGTATATGCGAGGATCTATATCATAACTCTAAATTCGGTTCCATTGTTCAGTAGGTCTATACTTGTGCCAACACCACACCGTTTTGATAACTATAGCTTTGTAGTATGTTTTAAATTCAGGTAATGTGATACCTCCAACTTCATTTTTCTTTTTCAATATGTCTTTGGAAATTTGGGTCCTTGCCTCTCCAACTATATTTTGTGGTGAGTTTTTCCAGTTCCTTAAAAAATACAGTGTTGACTTTTATTGGGATTGCATTAAATCTGTAGATTAGTTTGGGCAGCATGGACATCTTGATGATGTTTAGTCTTCCTATCCATGAACAGGGAATATTTTTCCATTTATTTAAGTCTTCTTTGATTTCCTTTAACAGTGTTGTGTAGTTTTCTGTATATACGTCCTTTACATCTTTATTTACATTTATTCCTAGGAATCTGATTCTCTTATTTACTATTGTAAATGGAATTTTTTTTTCTGATTTCCTCCTCAGTTTGCTCGTTATTGGTGTACAGAAATGCTAATGATTTTTGAGCATTGATCTTATAACCTGCAACATTGCTGAACTCCTTTATAAGTTCTAGAAGCCTTGTTATAGATTTCTCAGGGCTTTCTACATATAGGATCGTGTCATCTGCAAATAATGAAATTTTTACTTCTTCTTTTCCAATCTGGATGCCTTTTATGTCCTTTTCTTGTCTCAGTGCTCCTGCAAGTACTTCGAAGACAATGTTAAATAGGAGTGGTGATACTGGGCATCCTTGTCTTGTTTCCGATCTCAGAGGGAAGGCTTTTAGGATTTCACCACTGAAAATGATGTTAGCTTTGGGCTTTTCATATATACCATTTATCATTTTCAGAAAGTTTCCATCTATTCCTATCTTTTGTAGTGTTTTTATGAGGAAAGAGTGCTGTATTTTGTCGAATGTTTTTTCTGCATCTATAGAGATGATCATGTGATTTTTTTCTTTCAATCTGTTTATGTGGTGTATTACATTGATTGATTTTCTTATACTGAACCATCCCTGCATACCCGGGATGAAACCCACTTGGTCATGGTGTATAATCCTTTTGATATGTTGTTGAATGGGATTAGCAAGTATTTTGTTAAGGATTTTAGCATCTAGGTTCCTTAGAGAAATTGGTCTGTAATTTTCCTTTCTTGTTGTTTCTTTATTTGGTTTTGGTATTAGGGTGATGTTGGCATCATAGAATGAGTTAGGCAATATTCCTTCTACTTCTATTTTTTGGAAGAGCTTAAGTAGAATTGGTGTTAGCTCTTTCTGGAATGTTTGTTAGAATTCAGCTGTGAAGCCATCTGGTCCTGGACTCTTCTTAGTTGGGAGGTTTTTGATGGCTGAGTCTATCTCTTTACTTGTAATTGGACTGTTGAATTCATCTATTTCATCTTTCATCAATGTCGGCTGTTTGTGGTTTTCTAGAAACTTGTCCATTTCCTCTAAATTTTCATTCTTATTGGCATATAATTTTTCAAAGTATCCTCTTATGATACTCTTTATTTCTGTGGGGTCAGTAGTGATATCCCCTTGCTCATTCCTTATTTTATGTATTTGCATCTGTTCTCTCTTTTTCTTTGTTAGTCTGACTAAGGGTTTTTCAATTTTATTGAAAATCTCAAAGAACCAGCTTTTGGTTTTGTTTATTGTTTCCAGTGCTTTCTTATTCTCTATTTCATTTAGTTCTGCTCTAATCTTTGTTATTTCCTTCTTTCTACTTCCTTTAGGTTTAGTTTGTTGTTGTTTTTCCAATTCCTCCAAGTGTGCAGTTAGGTCTTCAATTTTAGCTCTTTCTTCTTTTTTAATATATGAATTTATGGCTATGAACTTCCCTCTCAGGACTATCTTCGCTGCTTGCCATAGGTTTTGATATGTTGTGTTGTCGTTTTCATTAGTTTCAAGGTACTTACTGATTTCTTTTGAGATTTCCTTTTTGATATACTGTTTGTCTAAGAGTGTGTTGTTTAACTTCCATATCCTGGCGCCTAACCGGTTTCTCTGGCCCTTTGTGATTTCCAATTTCATTCCGTTGTGTTCAGAGAAATTATTTTGTATAATCTCAATCTTTCTGAATTCATTGAGAGTTGTTCTGTGGCCTAGCATGTGGTCTATTTTGGAGTATGTTCCATGTACACTTGAGAAGAATGTAAATCCCGCTGTATTTCAGTATAGTGTTCTGTATATGTCTATTAAGTCCAGGTCTTCTAATGTATTGTTGAGTGCCTTCCTTTCTTTATTGATTCTCTGTCCAGATGTTCTGTCTAATGATGATAGTGGTGTGTTGAATTCCCCTGCTATAATTGTAGAGGCATTTATTTCTCCTCTTAGTTTTTCCAGACTTTGCCGCACGTTTTTTGAGGCACCTCGATTAGGTGCATAAATGTTGATGATTGTTCTCTCTTCTTGAGAGATTACTCCTTTTACTAATATGTAAGGTCCATCTTTGTCTCTTACAATAGTTTCACATTTAAAGTCTATTTTGTCTGATATTAGAAAAGCTACTCTTGCCCTTTTTTGGCAATTGTTAGCTTGTAGAATGGTTTTCCAGCCATTCACTTTAAGCCTCCTTGAATCCCTGGTTGAAGGTGGGTTTCTTGTAGACAGCATATAGATGGATCATATTTTCTTATACATTCTGTCAATCTGTGTCTTTTGATTGGTGAATTTAATCCATTAACATTCAGTGTTATTACTCGTAACGAATTTCTTACTTCAGCCATTTTTTCTTTGGGTTAATGTAAGTAATATGTTGTTTTGTTTCTCTTTTTGTCTTTTCAGTTGTTTTTAAACTCTCCTCCAACTCTCTCTCCTTTGTTTTTTCCTTTCAACTTGTAGAGATTCCTTTAGTATTTCTTGAAGTGCTGGTTTCTTCTTGACATACTCTCTTAATTTCTGTTTACCTGTGAATATTTTGAACTCTCCATCATTTTTGAATGTCAATTATGCTGGATAGAGAATTCTTGGCTGGAAGTTTTTTCTTTTATTGTTTTGACTATGTTTACTACTGTCTTCTTGCCTCCATGGTTTCAGCTGAGAAATCAGCACTTAATCTTACTGTGCTTCCCTTGTATGTGATGGTTCTCTTTTTTCTTGCTGCCTTGAGTATTTTCTCTTTGTCTTGAGCATTGGACATTTTGACAAGTACATGTCTTGGAGTTGGCCTGTTGGGATTTATACTATTTGGGTTGAGCAGTGCTTCCTGGATCTGCACTTCCATCTCTCTCAATAGAGTTGGGAAGTTTTCAGCCATTATTTCCTTCAACACTCCTTCTGTTCCCTTTCCCTTCTCTTCTCCTCCTGGGATGCCCATAATGCGTATGTTTGTGCATTTTGTATTATCAGTTAATTCCTTGAATCCATGCTGGATTTTTTCTATCTTTTTGTCTATCTGTTCTACTATCTCTTTGATTTCAACTGTATTGTCTTCCATATCACTAATTCTTTCCTGTGCCTGTTCAAATCTGCTTCCATGTGAGTCCAGCGTCTTTTTCATTTCTTGACTTGTGTCTTTGATCGCCATCATATCCATTACCTTTTTAGGTGTGTTAGCTATTTCTTCAGTATGTTCTCCCAGTGTCTTCTTTATATCCTTAATCTCTTCCTTCAGTTCTTTAAGCTGGTCCATGATATTTGTTTGGATAGCTTTGATTAGTTGTTCGATGTTCTGCATTGCTTCCTGGTTTTTATTTTTTGCATTGGACTGGTCCATGTTTTCCAGTTTCTCAGAGTCATTTGTATTTTTTGCTGCCCTCTGGTCATCATATTATCTTGATGGGTTTGTTCAGTTGATTAGCTTTTCTCTATGCTCTAGAGTTTTATTTAGCTGTTGGTTGTGCGTGTGAGTTAAGTTTTCTCTTTGGCAGTTTTTCTTCTTATTTTATTTCCTTACTTCTTTCTATGTTCCCTTGAAGGCAAAAGGTTAGGGCCAGAGGAATCAAAAGATGTAAGGAAGGCAGAAGGATAATAGTAATATTGATAAAAGTTAGTAGAGGGTCAAAATGAGACTTAATGTGATTAATATTTAACTTGTGTAGGCAGTGTAGAGTACTAGAGGAAAAAATGGAGTTCTTACAATGGACTGGGAAAACAAATGGAGGAATATATATATAGTAATTTAGAAGGCTAGAATTATGAGGAGGGAGAGAAATAGTAAAGAAAGGTCTGAAAGGAAAAAAAATTAATACTAATAAAAAAAAAGAAGAAAACAAAATAGATGGAATAGAAATTGACACTCTTAATTTGTGGGCCTATGAAAAAATGTTGTCTCTAAGAGCTACAACAGAATACAGAAGGCAGAAAGATGCAGGAAGGATAAGCGATAGTTTGTAATACAGAATCAATATATACAGCGAGTGGGAAATTACTGAAAAAGAATCCCAGCAAAGAAGTGACAAGCCGGCAGCACCTAATTAAAAAAAAAAAATAGAAGAAAAAAGAAAGGGGGGAGGAAAGAGGAAAGAAAAGCAAGAGACCAGAAAGAAACAGAGAAACCAAAGATCCACACAGGCAAGCAGTCAAACAGATCTAAGGGGGGTCAATGTTTCCCCTAGGGTCCATGTGGATCCTTCCTGCCTACTTGTGTTTATCAATCATTTTCCCTGCAGGGTTCCTGAAGCAGCTTTTAGCTATTAAACTAAATTAAAAAGAATTTATTTTCATTTATTGAAGTGACCTTCTCACTTTTTTTTTTTAATTTTTATTTTTTTAGCGAAACGCAGGACCCAAAATAATTCCTCCTCTAGACCAACCCCTTTATGGAAGGACCCTAGCTGGGCCAGTGGAAATTAATCAAGCACGTCCCACTTTCTGGACTCCCCAGGCTAGCTGTATCTCTGATGTTAGTCAGTGAGGAGTGCTAAAGACAGCGGATTCCACCCCTTCTGGAGCTGAGTTCGATCATCCCTGGGTTGTTAAGTAAATCAGTTTGAGTGCAGATTCGCTTCTGCTCTCAGCCTGATGCTGCTTCAGGTCGGCTTATCTGCTCCCCAAAGCTATGGGGCGGTGCAGGCAGCCAGATCGATGTCTAAAAATAAAAAATACGCTTCCCTGTCCTCCAACAGAACCCTCCCTCTTTTGGAAAGTGTCCCTTCTTCCTGGCTCCACAGCGGCCCGGGTCTTATCCCTGGGTCGCTAGGGAAATCAGCTCCGTTCCCCGACCAGAATCCCCTCTCCGGTTCACCAGGTGCTGATTAGCTCGGTTGTTCTCTTCACACAAGGTCCAAGGGGCACCAGGCAGCCAGATCCCCAGAAAATAAAACTTTTTTCGCCCTGCTCGCGGCTCCAAATGGCCGTTTTATTTTATTTTATTTTTTCTCCCTAACCGCAGGGCTCAGCCGTCTGTGCCAACCGCCACCAGCAGCCTTAAAACTCATGAATCTCTACCGTTCCATCCACGCGGTTGATCCACATAGATAGATGTCCCAAGCTTCTCACTCCACAGGTGCACAGCACAGACCCCCGGGCAGGACTCTGTCCACAATCCGCCTTGCTCTGGGAGCTTGCAGTGTGTGCCCTCCTACACTAACCCCATCTTGGCCCCTCCTTGTTTCACTGTTTTTATATTTGTTTTTTTTCTTTTTATTTAATAAATACTAATTTTTGTATGGACTGCCTTTCACCTAATTCTTTTCTTTTGCTGTGAAATCAGGAATAAAATAATCTCTGAGTCTAAAACTAATTTCTTCAGTTTTAACAAAATCAGTTGTTTATAACAGTCAGGTTTAGAGATTAAAATATTTCTTTAAAGATGTTCTTTTTAAACTTAAGTAGAAGATATGAAGCATTTAATAAAGCTACCTGAGGAAAATAAGGAATAGAGCTATAAATTATTTCAAGAGAACATGTTAATTTTGGCAACAGGCTAATTCTATTTCATAAAATAATTAGAATGGATTTGAAGCATTTTTTTTTCATATTCTTTTCACAGCATATAGTGAGAGTTGCTGTTTTAAAACCATAGAAAGCATTTATAATCCCTTTGTTATGACATGTAAACATGACACCTACCTGGTGTTGAAATAAAACTTTGGCTCTTTTCTCTTATGTTTACTGATATTTTGTTCATATTTCTTCCAGGTCCTTTGGAGAATGGAACCCCCAATGATCTTGTGAACACTGAAGTTCAGTTCCTACATTTCAGATCATTGAAACAACTAAATATAAACCTGGGGGAAGTAAGGCCCCAATACTATCTATCCAAAGTGTGGCAATTCTTTTAATTGCCTTTTCTCAATTTTAGAGAAGAATTGCCACAGATGTTCTTGTCTCATCTATATGATGTTCCACAAGGAAAACTTCCTGTATTAAAAATTATAATAGTTCAAATTTAAAAACTATAATAATTCATAATAATTATTTATTTTAATGTAAACAGGCCTATGTTTCACTTGTGGGTGGTCATATGCTTTTATAAATATATTATTATAGGTAATATTTGGGAAACATATATGTTTCAATGTTAGAAACCCCCAAAGATGTACAAGAAATAGTTAAGTAGAAATCAGATGCATGCATGTGTTTTCATATATGACTCCATTTTAATATAAGGGGTAATTTAGTCAATTAAGAAACTAAGATAAATATAAGGATCAATATTTGTTCATGGCATTGACTGGACACAGAAAGTAATATTAATAAACATTTAGAAGGCAGATACTAGGAGGATGGAATGAAAATATAGAAAGATAGCTACAGGGTGAAATGGTATGCTAAATCTTAAAAAAAAATAGATTAATTAAATAAGTAAATTAATAAATCATTTAATAAGAATAAATATAAGGCACTAAGATAGTCCAAATACATCCAAAACAACAAATACAGCTACATAAGATCTCTATGAAAATTTGCAGTGCTTTTAAATGAGGCAATAGTAAGAATGGACTAACACAGAAGGGAATATTATAAAAGTTTTAATAAATACAAGCATTTCTTTCTCTCTGAAGTGATGATTTCTACTTATTAAATTCATAATTCCTTCTAGATATTTTAAAAATATTATTTCTAGTCAACATACAATTTTATTTAGTTAAATACTCAGATTCATATTATTCATAATTTAAGTGGCACAGAATAATTAAAGAAACTCTAAATTCGTACTGTAGGAAGTGGTAGAACAATTATTTCAAAACAACTGATGTAAGAAAACTGTGCGTTTTAGTATTTATTCCATAGGGCTTCTCAGTATTTATAAACTAAGGAGTGAACATAATGATGATGGAATATAGCTATATGCATGCAGTATAGTTGAAAAGACTAGAAATATCCAGTCTGAAAAGATTGGACTCAGTAGGGTATTATAAAAAAAACTGAACATTTAAGTACTGTAAGAATGCAAAGTGAGAAGATATGAATTCTAAGACTTCATAGACATATTTAAGACTAATTGGAAAAAAAGCTGTAAGGAGAATGGTAGTTATTACTTATATTGAGAAAAACGTGATTATTTAATTGATAAAAACTAGAAAGTACTGATTTTGGAGGGGAAGGTAGACAACCATCAGGGCATTTTTAGCATGCATTCTATATCATATTACAGTTTGGTGAAATGGCTATATAATCCTTAGATATCCATGATACTGGGATTTAGAAGTTGGCTACAAGCCACATTTGACCAAGGGCAATGGATAATTGACCTCAAAATTACCATCATGAACTCATGCACATAACAAAACTTGAAATATTAGAACATAAATTCATTGTGTTGGACTTTGAGTGTCTGAAGTAACAAATGTATTCACAATGAAAATGTAGCCATGTCTGGTCCAAGCAGGGCCAGCAATTTATTTTCCTGACCATTGGACCAATTTCCAATTCACAAACTCCAAGACTACACAAATGAAATTTTAAAATATATGCAATTTAAGCAAGATGAATATCTGCTAAATCTTGATTTCTCCAGGTGTTAATGTTGAATAATAACCTATTTTATGTATGGAGTGAGGTGACTGAAACTACAATTGCCTCTTCTAAGATTAGTTTTCCTGATATTTTCATGGCAATCAATGGAGTAGCATCAGATATTTCATTTGCAAAGCCTTCATTTGTTTCCTACTGACTAAGGATATATGTCATGTACGAACACTTGGAATCTGCTTAACTCAGTTTCATTCACATTCAGATTAAGGTTTTAATATATCTATAGCTTTTATCTGTCTATGAAAAATAAAGATATATAATTAACTTTCTAATACTCCATCCTACAAATTTGGCCTACTATTTGCTTCAGAATTCTAATGGAGAGATCACTTTTCCCCCATTGAAGCACCTAGTTCCTGTTTATAGTATAATATTGTAACTAGATGTTAATGTAAACTGAAGGAAGTTACTGGTATTAGACAAAAAAAAGGCCATTTTTTCATAAAGTACCACCCACACACATAATAGTATTATTTTATCTCCTTTTGGGAGTATAGCCTCATTTTTTATAACATGTATATTGTAACAGTATTTCTAAATACTTCGATATATATTCCTGAGCACAATATCTTGCACATATAATATCCCTTGTCTTTCATAGTTTAAAATATAAGATATTGAAACTATTTGAAAAATTGTGAAGGATTATGTAAAAATAAGTTTACCTAATATTTTATTTATTTTATTTTAAATTTATTTACAAATTAAACTTCAGCTTTCCATTCTCCAACATCATTCTATTTTCTGGTGACTTATACTGTAGCTACTAACTCCATGGCTTTACTCATGTTACTTATTTCATAATAGTAAAATCATAAAATATTTATCCTTTTTTGTCTGGTTTGCTTCACTCAACATAATGTCCTCCAGATTCAACCAGGTTACCATATGCTTCATGACTTCATTGCGTCTTAAAGCTGAACAATATTTCATAGTATGTATATACCACAATTTGTTTATCTATTTGTCGGTTTATGGTCACCTGGGTTGTTACCATCTTTTGGCAGTTGTGAATAATGCCGCTATAAACATCAGGGTGAATGCCTGTTAGTGTTTCTGTTCTCAGTTCTTCAGGTATATACCTTGTTGTGGTATTGGCAGACAACATGGCAGATCTATATCTAACTTTTTAGGAACTGCATACCAGACTTCCACAACAGTGAATTAACATTCCTGTTTCTCCACATCCTCTCTAACACTTGCAATTTTCTTTTTAATACTGGCCATTCTAATAGGTGTGAAATGTTATCTCATTGTAGATTTGATTTGCATTTCCCTAATAGCCAGTGATGTTGAACATTTTCTCATGTGTTTTTTCACCATTTGGATTTCTTCTTTGGACAAATGTCTATTCAAGTCTTCTGTCCATTTTTTAATCTGGTCGTTTGTCTATTTATTGTTGAGTTGTAGAGTCTCTTTAGATATCACAGATATTAAAAACTTGCCAGATATGTGATTTCAAAATATTTTCTCCCATTGAGTAGGCTGTTTGTTTTTCCTTCTTTACAAAGTTCTTTGAGGTGCCAAAGTGTTTAATTTTGAGAAGGTCCCATTTGCCTATATTTTTTTCTTTCATTGTTCATGCTTTGGGTTTAAGCTTTAAGAGAACCCCACCTACCACAAGATCTTGAAGACATTTCTCTAAATTATCTTCTAGGAGTTTATGGTCCTGGCTTTTATATTTAGGTCTTTGATCCATTTTGAGTTAATGCTTATATCAGGTGTGAGATAGCGGTCCTCTTTCATTCTATTGATTATGTATATCCAGTTCTCCCAAAACCAATTGTTGAAGAGACTGTTCTATCTCAGTAAAATGGATTTGGTAGACATCAAAAATCAGTTGACTATAGAGGTGATTGGAATTGAATTGAAAGTTCAGAAGAACTTTCAATTCAATTCCATTTATTAATGTATCTATCATTATACCAATAACATGCTTTTTTGACCACTGTAGCTTTGTAATACATTTCAAGTTCAGGAAACATGAGTCCTGCAACTTCATTCTTATTTTTTAGAATGTTTTGGCTATTCAGGGTGTCGCCCCTTTATGAATAAATCTGGTAATTTGCTTTTCTAGTTCTGTAAAGTAAGCTATTGGAATTTTATTTGAGATTTCACTGAATCCGTAAATCGATTTGGGTAGAATTGATATCTTAACAGTATTTAGTCTTCCAATTCATGAATATGGAATGTCCTTTTATTTGTTTAGGTCCTTTTTGATTTCTTTTTACAGTGTTTTGTAGTTTTCTGAATGCAGGTCCTTTCCTTCCCTGGATAAATTAATACATAGAAATTTGAGTCTTTTTGTTGCTATTGTAAATAGAATTCTTTCCTTGATTTCCTCCTCAGATTGTTCATTACTGGTGTATAGAAACACTACTATCTTTGCAATTTGATTTTGTGTGTTGATATTGCATGCTATTTATCTGACTAATTACCCTATTTATAATTTCTAGTACAATGTTGATTAATGGTGGTGGCATTAGGAATCCTTGTCTTATTCCTGATCTTAGAGGGAAAGCTTTCAATCTTTCCCCATTGAGTACGATGTTGGCTGTGGATTCTTCATATTTGCCCTTTAATATGTTGAGGAACTACTTCTATTTGCACATTGTTTTTATCAAAAAAGGTTGCTGGATTTTGTCAAATGACTTTCTGCATCAATCGATATGATCATGTTTCTTTTCTCCTTTGACTTTTTAATGTGGCATATTATGTTGATTGATTTTGTTACACTGAACCACCCTTGTATACGAGGAATAGAACCCACTTGATTGTGGTGTATAATTCTTTTAATGTGCTGTTGAAATTCAATTGGCCAGTAAATTGTGAAGGATAATATAAAATTATGTTTATGTATTATCATTATTATTTTATTATTAATTCTGAAAATTAAAATTTTCACCCAAATGCATTTACATGATTGCCTCATAAATAAATTTCATTTTCATCATACAGGGCTCCTATACATAGCCTTGCCACAAGTACTTTGCATTGCTGTGAATAATTTGTAACAAATAATGTAAGAGCATCATCCCAGTATTAATACTAACTATAATTTGTATCTTACATTTTGTGTATTTCCCCCAAATGAACTTAATATTTGTTGTCATAAACCAGATAATTATCTAAAGTGTACAATCAATGGCTTTTGGTATAATCACTGAGTTGCACATTTATTACTTCAATCAATATTAGAGCAATGTCATCACTCAAAAAAAAAATGTCAACAACCAAAAAACCCCACTATCATACCCATATGTTAGTGCTACTAATTACAAATCCAATGATGTGCTTCACCATTTCTATTTATTTACAAACAACTTTTACCAATTCTGCACAGATTAAACCTCAGCTTTCTGTTCTCTAACTACATTTTATTTTCTGATTACTTATATTCTAGCTATTAACTCCATGAGTTTGCTCATTATATTTAGTTCATAATATCAAAATCATACAATATTTGTCCTTTTGTGCCTGGCTTGCTTCACTCAACACAATTTCCTCAGGATTCATCCACACCATCATATGCTTCATGACTTCACTTATTCTTACAGCTGAATAATATTCTGTCATGTGCATATGCCACAGTTTGTTTACCCATTTTTCAGTTGATGGACACCTGGGTTGTTTCCAACTTTTGGCAATTATGAATGATGGGGCTACAGACATCAGTGTGCAGATGTCTGTTCATGTCACTGGTATATATTCTTCTGGATATATACCTAGTAGGGATATTGCCAGGTAACATGGTCGATCTATATCTAAATTCTTTGGGAGCCAACAAACAGACATCCACAGTGGTTGTACCATTGTACATTCCCACCAACAGTCAATATTCATTCTTATCTCTCCACATCCTCTCTAAAACCTAGACTTTTCTATTTTGTTAATAGTGGTCATTCTACTGGGTGTGAAATGATTTCTCATTTAAGTTTTGATTTGCATTTACCTAGTAGCTAGTGATGTTGAACATTTTTTCTTGTGTTTTTTCACCATTTGTATTTCTTCTTTAGAAAAATATCTACTTAGATCATTTGCCCATTTTTTAATTGGGTCATTTGTCTTTTTTATTGTTGAGTTGCAGGATCTCTTTATATATCATGGGACTGCTGTCAGATGTGTGATTTACACATATTTTCTCCCACTGAGTAGGCTGTCTTTTTACCCTCTTCATAAGTCTTTTGGGGTGCAGAAGTGTTTAACTTTGAGGAGATCCCATTTATCTATTTTTTCTTTTGTTGTTTGAGCTTTGGGTATAAGGTTTAAGAAATACCCACCTACTAAAAGGTCTTATAGATGTTCCTCTATGTTTATCTTCTAGGAGCTTTATGGTCCTGGCTTTTATATTTAGGTTTTTTATCAATTTTGAGTTGATCCTTATATAAAGAGTGAGATAGGGGTACTTTTTCATTCTTGGATATCCAGCTCTCCCAGCACCATTTGTTGAAGAGACTGTTCTGTCCCAGAAAAGTGAACTTGGTAGTCTTATCAAAAATCAGCTGACCTGGGGTTGTGGATGTGGCTCAAGCAATTGGGTGCCCACCTCCCACATGGAGATCTTGAGTTCAGTTCCCATTCTCTCTGAAAGAAGACAAGCAGATGCTGCAATGAGCAGATGCTGCAAGAAGCAGGCACCACACCTGCCACAATGATCAGATACCACAACTGCCAAAATGAGCAGATGCCACAAACAGCAGATGCCACAACCAGCAGATGCCACAGATATGGCAGCCAGGGTACACCACAACAAACAGATGACACAACCAGCACATAAAGCAACCAGCAGGAAGTGGAAGGCTCAACTTTTTGGGCACTTGCCTCCCACAATGGAGGTCCTAGGTTCAGTTCCTGGTGCCTCCTAAAGAAGATGAGGAGGTAATGAGCAGACAGAAGTGGGAGCCATCTTGGGGGGGGGTTAAAATTTAAAAAATTAGACAATAGAGGTGATGGACTATTACTTAACTCTCAATTTAATTTCATCAATGAATATGTCTTTCTTTATGCCAATGCTATGCTATTTTGACACTAGATTTATAATACAATTAGAGGTCAGGAAGTGTGCGTTCTGCAAACTTCCCTCTTTTTTTCTAGAATTTTTACTTTATTCTGGACCCTTTCACTTCCAGATAATTTGGTAATTGACTTTTCTATTTCTGTAATGTAGGCTGTTGTAACTTTGATTGATATTGCATTGAATCTATAAATTAATTTGGATAGAATTGACATCTTCATGATATTTAGTCTTCCAATCCATGAATACAGAATGCCCTTCCATTTGTTTAGATATTTTTTGTATTTTAGCAATGTTTTGTAGTTTTCTGAATACAGATCCAATACATCCCCATATAAATTAATTCCTAGATATTTGAGTCTTTTTGTTGCTCTTGTAAATGGAAAGTTTTCTTGATTTTCTCCTCAGCTTGCTCATTACTAGTATATTGAAATGCTATGGATTTTTGCATGTTGATCTTGCATCCTGCCACTTTGCTGGACTCATTTATAATCTCTTTATTGTAATATTTCAGGATTTTCTACATATAGGATCATGTCATCTGTGAATAGTGAGAGTTTACTTCTTTTTCAATTTGGATGCCTTTTATTTCTTTTTCTTGCTTAATTACTCTAGCTAAAACTTCTAGAACAATGTTGAATAACAGTGGTGACAATGGGAATCCATGCCTTGTTCCTAATCCTCATTGAGTACAATATTGACTGTGGGATTTTCATATATGCCTTTTATTATGTTGAGGAACTTTACTTCTATCATCTTGTACAGTGTTTTTATCAAAAAAAGATGCTTAATTTCATCAAATGCCTTTCTTAATCAATGTAGATGATCACGTGATTTTTCCCCTTTGATTTGTTAAAGTGCTCCATTACATTAATTGATTTTCTTATGTTAACCACCCTTATATACCAGGAATAAAACCCACTTAATCTTGATGTATAATTATTTTAATATGTTGTTGGATTCAATTTGCAAGTATTTTGGGGGAATATTTGCATCTATGTTCATTAGAGAGATTGGCATGTAATTTTCTTTTCTTGTAGTTTCTTTATCTGGCTTTGGTATTAGGGTGATGTTACTCTCATAAAACGTGTAGGGTAATTTTCACTACTTTTCAATTTTTTGGAAGAGTTTAAACAGGATTGGTGTTAATTCTCCATGACAGGCTTAGTAGAATTCACTTGTGAAGCCATCTAGTCCTGTACTTTTCTTTGTTGGAAGAGTTTTGATGACTGATTCTATTTCTTTGCTTGTAATTAGTTTGTTGAGTTCCTGTACTTCTTGGAGAGTCAATGTAGGTTGTTTGTGAGTTTCTAAGAATTTGTCCATTTCATCCAGGCAGTCTAGTTTGTTGGCATACTGTTTCTCATAATATCTTCTTATGATCATTTTTATTTCTGTCAGGTCAGTCATAAATTCCTCCTTTCATTTCTGATTTTATTTATTTGCATCTTCTCTCTTTTTTTCTTTGTTAATCTTGCTAAGTGTTTGTCAATTTTATTGATTTTCTCAAAAAACCAACTTTTGATTTTGTTGATTTTCTATATATTTTTTGCTGTTCTTGTCAATTTCATTTATTTCTGCTCTAATCTCTGCTATTTCTTTCTTTCTGCTTGGTTTGGGATTGATTTGCTGTTATTTTTCTAGTTTCTTTAGTTGTTCAGTTGCATCTTTGATTTTAGTTCTTTCTTCTTTTTTGATGCAGTCATTTAAGGCTATAAATTTCCCTCTCAGCAGTGCCTTCACCGTATCCCATGTGTTTTGATAAGCTATGTTTTGTTTCATTTGTTTTGAGATATCTACTAATTTCCCTTGCAATCTCTTCTTTGACCAACTGATTGTTTAGGCGTGTGTTGTTTAGCCTCCATATATTTGCAAAATTTCCCATTTCCTCTCTATTATCAATTTCCAGCTTCATTCCATTACGATTAGTGAAAGTGCTTTGTATAATTTCAATCTTCCTAAATTTATTGAGAACTATGTTGTGGTCTGTAGCAGTTTGATATTGTTTAAGAATTCCAAAAATAGATATTGGACTAAGTTTGTGAACTGGTCTGTTCCTCTGGCCATATTAGATTGGATTGGATTCAGAGGTTTCACTTTTACTTGATTAAATAATGATTAAGGCTTTGATTAGGCCACAGCAATAGAATGACTTTGCATTCCCTTGGTAGGTGGGGATTCACAGAGAAAATGACATGGCAGAGGAGAAAGTTAGAGTTTTGATATTGGAGCCCTAGGAAGTAAACACACAGAGAAGCAGATACATGAGGAAGGAGAGAAGGCTCCATTAGATATGGCAGAGGCATCAGGAAGAGAGATGAGCCATTAGCCTGATGGTCTACAGCTGGACTTGTGGAGAAAGCAGAGCAGCTGAGCCTGGAGAGAAGCAAGACTTAGGAGAGAGATGAGACTTATCCCAGCATACAGCTGATATTGGAAGAAGATGGGACCACAGAGCTTTAAGAGGAAGAGGAAGCCTGAACCCTTGTAGGCATTGGAGCCATCTTGCTCCAACACATTTCAACAGACTTTGGTGAGAGAAGTAACTTGACCTGATAACTGTAAGCTTCTACTCCAAATAAATATCCTTTATAAAAGACAACAGAATTCTGGTACTTTGTATCAGCACCCCTTTGGCTGACTAATATTAATACAAGGTCTGACATTTGGTCTTTCCTGGAGAAAGAACCATGAACCCTTGAGAAGAATGTATAACTTACTAATCTGGGGTGTAATGTTCTATATTTATCTCTTAAGTTTCAGCTCATTTATCACATTGTTAAAGTTCTTTGTTTCCTTGTTGGTCTCTGACTAGTAGTTCTATCTATTGATGTGTGTCACATGTTGAAATCTCCAACTAATTGCTAGAGTTTGCTTTATGTATTTTGGGGCACCCTGGTTAGTTGCATAGATATTTATGACTGTTACTCCTTCCTGGTAGATTTTCCCTTTTATTAACATATAATAGCCTTTTCATTTCTTATCATATTTTTGCATTTGAAGTCTGTTTTGTCTGACACCAGTATAGCTACTCCTGGCCTCTTTTGGTTACTATTTGCATGAAATATATTTTTCCATCCTTTCACTTTCAGTCTATTTACATCTTTGGGTCTAAGATGAACCTCTGGGGGAGAGCATATGGATGGCTCATGTTTTCTTATCCATTCTATCAACCAAAATACAATGTGCTTCTTAGACACATATATTTATGTCTTTCATGAGAGTTGGGAAATTTTCAGCCATTGTTTCCTCAAATACTCTTTCTGCCCCCATTTTCCCTTCTTGTCTCCTTCTGTAACTCCCATAACACTTATGTTGGTGCATTTCCCATAACACATATATTTTTTCCATTCTTTTCTCTCTTGGTTCTCTCTTTTCAATTTGAGTTGTTCTCCTCTATGTTGCTGATTCTTTCTTCCATGAATTCAAATTAGCTGTTGTGTGCCTCTATTGTATTTTTAATCTCATTGCGTCTTTCATTCCCATAAACTCTGTTATTTTTCTATCCAAGATTTCATTTTTTTTCTTTGTTCTCACCCAGTGACTTCTTAATATCTTTTATTTCTTTAGCCTTTATATTCTACAAGAACATGATTTGAGTTAGGACCTTTGTATGAACCTCATTGAATAGCTATTTCATATACTATGTCTCATCTGGGGCTTTGATTTGTTCCTTTTTCTTTGTTTGGTTGTAACTTTTTGCTGATGTCTAGGAATCTGATTTGGATGCTGAATTTACTCTGATATTCAGTTTCTCTCTCTCACATATAGATTTTATTATTAAGTAGCCATGTGCTACCATTATTCTTTGACTTTTGGTCCAATTTGTTTCAAATATTTAGGATTGCCCCTGTTTAACTGCTCAAACCAGGGCTAAGGACCCAGTAATGGGGTACATACCAGTTTCCAAGGGCCTTGGGGAAGGTGGCAATAAAGGCACCTGCTTGCCTCTATTTATTTACTTATTATCCTTCCCTTTTCATGAACTTTTCTGGTCTGGTCAGCAGATGGCACCCTTTGGCAGACCTCTCAGCTCAGACCCCAGGTGCTAAGGGGAAATGTATTCAGTGTAACTCCTGGGGTGTATGGGTGGTGCAGAAGCAATACCCTCAGGGTTGGCCAGGCCTCACAGACAAACACCCTCCTTCCCTCAGCCTCCTCAGTATATAGCCTGGGGCAGTAATGAGGGTGTTTGAGAAGGCAAATTATCTTAGCTCACAGTAGGCTTTCAGTGCAATTTCACATTTCCATCTGGCCTGAAAGTGTGGGACCCCTCCAATGCAGCAGATGAAATGTGCTGGCCAAAATCTGAATTTGCTGTAGACTGTGCGCTTCTCTTTCCTTTCTTGGAGAAGAAGACTCCTGAAACCCTCAGTCTGCAGCCCCTGCGGTCCACAGCAACTGCAATCTGTTGTTCCATAGGTAGGGGTATGATCTGCTGTTGCTTTTGTAGCTGTACTCATGGGATTTTTCAGTGAGCTCAGACTTCATTCCTTATACTTTCTTTCTTCTGGATGGTGTTTCACCTTCCCCTCTTGTCCTGAGCCCCAAAGCAGTCCTCCAGAGAGAAGTGATCCTTTTGCCTTCTGAGCATAATTTTATTATAATGTGTGTATTATATTTTCATTAAAGTGAACTGATTGGCTTCTTCCCATCCATTGCACAGGTTTCCCTAACTAGAACACAGTTTTTATTTAATCTGTTTAGAGGATACTAGAAGATCCTTAAAGGAAAGGAATAAACTAGTTTGATTATTAATGACTTCCTAATTTTTATTGAAATCATCCTAGAAAAGCGTCATAACTTTCTAAATATGAAGTTAAGTTCTGCAGAACAAGCCTCCTCTGAGTCTTAGCAACACTTGTATGTGAAATGAAAATGAAAGTATGGAATTCTCCCCTATTCAATTTCATTTTTATAGTGGAAACTGAGACCAGGAGTGGAGGAATGGTTTAGGGTAACCACTGTGAGTAGAAAGGGAATCTAGAAACAAATTTTGTTTCTGAGTAAATTTGAATATCTACATTATTTTGAAGAACCCCAGACTATAAATCAACATAATGTCAAGAACATGTATTTGTCAATTTTCTTAATAACTGAAGTACCATTACAGTTTTGCCTTAAAAGTATTTTATTTATGTCTATGTTCAATGTGAGACAGAGTTAAGATATACTTTTAAATTTTAAAATTTTATGTTTGTCTATTTGTCATGTGCCTATATATATATATATATATAATTTATCCACAGACAGAAAAATTAAAATGTTTTGGATTGTCAAAAGATAACTAACCTAGGTCTTAGGTATGGTTTTAGGTTAGTTTCTAAAATAAACAGCCATAAGTACTCTTTCTAGGCCTCTTTCTTCCTCTGTCAAGCAGAGGGATTCAATTAAATAAACTTGAAGTTTCCTTAAGGCTCAAAACTTTAGTAAATCCATATAGATATCATTAGACAGAGGACTGACTCAAATACTATTTTGGAATATATATGATATAAAATTCAATGGGAACAGTTTCATTTATATGGTCCTTTTCACAACCTCCTTTACTTTTTTTCCCTTAAACTGAAAATCAGTGAGTTTAACATGGGAAATACTAGTGCACAAAACACAGACACTACCTTTTCTTGTTTTAAGTAATATTGGTAAGTTGCTTGAATGTAACTAAAGCTTATAGAGCCATTGAATAAAGTCACACCTGTCAGATGTGAGGCACTCGTAGAAAAATTTTGTGTCAACCTGCTGCTGAAGGTAGAAACAGCAGTAAAAAGTTGGGAGATGATCACAGTCAAGAAAGTTATCTTGGCAATAACACCAGAGAAGATTAAAAGCAACAATTCATTCATGGAGGTATCAGAACATAACAGAAGAAGAGAAGACATTTGGCCCTCAGAGAGTCTCAACAGACTGTTTATGTCAATGAGTTTATTAAGCCTCCTACACATGATCCAATGACCTGCACAACACACTATTTTATTCATAGCTATTGTATAAAGCAAAGGGTTTAAAATTGCCCCCATAGCCATCGTAAGCCAATGGTACCTACTAGAAGTCCTCAATAGTAAGGAGTAACACATACACAAAATATATTGCACGAAGCATGCAAAGAATGAGATAATCTCCTTTGCAACAAAGAAGTTCAGCAGCTTTTTATGTGCATAAACTGATGAATAGCAGGCATCTATAAATGACAGACTGCTAAAGAAATGGCACATAAGGAGTTTCGGAGTTATCTGGATTAGAAAGTATATTCCCAGATTCCACACAAGTGAAATGGTATAGATTAGCACAAACAAAATGAAGAGAACCAACTTTAGCCCAGTGCAATCTGTGAACTATCAGTCCCAACAGTTAAACTCATGACAACTGTAATTTCCATCAGTCTTTTCCTTTTCTTAATATCTGCTAAGGATAAGAAGATTGAATTAAGAGAGAACACCAGTATTGCAATCTAAGGAACATTAACTCCCCAAATCCTTACTTCCCATTTCCAATAAATCTCTACCTATAAGCTCCAACTCCAAGGAATTGCTGATCAGCTTTCTTTTACTATATATGAGATGTGTTTTCAAAAAATGGTGCTGTTAAAACTAAAAATCCATATGCATATGAAAGAATGTGGACTCCTACCTAATACCATATACAAAAATTAAGTCAAAATGGATCAAGGACCCAAATATAATAATGAAAATTATAATATTCCTGAAGAAAACATAGGGGAATGTCTTTGGGATCTTGTGTTAGGCCATTGTTTCTTAAGCTTTACACCAAAAACATTAGCTACTCTATATGAATTTCATCAAAGTTGAAGTCTTTTGCTTATCAAAGGACTTTATCAAGAAAAATATAAAGACAACCAAGAGAATGGAAGAATATATTTGGAAACCATATATTTAATAAATGTAAATATCCAAAATATATAAAAAATCTCACAACTCAATAATGAAAGGACAACCCAATTAAAAAAGGGACAAAATATTTGAATATTCTCCAGAGAAATATACATATGGCCAGTAAGTATATGAAAATATCATCAATAGCATTAACTATTAGGGAAATGCAATTCAGAGATACAAGGAGATACCATTTCACACTCCCTGGAATGGCTACTATGTTAAAAACAGAAAATAACAATTGTTAGAGAGTATGTGGAGAAACAGGCATACTTGTTCATTTTTATCGTAATGTAAAGTAATTTACAACTGCTCTGAGAAACTATTTGGAGGTGTTCCAACCCAACTCCTGAAGGTGCCGCATGAGTTGGTGAGGCCGTGGGACCAAAGAATGCACCAGGCAGACGATCAGATGTAAGCTTTATTGAGAATTACAGACAGGAGAGAATTTTTGATGGTGGCCAGTCATTCTGAATGACGTTGCAATGACAGTTATAGGCCATTTTATATCTTCCCATAACTTGCAGAATTGTGTGGGAGAGAGTGCAAACTATAATGTGAACTATAATCCATGCTCAGTGGCAATGTCACATAATGCATATGTACCAGGTGAATGGATAATCAATGTCTGATATATTCACTCAGCAAAATAAAGGAAATAACTACTGATTCATGTAACAACACAGATGATTCTCAAAACGTTATTCTGCTTGATAAAAGCTGGGCTAAAAAGAGCATATATTTTATGCCTTCATTTTCAGGATCCCTTACCCTTCCATATAAATTTGATGATTACCTTTCCATTTCTTCAAAGAGGGTAGTTGGAATTTTGTTTAGTATTGCATTGAATATCTAATCATACAATTTAAGAAGTGACTTCTTAAAAAAATTTAGTCTTCCAATTCATGAACTTTCTTCCATTTATTGTGTTCTTCTTTTACTTCTTTCATCAATGTTCAGTAGTTTTATGTATATACATCTTTACATACTTGTATAAATTTATCCACATATATTTTTATTCTTTAAATTACTATTGTAAGTAGGGTTTTTCTTTTACTTCCTCTTCAGATTGTTCATTACTAGTATATATAAAACACCACTGCTTTTTGTGCCTTGTGTTTGTACACTGACACACTAATTAGTTTATAGCTTTCATAGCTTCATTGCATACTTTACAGGATTTTTTATATATAAGGTTATGCCATTTGCAAATAGAGAAAATTTATTGCTTTGTTTCAAATTTGAATGTCTTTTACTTCTTTCTCTTATATTATTGTTCTAGCTAGGACTTCCTCTCCAATGTTGCATAACATGGTGACAGTGTGCATCCTTGTCTTTTTCCTTGGAGGGAAAGCTATCAGTCTTTCACTATTGAGTATGATGTTAACTGTGGGATTTTCATAGATCCTCTTTATCATGTTGAGGAATTTTTCTTCTATTCTTATTGTTCTAAGTGTTTTTATAAAGAATGGGTGCTGGTATATGTCAAATGCATTTTGTTTTCCAATCGAAATGATCATGTATGTTTTTTTCTTTGTTCTATTAATGTGGCGCTTTACATTAATTGATTTCCTTATGTTGAACTATTCTTGTATTCCTGGACTAAATCACACTTGATCATTTGTGCATAATTCTTTTAATGCACTGTTTGATTTAGTGTGACAGTAGTTTGTTAAGGATTTGTGCATCTGTATGCATACAAGAGATTGGTCTGTAGTTTTCTTTTCTTGTACGTTTATCTGACTTTTGAATCAGAATGATGCTGGCCTCAGAATAAGTTTAGAAATATTTCCTCTTACATATTATGGATGAGTTTGAGCAGGATTAGTATTAATTCTTCTTAGAATGCTTGGTAAAATTCACTAATGAAGTTATCTATTCCTGGGCTCTTTGTTGACAGGTATTTAATTACCAATCAATCAGTAATTATGGGTCTGTTGAGATTTTTCATCCTTCTTCAGTCAGTGTAGGCAGTTTCTCTCTTACTAGAAATCTGTACATATCATTGAGGTTATCTAATTTGTTTGCATAATATCCTTTTATATTCCTTTTTATTTCTGTGGTGTTGGTGGTAATATCCTTACTTTCATTTCTGATTTTAGTTATTTTCATCCTCTTTCTCTTTTTCTTTGTCAGTATATATATAAATTTGTTGATTTTATTGAACTATGCAAAAAAATCAACTTTTGTTTTTCCTTATACCATTGCTTTTTTAATGATCTATTTCACTTATCTCCACTCTAATCCATGCTCTTTCCTTCCTTCTGCTTATTTTGGATTTAGTTTGCCCTTCCTTTACTTCAGGTATAAGATCAGATCTCTGATTTGAGATATTTCTTCTTTTCTTAAATAAGCATTTAGAATGATAAGTTTTCCTCTCAGCACTGCCTTTGCTACTTCTCATTACTTTTGGTATATTGTGTTTTCATTTTGATTTCCCTCAAGATATTTCATAATTTCCCCTTTGATTTTTTCTTTGACAAGTAAGTGGTTTTAGACTGTGCTGTTAAAATTCTACATATTTGTGAATTTCCAGTTATTGATTTTCAGATTCATTCCACTTTGGTCAGAAAAAGATATATTGTAATATTTAAAATTTTTTTAAAGTGCTGAGTATTTTTGTGACTTACTATATAGTTTTCCTGGAGAATGACCCATGGTGCAATAGAGAAGAATGTGTATTCTGCTATTGACTGGTGAGGTGTTCTTTATACATCTGTAGGTTTAGTTGGCTTAAAGTATTTTTAATGTCTTCTTGCCTTATTGATTGATATTCTATGTAGTTGTCTAGTTGTGCTATCCTCCATTAATGAAAGTGGGGTATTGAAGTACCCTACTATTTATATTGAACAGTCTCTTTCTCCCTTCAAAACTGTTATATTTGCTTCATATATTTTGGGGATCTATCTATCTATCATCTATCTATATTTCTATATATAAATGTTATGTTTTCTTGTTGAATTGACTCATTGTCAGTGTATAGGGTCCTTTTAAAAAGTTTTTTTATTTAAAGTGTATTTTATTTGATATTATTATTGTTACTCAAGCCTTCTTTTGAAAATTATTTCTATGGTATATTTTCCCCATCCTTTCAATTTCAACCTACTTGTATATTTTAATTTACAGTAAGCCTCTTGTAAACAGCATAGAATTGAGACTTTTTTCCATTTCAACAATCCCTGTTTTTTGATTGAAGGGTTTAATTGACTCATATGTAAGGTAACTATTTGTGGCATTTTTGTATTGTTTATGAATTCCAAAAATAGATATTGGATTGTGTTTATAAATGGGTCTGTTCCTCTGGGCATATTAGATTATATTAAATTCCGAGGTTTCATTTTTACTTGATTAAATTATAATTAGGGCTTTGATTTGACCACATAAGTAGGTGGGTGGGGAATCACAGAGAAATCAATACAGCAGGGGAAAGAGTTATAGTATTGATGCTAGAGCCCCAGTACACACACAGAGAAGAACACAGAGGAAGCAAGACAGCGCATAAAAAGACATGGTAGAGGCCCTAGGAAGAGAGTTAAGCCTGATAGTCTACAGCTGACCTTGTGAAGAGAACTCTGTAGGTGAGCCAGGAAAGAAACAAGCCCTGGGGAGAGAGATGAGCCTTATACTAGGCTTAACTGAGATTGGAAGAAGCTGCGACCACAGATCCTTAAGAGGAAGAAAGAAGGCTGAATCTTAGCAGACATCACCTGCCATCTTGCTCCAATATATGGCCAATGACCTTGGGTGAGAAGGTAAATCTTATGGTAACTTGTGTTGGATTATTTAGGTCTTGTGACTGTAAGCTTCTACCCCAAATAAATATCTTTTATAAAAGCCAACAGAGTTCTGATACTTTGCATCAACACCCTTTGGCTGACTAACACACAATTGGTAATTCAGGACTACCTGCTGACTTTTGCTTTTTGGTCTTCAACAATCTTAGATCTTTTTGTACCCTTATTTATTCCATTACTACCTACATTTATACTTATTTGATTTTTTGTAGTGAACCATTTTCAATCCCTTCTCATTTCCTTCTTTCATATATTTTCGTTGTTGGTTACTCTAGGTCTTAAATTTAATAACATAAATCTATAAAAATCACATTTGATTTGATATCAGCTAAAATTCATAGCATACACTTACACAGTTCCTATAACCCTTTTTTATTGTACCTTTTAAAATTCTACTTAATTTTATTATTTCTTTACTTAGGGCTCACTGTTTGTATAGTGCAGTTCCATGGATTTTAAAAAAAAAAAAAAAGCTTTTGGAGAGAGGCAAGATGCACTCATGGACTTGCTCTTTGAGGATGGCTGATGGGGGACAGGGTCCTGCCCAGGGGTCTGTGTTGTGGGTATAGGGAGTGAGAAGCTTGGGACATCCATCTGGTGGCAGCTCGATGGAGTGGATTGCTAAGCAGAGATTCATAAGTTTTAACGCTGCCCGTGGAGGTTAACACAGACAGCTGAGCCCCACCCTTAGGGAAAAAGGCTGGTTTGAGCCATGACTCCCACCGGCACCCCAGTGAGAGAGAGCATTCTCCAAGAGTGAGGGGGATCTGGAGAAGGGTTGAGGGGTTTCCTTTCTGTGGATTTGGCTGCCTGGAAACCCTTGCAGCTTTGGGGAACAAAATAGCTGGCTTGAATCAGCACTAGGCAGAGGGGAGTGATGAATCTGCTGAGGAAGTTGATTTACCTCGCTGATCAGGTATACACCCCAACTCCCAGCAGCAACCTGGTGAAAGGGAGCATTCTCTGAGAGTGGGAAGGTTCTGACAGAAGGTGGAGAGGGGTTTTCTTTTTGTGGATTTGGCTGCCCAGACACCCTCATAGCTTTGGGGAGCAGATAAGCCAGCCTGAAGCAGCACCAGGCTGAGAGGAGAGGAGAATGTACTGAGGAAGCCCAATTTACCCAGCAGCACAGTGACACTGAGGCTTGGCTCCAGAGGGGGCATAGTCAGCCAATTTTATCATTCTGCATAGATAAGCATCAGAGCTTCAGCTCCCCTGGGGAGGCCAGGAAGTGGGAAGTGCTTGATTAGTATACGCGAGCCTAGTTAGGGTCCCCTTGGTGAAGTGGGTAGTCTAAAAGAGGACTTCTTTTGGGTCCCTTACTTGGCCAAAAAAAAAAAAAAAAAAAAGAAGTCACTTTAAAAAAAAATGAATTTTTCTTTTTAATTTAGTTTAATAGATAAAATCTGTCTCAAAACATGCAGATAGAACCTTGCAGGGCAACTGATTGATAAACACAAGCAGACAAGCAAGCTGAAAGGTTCCACAAGGGCCCAAAGAGGAACACTGTACTTCCTTAGATTTGTTTGACTGCTTGATTGTGTGGTTGTTTGGAAAACTTTTTTTTTTTTCTCTTGCTTTTCTTTCCTCTTTTCTCCCCTCCTTCTTTTTTCTTTCATTTATTTTAAAATTAGGTGCTGCTAGATTGTCTCTTCTTTGCTGTGCTTCTTCTTCATTGATTTCCCATTCTCTGTCTATATTGATTTTGTATCTGAAGCTATCTCTTTTCCTTCCTTCATCTTTCTGCCTTCTGCTTTCTGTTGTGGTTCTTACATACCACATTTTTTCATTAGCCCACAACTTTAGGGTGTCAATTTCTATTCTATCTATTCTGTTTTCTTCTTTTTTAAATTAATATTAACTTTTCCCTTTCAGCCCTTTCATTACACTTTCTCTCCATCCTCATAATTCAAGCCCTCTAAGTCATTATATATATATTCCTCTAGTTGGTTTCCCAGTCCATCATAGATACTCCACTTTTTTTTCCTATTACTCTGCACTGCCTACAAGAGATAAATATTCATTTCACTAAGTCTTATACAGCCTCTCTTCTAACTTTTATCAATATTACTATTATCCTTCTTCCTTTCTCACATCTTTCAATTCCTCTGGCCCTAATCTTTTGCCTTCAAGGGAACATAGAAAGAAGCAAGGAAATAAAATAAGAAGAAAAAGTGTCAAAGAGAAAACTTAACACACACACAGAACCACCAGCAAAATAAAACTCTAGAGCAGAGAGAGAAGCTAATCAACTGAATAAACCCATCAAGATAAAAAGATAACTAGAGGGCAAGAAAAAATTACAAACCACACTGAGAAATAGGAAGACATGGACCAGTCCAAAGAACAAACTAAAAACCAGGAAGAGTTGCAGAATATCGAACAAATAATCAAAGCTTTCCAAACAAATATCATGGACCAACTTAATGAAGTGAAGGAAGAGATTAAGGATATTAAGAAGATAGTGGAAGAACATACTGAAGAAATTGTAAACATATGTAAAAAGATAACGGATATGATGGTGATCAATGGCACAATCCAAGAAATCAAAAAGATACTGGATTCATATAACAGCAGATTTGAATAGGCAGGGGAAAGAGTTAGTAATGTGGAAGACAAAACATCTGAAATCAAACAGATAGTAAAACAGATAGACAAAAAGATAGAAAAAAAATCATTCAGGGACTCAGGGATTTAACTGACAACACAAAATGCACAAACATACGCATTATGGGCATTCCAGAAGGAGAAGAGAAGGGAAAGGGAATAGAAGGAGTGTTGAAGGAAATAATGGCCACAAACTTCCCAATCCTTTTGAGAGAGATGGATGTGCAGATCCAGGAAGCATAGCACACCCCAAACAGTATAAATCTCAACAGGCCAACTTCAAGACATATACTTGTAAAAATGTCCAATGCTCAAGACAAAGAGAAAATACTCAAGGCTACAAGAAAAAATAGAACCATCCCATAAAAGGGAAGCACAATAAGATTAAGTGCTGAATTCTCATCTGAAACCATGGAGGCAAGAAGACAGTGGAATGACATAGTAAAAGTAATAAAAGAAAAAAATTCCAGCAACAAATTCTCTATCCAGCAAAACTGGAATTTAAAAATGATGGAGAGTTCAAAATATTCACAGATAAACAGAAATTAATAGAGTATACCAACAAGAAACCTGCACTTCAAGAAATACTAAAGGAAGTTCTACAAGTTGAAAGGAAAAAACAAGGGTGAGAGAGTTGGAAGAGAGTTTAAAAACAACTAAAAAGAAAATCTTGAACAAAACAATCTATGACATATATTAACCCAAAGAAAATATAGTTGAAGTAAGAAATTTACTGCAAGTAATAATACTGAATGTTAATGGATTATATTCACCACTCAAGAGACACAGATTGGCAGAATGGTAAGGAAATATGATCCATGTATATGCTGTCTACAAGAAACACACCTTCAACCCAGGGATTAAAGGAGGCTGAAAGTGAATGGCTGGAAAACCATTTTACAAGCTAACAATAGCCAAAAAAGGGCAGGAGTAGCTATTCTAATATTAGACAAAATAGACTTTAAATGCAAAACTATTGTAAGAGACAAAAATGGACTCTATATATTAGTAAAAGGGGTAATCTCTCAAGAAGATAGAACAATCATAAACATTTATGCACCTAATCGGGGTGCTTCAAAATACATGGGGCAAACACTGGAAAAACTAAGTGGAGAAATAAATGTCTCTACAATTATAGTACACCATTATCATCATTAGACAGAGAATCAATAAAGAAACAAAGACTCTGAACAATGCATTAGAGGATCTGGACTTAATAGATATATACAGAACACTACATCCAAACACAGCAGGATTTACATTCTTCTCGAGTGCACATGGATCATACTCCAAGATAGACCACATGCTAGGCCACAGAACAACTCTCAATGAATTCAGAAAGATTGAGATTATACAAAGTAATTTCTTTGACCACAATGGAATGAAATTGGAAATCACTAAGAGACAGAGAAACAGAATAGGCACAAAAATATGGAAGTTAAACAACACACTCTTAGACAAACACTGGGTCAAGGAGAAAATCTCAAAAGAAATCAGTAAATACTTTGAAACTAATGAAAATGCAACAGAACATATCAAAACCAATTGGATGCAGCAAAAGCTGTCCTGAGAGGGAAGTTCATAGCCATAAATACATATATTAAAAAGGAAGAAAGAGCTAAAATTGAAGACTTAACTGTACACTTGGAGGAACTGAAAAAACAACAACAAACTAAACCTAAAGGAAGTAGAAAGAAGGAAATAACAAAATTAAAGCAGAACTAAATGAAATAAAGAATAGAAAAAATAAACAAAACCAAAAGCTGATTCTTTGAGAAGATCAATAAAATTGACAAACCCTTAGCCAGACTAACAAAGAGAAAGAGAAAACAGATGTAAATACACAAAATAAGGAATGAGCAAAGGGATATCACTACTGACCCCACAGAAGTAGAGTATCATAAGAGGATACTTTGAAAAATTATATTCCAACAAGAATGATAATTTAGAGGAAATGGACAAGTTTCTAGAATGAGGAATGAGCAAGGCGATATCACTATTGACCCCACAGAAATAAAGAGTATCATAAGAAGATACTTTGAAAAACTTAGATCCAAGATCTAAGTATAAGAGCCAAAACCATAAAGACCTTGAAAGGTAATGTAAAGAAGCATCTACAGCACCTTGTAATAAGAAATGGTTTCATGAACTTCACACCCAAAGCATGAGCAGCAAGAGAAAAAATAGATAAGTGGGATCTCTTCAAAATTAAAATCTTCTGCCCCTCAAAGAACATTATTAAGAAAATAAAAAGGCAGCCTACCCAATGGGAGAAAATATTTGGCAACCTTATATCTGATAGGAGCCTAATATCCTGCAAATATAAAGAAATCCTACACCTTGAAAATAAAGACAAACAACCCATTTAAAAAATGGACAAGTGACCTAAAAAGACACTTCTCCAAGGAAGAAATACAAATGGCTAGAAAGCACATGAAAAAATGCTCAACATCACTTTTCATTAGGGAAATGAAAATCAAAACTACAATGAGATACCATTTTACACCCATCAGAATGGCAGTTATTAAAAAAACAGCAGACTATAAGTGTTGGAGAGGATGTGGAGGAATAGGAACCCTCATCCACTGCTGGTAGGATTTTAGAATGGTCCAGCCACTGTGGAGGACTGTTTGGTGGTTCCTCAGAAAACTAAGAGTAGATCTTCCATAAGATCCATTGATACCACTGCTGGATATATACTCAGAAGACTTGAAAGCAAAGACACTAACAGATATAGGCACATCAATGTTCATAGCGGCATTGTTCACCATTGCCAAAAGTTGGAATCAGCCCCTGTGCCCATCAACAGATAAATGGATAAACAAAATGTGGTACATACAAACAATGGAATATTATTCATCTGTAAGAAAGAATAAAGTGCTAAGACATGGAATAACATGGATGAATCTTGAAGACCTTATGTTGAGTAAAGCAAGCCAGACATTGAAGGATGAACAGTATATGACCTCACTGATTTGAATTGAGGAAAGTGAGCAGTCTCTGAGAACCATTGTCTGAAAGATAGGTTAACAAGGGAGAGAAAGAGAAGAGTAGGTTGTAGCCATCACCCATATGGGCATAATATATAGTAAAGTGATAGAGTATAGTTGCATATTGAAGAATAGATCAGGTGGGTAGTGATATTACTGGGTTTGGTGGTGAAACGTTGACAGGTGGGTAGATTAGGAAGGGTGGGTTAGAATACCCAGGATACAGGGGGGAGAGATGGGAAGGGAACTATATGAACATGGGATTTGTGGGCATGATGTTGAAAGTGCACTAGTGGGGATGCTCTTATGGCAATATGACAAGGTAGTGTCACTGATATTGGGTGTAGGTTGGGGGGACATTCAGGAAGGGGTGCATCGGGAGTAGGCTTCTGGGGAGTGTATGAGTGTTCATCCTGTCATAATGTGTTGTGTCAGGGAGTGGAGACCCATACGGTGAGTGGGAAGAAGATGACCTCCATCTTTGGGAGGACTGATTCACCCAGAAACAGAAAGTTGGGTGTCTCTTAGGCACAAGGGTGGATCCTAATAGGAGAGGATAATCAGCATTTCAAGACCTATTGTTGTATGTCCCTATGAATCTTGTCATCCAATGAGTCAAGACAGTGGTGTGTCATATGCCCCAAGGGGATGGGAGAGGAAGGAACAGAAAAGATCAAACAGGAGGAATTTAGTGGTCATGGGAAATGTTTTTCATTACCTTACAGTAATGCATACAGGACAGGGTAAATATCATGAAAAATTCTTAAACTGTGCCATCTAAATTGTAAACTATACTGTAAACTATTGACAATGTTTAGTAGCTATGTCTAACAATGCTACCATCTGTTTAACAGTTATAACAATGCTATCATCCCCATAAAAAAGGTTTTAATATGGGGTGAGGAAAGGGGAAGGAGGTTGGGTATATGAGAGTCTCTAGTAGTCTGTGTGTGACTTTGCTGTGACCTAAAACTTCTTTGAAAAATAAATGAAAATTCGGGAGACACTGGGGAATGAGAGGGGGCAGGTGCCACAGTACAGACTGGACACCCGGTAATGCAGTGATAAAAGGAAAAATTAAAAAAAATTTTTTTTTAATTTCCTTCTTTTTTCCCATTTTTTGAATATCCCAATCCTTTAATTTTATTTTATTTCTAGTGTTTTTCTTAAGTTTCCATGTATTTTATCTCTTATATTTAAACTTACTTTATTATTTCATTTTCCTATTAATTGCATTTGGCTATTATATGGGCTTCATCTTCAAGGAAGGTTTGGGTCACAGAAGGGTTACAGAGGGGACAGGAGAGGATCATTGGTGGGGGTGTCTGGGATGGGGGTTTCATGGGAAGAATTTTACCTGAATATACAGGAAAGATATATTGTTCAAATGAATATACAGGAAAGATAAATTGTTCAAATGATCAAGGGCTGAGGCATGGTCACAGTGGGTAGACAATCACTCAATAAATGAGGGAATACTGAATTCCCAGCCTGGAGAGTATGCCACAGTCTCCAAAGGAGCATCAACAGTCCGCCGAGTGCAGGGGCACTGTCTGGCAAAGGAGGATGTTCCACTCATGGGTTCTTGTTATTGATGGCTAGCCTTATGAGTCTTTGCTCTTGTAATTGAAAATTAGCCTATTGTTATGGGGTGGCTAAGGGTTGCCACCTGAGAGCCTCCTTGTTTCTCAAATGTGGCCTCTCTCTAACCCAAACTCAGCATATGAATGCATTACCTCCCCCCAGTGTGGGACATGACTCCCAGGATGAGCCTCCTTGGCAACGAGGGATTAATACCAAGTGCCAACTGGCAATATGACTGGAAAAAGTCCTTGAATAAAAGGGGGAAAGGTAAAGACAAATGAGTTCATGTGGCTAAGAGACTTCAAAGAGAGTGGGAGGTCATCCCAGAGGTAATGCTTACGCACACCTCAGTAGGATCTCATAGAACACCAAAGTGGATATCACCACACACAGAGGGGCTCCTGAGGGCTCTGGAGACACCCAGGTCCTATATAAGGGGGGATAGCTTCAGAGATTGATGCCTTATCAGTGGGCTCTACTTTGGAATCTGTGCTCCTGAGAGTGACAGTTGGACTCAAATAAGTCCTCCTTGCACATGGTCCACCAGTCCCTTCTATTCAAACCTATATCTGAAGCTGGAGTTTGTAGGTGTAATTCCAGAGACTGGAGCCTCTGGCCTGCCCACATGCCAGCTTGCCTGGAAGCTTTGTGGAACTGCAACTCCTACTCTACAGCTCAATGGACTCACCCAAGTCACCTGATGAGGAAACGATGATGGATAATGGCCATCCCAGGGAATGCAGAGAGCCTGCAGCTGCAGGCAGGATAATCCCATCCACTGTATCCATGGGATATAAGCCCCCTCTCACTTGGAGGTGGAGTGGACATCACCATTCCAAACTCCTCAGGATTGGGGGAAGAGCTATGGACTAGAATGGACTTAATGTTATACTGGTGTAGACATATTGTGATTCAAGCAATGGAAGAAATTACAACAGTGAGGTGGAGCCAGTGGCCACTGGATTCTTTTGGGGCAGGGAAGAGTAAAAGCAGTTGTAATATAGGTGCTTTTTCAGGACTTGGGAATTATCCTGAGTGACATTACAATGACAGATATAGGCTATTTTATATCAGCATATAACATGTAGAACTCTCTGGGAGAGAGTGTGGTGTACAATGTGAACTATGGTCCATGCTTAGTGGCATAGCCCCAGGATGTGTATATCCATTGCAGGTGATATGTCACACTAATGAAAGATGTTTATGTGGGATGTTATGAGAGGTGTGGGAAGTGGGGAACATGGGAATCCCTGTTGTTTTTGTGTAACATTTATGTAATCTAAATATCTTTTTAAATATAAAAAAAAGGGTGGGGGGCATTCAGCAGGTGGAATGGACATTTTATCAAATTGTGCAGGCATCCTGCTCTGGGGTAACAAAAAGGGCTCAGCTGATACTATCAACTGAATATTCAAGGACAGGTGTGCCAGGTTCTGTCCATGAAATGGTACGTGCTCCTGATATGATGTGATAGTGTTTGTATTGAATGGTAAGGTACAGAATTCTTCCTGGAGTTCTTCCATGTGAGGTTTTATGAGGAAAATGTCATTCCATTAACTCATCCTTGATACAGGTGGACTAAATGGAGATGGAATCATTCATCTTGTGGGAACTGTTAGAGGAATTCTCAAGTGAACAGAAAAAGTGAAGCTGCCATAACTGAATGGATGAATAACACAAATAAATATAGTTCAATCAGTTTATCATGGGAAAATAAAAGCATAAGCATTTGCATATGAAGAAAAATCTTTTATTTTAAATTCTACCTTTATGGATTGTGTGTCCCAAACCATGTATTCATGGTTATTTTTTATTCATCTGAATTTTAGAAATTTTACCACAGATCTTTGCTTCCTTATGCCATTTAATCCCCAGTCTAGTGTCTTTCCCTTTTAATCTGATGTCATCATTTAGCATTTCTCATAAGACAGATCTAATAGTGACTATCTCCCTCAGCTTTTGTTTATCTGGGAATGTCTTAACCTTTGCCTCATTTTGAAAGGCAGTCTCACTGAATATAAAATTTTTGTTTAGCAATTTTTTTCTTTCAGCAGTCGAAAAATTTCATCCTACAAATGACTTTCCACATGATATCTAATTAGAAATTAGCACTTTATCTAGTTAAGACTCTCTTGTACATCACATGTTACTTTTCTATTCCAGCTTTCAGAATTTGTTCTTTGCCCTTGATATACAGCAGTTTGAGTACAAAGTGACTAGGCAGGGTTTTCCTTGTCTTTATATTGTTTGGAGTCTGTTGGGGCCTATGAATGTGGATATTCAGATCTACCGTTAGATTTGGGGAGTTCTCTGCCAATATTTCTTTGAATATTCTGTATGCCTTTTCTGTTTCTAATTCTCCTTCTGGGATTCTCATAATGTGTATATTGGTATGCTTGATGGTGTTCCACAGGTGTCTTAGTCTCTATTCATTTTTCTTTTCTTCTTCTTTTTTTTTTCTTCTTCTCCTAAGACTGAATCATTTCAATTGCCTTATCTTCTAGTTCACTGATTATTTCTTCAGTCAACTCCAGTCTACTTTTTGAACCATCTAAGAAATTTTTAATTTTAATGACTGTGATTATCAACTCCAGTATTTATGTTTTGTTACTTTTATAATTTACATCTCTTTATTGAGAGTCTCATTTTATTCTTTTATTGTTTTCCCTTTAGTTGCTTTTATCTTTTCCTTTAGTTATTTGAGCTTCTTCTTTTTTTTTTTTTTTTTTAAAAGATTTCATCCTTTATGTCCCAGATTGTATCTGGAATTTTATCTTGTTCCATTGTATGTGCCATCATTTCCTGTTTCTTTGTCTTGTAATCTTTCATTGCACACTATATATTTTAATATATTATTGTATTAACTATGGAATTTAGTCCCTGAAATGAGTGTTTCTTAAGTTTATATCCAGGTGGCAAATGCCTGGGTTCTTATCTGTCTTTTCTGAACTTGTGTCCATTCCTGGTTGCATGGTTTGTAATGCCCTCTCTACTCCCTTTGAAATAGAATCCCTGCCTCTAGGTGCTCCATTATATGTCTTGACTGGCAATTATTTGCTCCAGGCTGCTGTGATTGATTTGATTGTTTCATACACTTCTTTAAGTATATTGCTTCTGCCTGCAGGCCAACATTTCAATGGGGAGCCTGAGATGAGAGTCCTACTTCAGCCTTTCAGGTGGCAGCTCAGTGCCCAGAAGGATTACTCTACCCCCTTTGGAAAAGGTCCAGAGATTCCCATTGAAAGCACAACTTGTCTCTCTACTACATCAGGAGGGGATTGGGGAAGTGCCAGCAAAAGTGTCATGAGCTTATACTACCAATTACAAGCTGTGTATTTTTTATTCAAGACTCACTTTTCACTGTAGCCCTCTACCATTTTTATTCACAGGTCTAAGGAAGATGGCTTTCTAATTTTTGCTAGTTGTTCAAAGTTTCTGTGGTGATAACAGAAACCAGGAGTGACCTATACAATAAAGGAGAAATCCAATTACTCCTTTATTTATGAATGTTTTGTTTATATTATTTGAAAATATGATTTATAAAAGCTAATTAGAAATCTTTTTCTGCTAATTCGTGTGTGTGACCCTCTCAGTGACAGTTTCTATTAACTATTTTTCTTGGTTGCTTTTTTATGGGTATTTCTTGAAGGTCATGTAAATATCAAATATTTCACAATTTAGAAAATATATTGTAGGGACTCTGTATTCTGTATATACTATCTTATTAGATACTCTTGTTACTTTTTCCCAAAAGTGATTGCTCAAATTAACACTTCCATCATTGTTTTATGACAGTTCTAAATTCTCTACATCTTCACTAACACTTGATGATCTTCATCTTTTTAAATTCTATATTTTTGGTGAGAATGCAATGATATCTTCTTGTGCATTTCCAAGATTACTAATAGAGTTGACAAACTTTGCCTTCTTCTTTATTTTAAGGGAAAGTATTTTGATGTCCATTTTTTGATGTGCCTATTCAATTGTTTTGCCCATTTTCTATTGTATTGCTTGTCTTGATTTTAGGGTTTCTTTATACATTTTCTTATGAGCTTTTTGTCAGTTATACACAAAGTAAAATATTTTCTCTGTGGCTTGCCTTTTAACTCTTTAAATGGATTTTTAAATGTTAATATAGTTCAATGTATAATTTTTCTCCTTTTTGGTCAGAACTTTTTACTTCTTGTTTCAAGAAAGTTTTCCTATTAATTAAAGTAGTCTAATTTATATCTTATTTTTATTGTTCAATTTATACCTAGAATTTATTTTTAGACCTAGTATGGTATATGATAGGCATCAATACCTATGCTATTTAAAATATGTAATTGCTCAAACACCATTTATTGATATAGGGTAATACTATTTTAAGACCTACTTCTATTTCTTTCTGCGTTGACATTGTTTCATTGTTCTTGGTTCTTTACAAAACCTATGCCCCAGAAAATACCATTGGGTTTAGATGGGATTGCATTAAATATATAAATAAATTTAAGTTTAACTGACTTCTTTGCCATACTGAGCCCTCTCATCTCTGAATGTGCATATTTCCATTTGATCTTTGACATTTTTGGTCATTGGATTGTCTACCTTATCTCAAAAATTTAATTTTAATGTTCTTGTTATTTTGATGATATTTATTCATTCAATTAAAATATTATTTTCAATGTTTTGTTGTTATTTAAAAATACAATGATAGTTGTATATATATTTTATCTATTAACCTTCCTATATTATTTTTTATCCAAAACTTTGGGATTCTACATAATTTTATCACCTGCAAATAATGACAATTTTTCCTCACTTCAAATATAATGTGTTTTATTTCTTTTTATTGATGCATTGCATTTTTTAGGGCTTTTGATACAGTGTTGAATAGAAGTGCTGACAGGAAGCATCCTGCTTTCATTTCCAGTCTTTGGAGAAACTTTTAAAAAACACACATAAGGCTTGCTCTACACACTTTGTTAATATTTAAGAAGAATTCAGCTATTATTACTTTTAAAAAAATTTTTAGTTTGAAAGAAGCTTTAGATTACATAAATGTTACATTGAAATCATAGAGGGATCCCCATATACTCCACCCCCTCCCACTCCAACATTTTTTTCCCACTAACAACATCTTTCACTAGTGTGGTACATTTGTTACAACTGATGAACACATACTGAATCATTGCTAGTAATTGTGGTCTATAGTTTACATTATAGTTAACACTTTGTACCACATAATGTTATGAGTTTTGACAGAATGTATAATGACCTTTATCCTTCATTGCTATGTCGTGCAGGACAATTCCGATGTACCCAAAATGCTCCCATATTCCCCCTATTCTTCCCTCTCCATCCCCTCAGAACCCCTGGTAGCCACTGCATTTATATCAATATTATAAGTTTTTCCATTGCTAGAATAATAATAAGTCTACTTTAGTCCACAGTTGCATTCCCCCCCTTATGTTTATTCATAAAACCTCTGATAAGGCAGAAGGGGGTGGCTGGGCACTGGATGGTGTGATAGTAGTGAAGTGATATGATTGGGGTCAAGGAGGCTGGAACATGAGGGGGAGTAGGATGGGGGAGTAGGGTTAGAGTATCCATTGAACTGGGGGGAAGGAAGGAGGAAGAAACAGGTAAACTCTGGGGATTTGTATGTCTGTGACTAAATCTACAATGGTGGAAACGTTCTTTTAGCAAATATGGCAGGGAAGGATTACTGATGTAGGGCATCAGGGGCAGGGAGATGTGTGGGCTAGGGTGCACCTGTGGCATGCTTCTATTGAATATGAATGTGCTCATCTTGTCATCGTGTGTCATCTCAGTGGGTGGAGACCCACACAATAAACAAAATATTAAACTTTCATCTTGAAAAGTCCTATGTTCTCAATTAGAAGGACAAGGATCTCTCAAGAACATAGGCAGTGCCTAATAAAATAGACCAATATGTCAAGCTCTCAATATTATTGCATGTAACTATGAACCTTATTCTTCAAAAATTTTGACTTAGTGGTAACCATAATTTCCAAGGGCAGGAGATGGGAAGAATAGAATATTTTTACTTTTTTGTCTTGAATGTGTTAGGTTATGCTATGAAATTTTACTTTTTCTTAGCTTATGCATTTTTGCAATAAATATTGTATATTACATTGATTTATTTTCAATTATTAATCATTCTTATCTTTCTAGAGTATGACCCTTAGCCATGATATCCTTTTTTTATATTGCTGTCTATGTAGCTTTGCCGCTGACTTGTTTTCCTAGGCATAACATTAGTGAGCTTCATCTAAATTGTGTATATCAGTTTTTTCTTTCTAACGCTGTGTATTCTTCCATTATCTGAATTGTTATTCATTATCCTAACAATTAACTATTTTATTTTTTCAAGTTTATGAATAAAAATGCTATGAGCATTTTGTTCATGTATTTTAATGGATTTATGCACACATATCTAAATGGAAGTCCTGAGTTATAATTTAGGCATATGTTTACGTTACTGCCAAACAGTTTTTTTTATGTGGTTGTAACATTTTCATAAACCTGTCAGCAACATATGAGTTTTGACATTGAAAAAAAATTTATATGCCTATTTGCTATTTGAACATCTTCAATGGAAGCAACCACTTCTAAGTTTGTGCACATTTAATCATCACATTAATCTTTTGCCTATTGAACTGTAATGGTTCCAGATATGAGTATTTTGTCAAATATACATGCTATATGAATTTGCTTCCATATTCATTGGCTATCCTTTTTATTTTTTTATAGTATGTTTTCCAATTCTTCCAATACTTCTGTTAATCTTATATATATTTGTATGTTCTAACGAGGAAATCTTTTCCAACCCAAGCTCATGAAGACCTTGAAGTGTCATGTTTATTCTCAGAACTTCATTCTTTTATCCTTCACATTTATGTTTATGATACATCTTCAATCAATCTTTTGTATGGTGTGATTTAAAAGTAAAATTTCATTTGTCTTTTCCATATATATATCCATTTACTCTGGCATCACTTATTGAAAAAAAATATTTTCCTTCTGAATACCAGTGACTTCACTGTATAACAAGTAGCTTATATGTGTGGATCTACTGTTGGGCTTCTCATTCTTTTGCATGTTCTAATTTGTCCTTAAACTATCATATTGTCTTAATTACTATAGACTGAATATTGAGTCTTGAAATTTGGTAGAATAAATCATTGAAATTTGTTCCCATGCTTCAAATTATCTTGGCTCTCCTAGGTCATTGAATATACAAATAAATTATAAAGTCATTTTGACATTTTCTATACACTCATACAAACCTACACACAAATACATATATCCATGTATATGAAGATTGATAGAACTCTTCCTTAGAATTTCATTGATTTTATTCATCAAATTGTAGAGAATTTATAATTGATGACATTAGACTTGCCAACATATGTTTTTAATATATCTCATTATTTATCTATGGCTTCTATAATTCATACTGGCAATATTTTATAGATTTTAGTATAGAGATATTTCACATCATTTGTTAGATTATATTTATTCCCAGTTATTTGATGTGTGTTTTAATGCTATTAAATAGATATTTTAAAATTTTTATTTTCCAAATCCTTTCTGGGCACTATATAGAAATTGACTTGACATTTGCATATTAACTTTGCAAAACTGAGTTATTACTTGTCATTTTTGAAGATTTTCTACATGCAAAATTATATTCTAAGAAAAAATAATTCTTGTCATATAATTATACACTTTATATCTATTTTATTTTTCTGATATTTTATTATATGTTTTCAGTTATTTTTCAGTTTGATTTATTTCAAAATATCTTTACTTTTTTTTTTTTTGTATTTTGATTTATCTTTTCCAACACATAGGTTGCTTAATGAGTGTTTTGCTTAATTTCCAAGCATTTGGAGATTTATTACTTGAATTTATGTTGTCTATTTTAAGTTAAATTCCACTGATTAGGAAATATATCCTATATGATTTCATTTATTAAAATTTATTCTATGGCACCATATATAATCAATCATTTGCAAATGTTCCATGTTAATTTGAAAGAGTGAGCTTTCTGTAGATGCTATATTTTTATGCATTTCAATCAGTTCAATAAGGTTGATTTTGCTTTGATATTATGTTTATTAGATTGTTCTGTTTTTCCTTAATATTTAATTTGTCTGGTATTAATATAGCTATGAAGCTTCAAGTTCATATTTTCATGCTGTATCTATTTCCATATTTTTATTTGCATTCTATCTGTATTCTTGTGTATTATAAACAGCATATATTTGGGTCTTGCCTTTTGTAGTTGTTGTTTGTTTATTTTCTTAATCTAGTCCAGTATTTCTCAAATTGGACAATTTTGTCTGATATGGTATTTTTTTTACAATGCCTGAAGACAATTTTACTGTCACAACAAGAAATGGTGTGCTTCTGATATCTATTGTTATACATCCTACAAATCATAGGTCAGTGGCATGACAATCATCCAGCCAAAAATGTCACTGTGTGGAGGTTGAGAATACTGAGGTTGAGCTATCTGAAAAAAAATTGGGGGCTTGTAATTATCATGGCTTATTTACATATAACATTTCCATCTCCATATTTATATTTCTCCTTCTGAACTTTATTCTTCCTTTCTGCATAATCTTGAATTAATCATGTGTATTATTAAATTTCTTTCCTTTATTACATTTTTATCTACATATTTTGCTTGGTTCTTTTATTGGTTCCTCTAAAAATGCAATATAGATCTTTAAACTACTAGAAGCTCTTTAAAATCAATACTTTTGCTATGTTTAACACACAGAAAATTACAGAAGTTTAATTCACAAACTCACTTTTATCCTTTTTCTCTTTCTGTCATATATTTTACTTCTCCATAAGTTACAATACCCTTAGGAAATAATTTTCTGTGTTGCTTTAATCAGTCTATATCTTTACTATTTTTCACATATTTACTCTTGTGGCTTTGTTGGCATTATTCTACTTTCAAGCTCTTTTTCTGTCTGAAACAATTTCCTTCAACTTTTTTCATTTGGTATTTTTTATTACATGCTCTGCTGGCAATAGAATCAATCAGATTCTGTTCGTTCATAATGTCTTTTTTTAAACTTGTATAATTGTGAAGATTTTTTCTTCTGCATGATAGAATTTTGAGTAAGCAACTTTATTCCTTTCAGACTTTTAAGATGCCATTCCATTTTCATACATCTTAATAATTTCTTTGAAATTTTTGACATAATCTTAATGATGATTCTTTGACTATCACTTGCCTAGGTATGAATTTATTTCTTTCTTTTTTCCTTTCAATGGGGTCTTTTGACCTTCTTGAATATGTTTTCTGAAGACTCATATTAGTTTTGGAATATTTTTATCCACTTTATCTTAAAGTATTTAATTTGTCCTCTATCTCCTCTTCTGGGATTACATGTAATTTATACCATTTCATTGGATCCTGCATGTCTGTTATGCTCTCACATCTTTTGATATTTTTTCTTTCTTTCTGTGCTTCACTTAGATCATATATGCTCATGTATTTTTGAGTTTATCAATCCTGTTTTTTGCTTTGATCTTTTCTTAAACTTTTCCAATAAGTTCTTATTTGTGGATGTTGCATTTTTTTTTGTTTTGTTTTGTTTGCTATCATGTGCCATTTAATTAAAATTTTATCCATTTAATTCTCAAAATATTTCTAAATTTTTAATTTAACATATTAATCATAGCAGTTTTTGAGGTCCTTTTCTAATCCCAATATGCAGATAATCTGTGGTCCTGCTTGTATTTTAACTTTTGATTATACTCTCCAGCTCTTTGCCTGTGTATAAAACCATCTTAGAAAATAAAAATGAAATTAATTTCCATCACGGCAAAGTGGTGAGGGACTAGTCATGATAATTCAATTATTAATTGATCTGGAACTGGGCTGGTTGGGAGTAAATTAGACTACATTTTTCTCCTGGCTTAGCCCTGTTTCTGGCATGCAAATTTCTCAGCATTTTGGTTGAGAACCTAATATTCTCAATCTTTCTCTTTCTCTCTCTCTCTCTCTTCAGCCCTTAAACATTGCAAGATATTCAGTTTCAACTCTGGATGTGTGAATTAAGCTTCCTACCCTATACATTTTCAACATCTAGAAAATATCTTGGAGGGAGTTCTGGTCTTGTGTTTGATGCAACGTTCTCCATTTGATGGTATTTATCAGCCAAAAACCTAGAATGAGGAGAATTTACTCTGCCTTCTAGCTCAGCCTCAGCATATAGAGTGGTCCTTGAGCTTTTTAAGGAAAAATCTGCCTCTCAATGTCCTGGCTTATAGAAGCTTCAAAATCTGGCAATATATTTAAGAGGAGACTTGCATGACATTTATTCCTGGTCTTTTCCTCTAATAGGAGTTTATCTTCTAAGTATAACAGGACTGCAGGAGATTTCTTTCTGCCTTTGTGATTCTGGAATAGTTTCTTACAACCCTCCCCACTCCCCTACACTTCCCAATACTCATAAATTTCCTGTGTGGAAAACAAGCTGTGTGTTTAAGTTACTGTACAATCCAATTAATATTTTTATATATAAAATATTACAATCTAAACTCCTCTCTGTATTTATACTTGTCTATCTCTATATATGTATGCATATGTCCTATGTATGTGCCTGTCTATCTATCTAATCTGACTCTATCATTTACCTATCTATCTATGAAACTTTGAAGAAGGTAAAATTATTTTCTCCTTACAAATAAAAAAAATCACTTTAGAAAATGTAAGTGGTCTGTCCACAATTTAAAAGTTATATGCACCATCCTTTTATATGCATTCAGACTTTTTTGTTTGTTTGTTTTATCACAAGGCCATCTTACTAAATATTGTAAATGCACTCGAAAAGAATATATATTTTTGGTTTGTTGAATTTTATTATTTTTGTCTTTAAAGAAGCTTTAGAGTGAATTTTGATTACTCTTTTCCTCACCATCCTGTTGGGTCTACAATCAAAATGTATCCTGTATTTGCATCTTTTCAAAGTTTTGATATGACAACTTTCATCTAACATATCATCCATCAACTCTTAATTGAATCATTTTCTAGCCTCCTTCCTGGCTTGTCATCCTATGGTGTATATATTATCAACACAACAGCCAGAATGACCTTTAAATGTGTAAATTGGATCATGGCACTCATCTAGCTGACCCTCTTTGCCTTTCTCCTCACTCAGAGCCAAAATCTCTCCAGGTTTTTGTTACTTCCCAGGTGATCAGTGTTAGAGAAAAATGGCACTCACTGGGACATAGAGATTGATGATTGCAGGCAGAAAGTTTATTGGGAAGCTCTCCCAATGAAGGGGGTCTGAAGAATAGACTTCAATCCCCCTGGCTGCATGGCGGGGGTCTGAAGAGAGACAGCCCACCTGTGGAATGTGGTGGATATGACTTTAAACAGTACATCAGTAGGCAGGGAATCTGAGTACAGTCTGGGGACAAATGGCCTGGGTGGAGTGGGCTAGGAGGTCTTGGAATGTGGAGGAGTTGATGGTGCTTGGGTCTGGAGGGAGGGTGTGATGGCCCTTATCTGCTCCACTTTGTTTATTCTTGGGAAGGGATGGGTTGTTATGGCTTGTTTAATTGGTTAGATATGTTATGGCTGGAGGTTGCCTTTCTTCAATTTATGTCACAGGGGTATTGATTCATGGCCTTATAAACTGTTAATCATTGAAAACCTCATAAGGGGGAACCTCTAACATTCCTAACTCTTTGTTTATATATATGTATGTGATGAAGGACATAAGTAATGGGAATACTGGGAAGAATGGAAGGTTGAGTGTATTCAGGATGTTGACTCAGTCTAGCTACTACCTGCTGTATGGGGCAGTGAAGTTTTCCCTTCTCTTCTGTCTAGTGGGTAGAGATTTCTGTTCTGAAAGAGGTTGGTTGACATTCATGTAGCAAGAAGATACCATTCACATATTCCTGAGTTGTTGATTGTACAATTCAGCATGTGAATAGGATGAGAAACTGTAAGAGACAAGGACCCAAAAGAAGCAGCAGCAATAACAAGAGTAATGGTGTTATAATGGGTAAAAGGATTGATTTTAGGGATGAGGAAAAGTAAGAGAGAAATGAAGATAACCACAATTTTTTTGATAGCTGTTCTCTTGGGCTCTCTGAATGATTATTATGTTTTCTTTGGAAATTTTAAGATTTTCTTCTACCTGCCCAGTTTTGTTAATACAAAAACAAGTTTCATTTATGATTGTATAGGTACCTCCTATGATCTTGTAATATTTTCATGGTTAATTTTGAGATTAGTACATCCTCTTGGTTTAGGAACAGGGTTGGGGGTTTGCGGTCATCTGTTATTGGGGCTGGAAAGACCAACTGATACCAACTGGAGTCATGGGGGATTACTTTGCAAAATAGTGCTAACGTTACCAACTCTTTTTTATATTGTTGGGTGGAGAGGGAGAGAAAGAAGGTGGATGTCAATCATCTGGCAGCTTTTTGCTACTTTGGGGCATTGTGGGATTCAGTTACTGTTCCCTTCAGTTTTGAGATATTGTGGCTGCTAGCTTGGTGGCTGGCACTGTATTTTTGCAGCAGGAGAAGATCATGTACATGATCATGGCTGTTTGGATAAACTGACTATTTGCGTGGAAGATGTATGCACCTGTTGATATGAGGAGAATAAGAGTTATAATTGTGGTAAGGATAGGAATTACCATGAAATTTAGGGTGGGCTGTGTTGTTATCACCTCCAGGAGCCTGAGAAGAAGGAATAATAAGACTATATACTCAACATTGGACATTCATGGTTGACAGTGAAATTACATCATTTCGTGGGCTTACACATATATAATTTTAGTGGAAATAGGAGACTTTATATTATTAAATGTGGTTTTATAACAGTGTTTTTGAGTGATTTTTAAAATTTTCATGAATTTAAGATTCCCAACAAGAGGGCTGCATAGGCCTACGGTTAAAATGAATTTATTTTCTCCTAGTTTGTATAGTTTATGTAATAGGCAACAACAAATTTTTATTACTTCCCCTTTTTGGGCTGTGGGGCAGCTGGCAATTTAACTTGTAACTCTAGTGCCTGTCTTGGTCTTGCTCTTAGTATCTTAACTGGAGCTATGGCTACAGCCCACAGTGCTGAATTACAAGAGATTTTTACAGTGTCTGCAGCACTGAAAGCATACCTTGCCCCTTCTGAGAACAGGAGGGGACCGATGTTATAGTCATTGGAGTGAGCACGAAGGACACTCATGGGCAATGTTCATGAGCTGCTGGTGAGTGACAGGCAGTTGGATCCGCTGAGCTAGGCACCACAGGGTCTGGTATCCATGATGTTTGTCTTTTTGTTGGAGCCATTCTGCAGCCTTTTGGGTCTCAATGGCATTGCTTTGGGTCTTTGTGAGGGCATCTACCTCAACAGCCCCAAGAGAGATTTTAAGGAGGGGGCAGGAACATGATAAACTGTTACCAGTCACTGCTGGCAGGCATCCCAGAAAATCTTCCACAGATCTCTCTTCCCCCTAGAGGGTAGCCCACAACAGTTCATTGTTCCTTTGTTGTACTTTGGCTTCTTCTTGCAATTGTGACTAAAGCCCAAGGGGTATTTGTTTAGAATGTTGCCTCTGCCACAAACCTGACCCAAAACCAATATTGGTACTGGCTATATCCAATTTACAGGGTAAGTTAAGGTTCACCACCACCTTTACTGATTAAACTTGTGTTATTGCCTTTTTTCCCTAAAAAACAGCCTGCTGGGTGTTTTCTTCTCATTTCCATACACAACCTTTTCTAATTAACAGATATAATGGTTTTAGTATCCGAGCTAAATGAGTGATGAAGGGTTTTCAGTACCCCAACAATATTATAAACTTTATTTGGAAACATAATACTTTATCAATTACAGCAGAGGATACAGTTTTTGTTGTACTTAACTAATCAACATTTAAGAATTTGATAGATAATTAGGGCTTTGTAGCTTGTCCCAACTGTTTGCCCATCTCAGGTTCTTAAGATAAGATACCATTGTTTCTGATGCTTCTTTTAATTATGAAAAAAAGGATTGCTGATTAAATTAATATCAATAGGGTTACAGCCACAGGGTTTTCCAGGCAGCTGGAATCTTTGCCACCGTACCAGGACAGATGGGTGGGGTATATACACAGCCTTAGTGAAGCACAGCAAAATCCGTCATTGGCCTTCTCACATGAAGGTGAATGCAGGCTGATTTGACTTGCCTAAAGAGATACTGATAAGGGAAGTGCTGGGACTCTAAACCTCTTTGGCAGAAACCCACAGCTTTAGGAAAATAAACTCCCCTTGTCTCTCTCTCCCCTCCTCCTCCCCCTTTCCCAGTGGAATCCATGTCAGGAAGATAAGCACTCCCCACCTGCTCCTTTGAATTGAAATTTACAACTCTAAACAGATAATGACTCTTTTCCTCCCTAATGGTTCTCTGCTTTTAGGAAGATAAGCTAACCTCACTCCTCTGCTTTTTT